>QXEO01000201.1:1200000-1681819 GCA_007115705.1 Dactylis glomerata | reverse complement strand
TAGCAGGGATGTCCGGGATGGACGCTGATAAACAGGCGTGGCTAGCTAAGTATGCCACCGGAACGAGTCATGAGAATTTAGCCCCTGCAGCTCAAACGGTGGAGCAAATCAGTACCATCTTGAGAGACCAGTTCGGCTTCGTGCCGAAGAGGAGAACAAATCGGCTATTCCAAGCCGTACCCCAACGAGTATGATCTGATTCCGCTTCCACCCAAGTATCGGCTCCCTGATGTTCTCAAAATTTAATGGTTCAGAAGGGTTTAGGCTCGATCGAGCACGTGAGCCGATATTTGGCACAGTTAGGCATGATTTCAGCATCGGATCAGTTACGCGTAAGGTTCTTTGCGCAATCTCTGACGGACCAGCTTTTGGGTGGTACACCTCGTTGCCACCAGATTCGATCCGGACCTGGAAGCAGCTGGAAGAACAGTTCCATATTCAGTATCATTCAGAAGCTACCGAGGCTGGCATTGCCGATCTGGCACAGGTGCGGCAGAAGCGGGGAGAAACGGTAGCTGAGTATATTCAGCGTTTCAGGACTTGTCAAGAACCGATGTTATTCGGCTCGTTTAACTGAGAAAGAAGCAGTCGAGCTGGCCGTGTTGGGTCTCTCAGCCCCGATCAAGGATCTGGCTTTCCAAGTAGAATACAATTCACTGGCGCACATGGTCCAGAACTGACAATGTATGAGCAGCGCCACCCTGAGTTGTACCAAGACAAGTTCAAACGTCCGATAGGCCTGGTCGATACGGAAGAAGAGGATCTTGCAGAAGACCAGGAGATAGCCGTGGCTGAATGGGCTCGGGGAGCAGATCCTGTGTCCTGCAAATGGGTGAAACAGCAAGGGCCTGCAAAAGGGTTCGACTTCGATGTAGGCAAAGCTGAGCAGATATTCGATTTACTGCTGAAGGAAAAGCAGCTGAAGTTACCCGAAGGCCATAAAATCCCTACGGCGCAAGAGATGAACGGGAGATCATACTGCAAGTGGCATCACTCGTTCACCCACACCACCAATGATTGCAAGGAGCTACGTCGGCAGATCCAAACGGCGATAGAACAGGGCCGTCTGATCCTTGGGTAGTTCGCCATGAAAGTAGACACAAACCCGTTTCCTGGCATCAACATGGTAGAGCACAGCCACTCCACGAGGCGTCAGCTAGATTTCTCGTTCGATATTACATGGCAGGGCCTGTGTACCACCATGCCAAGTATAAGGAGGAAAGCGGCCACTCCCGGGGCAAAGGAAAGGAAGAGGCCGGTCCACGCGACCGGCCCCGTATGATGATAGGCGGTATATAACCGAGGAACAGTGAAAGCGTTGCGATATCAGAAGCCACACTCCACGCATCTCCTTAACAAGTATGAGCGTCAGTATGACCGACGTCGGCAGTACGACAGTGATGATGAAGGAGATCGTCGGACCGACGCATACGATGGGAGATACCGTCGCATGATAGATATGATGAAAGATATGAGCACCGCGCTAGGGGAAGGTCAAAGGAAAAGGAAGGCGTGGATAAACATTGGGATTGTCCTTTCTTCAAGTACTGTTGGGATGCGGGAATGAGCCGATTGCCTACAGTCGACAACTGCCCGAAATGTGGACAGCAGAAGGATGACACAGGTCCAGTTTCAGTGTTCAAGCGTCTAGGGCCTCTCCGGCCTCAGAACGGACAAAGGGGAGTCATCTCGAGCAAAAGATCTCGAGGAGTCAGAGGATGAAGAAGAAGATAGATATCACCGGCCAAGGTGGTGTCCCGATGGACTCAGACACTCCCAAAAGCGTAGAGTTCAGCGGCTACGTAGCTTGGAGGAAGCCGAAGCGCAGTACCTCCACACTTTAAGGAAAGCCCGGCCTGATCTGGCCGTGAAAATTCAGCAAACCTTGGAGACGGAGGCCCGTCCAAAAAGGAAAGAGTGGCGCCCCAAACCAGTAAAAGCCGATGCGAAGACATCGGCTGACACAAACATGGTGTTCATACTTCCGTCAGAGTTTTGCGCTCCAGGAACCGAAGAACTACCAGTGGCACAGTTTGACTGCGGCCCACGGCCGGTCATCTTTGAAAAGCCACAGGAGAAGAGCTACAAACATCTGAAAGCCCTGTACCTGAGAGGTTATATCAATGGGCAGCCTGTCCGCAAGATGTTGGTTGACACCGGAGCGGCAGTCAATATAATGCCATACTCCATGCTGCGGCGTTTGGGACACTCCACTACAGATCTGATCAAAACCAACGTCACGTTAAGCGACTTCAACGGCCAAGCTTCAGAAACGCAAGGCGTTCTGAACGTGGATCTGACCGTGGGTAGAAAAACCATCCCTACGTCGTTCTTCATTGTTGACAGTAAAAGCACCTACGCCGTCTTGCTGGGAAGGGATTGGATTCACGCTAACTGCTGCATTCCATCCACGATGCACCAATGCCTGATACAGTGGGATGGAGATGAAGTGGAGGTCATTCATGCAGATGATTCGATCGAGATCTCATTAGCTGGCATGAACATTTGGGACGCAGAAGACCAAGAGCCGATCTCTGGAGTCAGTCTAGACGGCTGTGAGCGCATTGAAGCTACAAAAAACGGGGTGAGGCTGGTCTTATCCACTGGCCTGACAGAGTAGTAAAGCCCACGATTGTGCGTGGTAAGGCCGATCCCTGCGATCGGCCACAAAAAATAAAAAGCAGTGATCTTACGACAAGCATGTCATGTAGTCGTAGTAGGGAGATTCCCTACCATTGTAGAGCACAAATAAGTTGTAAACCTTCCTTGAGTAATGCAATCAAAAAGGGGGCCGATTCCGGCAATCGGCCCAAATTATCTTTGTTATCCTCACCAAACTTTTGGCCGGTGTTCAGCATCGATTTAGCAGGTGACGGAAAGCTGGGGTATGGGTTTACATCCGCTGATGAGCTAGAGGAGATTGACATCGGTCCTGGGGATAAGCCACGACCGACATTTATCAGCAAAAAGTTAGATCCGAATCTGCGGGGTCCGATGATAGCTTTGTTGAAAGAATATCCAGATTGCTTTGCCTGGGACTATACGGAGATGCCCGGGTTAGACAGGAGCATCATTGAGCATCGGCTCCCGCTTAAAAATGGGTTTTGGCCATTCCAGCAGCGAGCACGACAGATGAAGGCCGAAATTTTAGAGGAAGTCAAGAAAGAGATCGAGAAAATGTTGAAAGCTGGGTTCATCAGGCCATGCAGGTATGCTGAGTGGATTTCTAGTATCGTACCTGTAGAGAAAAAGGATGGCCGATGGCGTGTTGCCATAGATTTTCGGGATCTCAATAGAGCCACTCCAAAGGATGAGTATCCGATGCCGGTAGCAGAGACATTGATCAACGCAGCTGCTGGTCATAAGGTCTTGAGCTTTATGGATGGCAATGCCGGTTACAATCAAATTTTCATGGCTCCAGAAGATATACACAAGACTGCGTTCAGAGTCCCAGGTTCGGTGGGGTTGTTCGAATATGTAGTCATGACATTTAGACTGAAGAATGCCGGCGCCACATACCAAAGAGCCATGAATTACATTTTCCATGATCTGATCGGCAAGCTGGTGGAGATTTATATCGATGACGTGGTAGTCAAGTCTGCTTCAGTACAAGGACACTTGGACGATCTGCGACGCGTCCTGGACCGAACCAGAAAATTCGGACTACGGATGAATCCAAAGAAGTGTGCCTTCGGTGTGACGGCCGGTCAGTTCTTGGGTTTCTTGGTCCATGAACGCGGAATTGAGATCGGCCTGAAAAGTCAGGAGGCAGTGCGAACAATGAAGCCACCTACCACGAAGAAAGAACTGCAGTGTCTCATCGGCAAGATCAACTTCGTCAGAAGGTTCATCTCCAATCTGTCAGGAAGAATAGAGCCGTTCATGGGACTGGTGAAAATTAAATCTGACGAGGAGTTCCGCTGGGGGACAGAACAACAACGAGCCTTCGACGAGATCAAAGAATATCTAACGAAGCCGCCAGTGTTGGTTCCACCGCAGCAGGATAGGCCGTTCTACATTTACTTGTTGGTGGCTGACACGTCCATCGCCTCGGTGGTGGTACAAGTTTATGATGGTCTGGAGCGAGTTGTGTTTTACATCAGCAGAAGGATGCTGGATGCAGAGACGAGATATCCTGAGATCGAGAAGTTATGCCTCTGCCTATTTTTCACCTGCACCAAGCTGCGACACATCTTGCTGTCAGCAGAGATTATCATCATATGCAAATCAGATGTCATAAAACATATGCTGTCGGCCCCTGTGTTGAAAGGCCGACTCGGCAAATGGATGTTTGCATTATCGGAATTTGATATCCGGTATCAACCCGCCAAAGCGGTTAAGGGACAAGCGTTGGCCGATCTCATTGCTGAACGAATCAACACTGATATAGCAGCACTGTCTGTACGTGCATGGGCTATGTTTTTCGATGGATCGGCTTGTGATGATGGTTGCGGCATCGGCATTCTACTCGTGTCGCCCCGGGGGGCAACATATTCCTTCTCCATCAGGCTATCTACCCCTTGCACCAACAATGTCGCTGAGTATGAGGCAATACGCAAGGGAATGGAGTTGCTCATTGAAGCCGGAGCAGAAGCAGCGGAACTTTTTGGAGACTCCAAATTGGTGATTTCCCAACTCACGGACGAATACAAGTGTGAGAGCGAGTCACTCTTCCCATTATGGTTGCAATGCCGTGAGCTGATGGCACAGTTCAGGTATCTAAACTTTAACTGGATCCCGCGGTCGCAGAATACCGAGGCGAATGATCTTGCACAGATGGCTTCAGGCTACAAAGACATAGCAGATGGAACTGATGTTCAGGTACAGTTCCTGGAGGCGGACGACTGGAGAGCCGATATCTTCAATTACCTGAAAGATTCGGCTCGGGGGGCACCTAAACGGATAAGGTACAAGGCCATGAAGTATGTGCTTATTGGGGATGACATGTTCTACAGGACTTTGGAAGGGTTACTGCTCAAATGTCTGGGGCCAGCCGAGGCAAATCGGCTTCTACACGAGGTACACGAAGGCGCCTGTGGAACTCACCAATCGGCTCACAAGATGAAATGGTTGATCAGGCGATCAGGGTTTTATTGGCCCACCATGCTTGAGGACTGTTTTAAGTACTATAAAGGGTGTCAAGCATGTCAGAAATTCGGGAAGATTCAGATGGTACCTGCATCAGCGATGAACCCCATCATCAAGCCTTGGCCATTTCGAGGTTGGGGCATGGATATGATTGGCAAGATCAACCCTCCATCAAGCAAAGGCCACATGTGGATTTTGGCCATTACGGATTATTTCACTAAATGGGTGGAAGCCGTCCCTATGAAGTCAGTAAACTCGAAGGATGTTATCAATTTCGTGAAAGAACATGTCATTCATAGATTCGGGATTCCCCAAACTATCACGACCGATGGAGGTTCGGTCTTCATTTCTCACGAGTTCAGAGAGTTCTGCGAGGACACGGGAGTTAAGCTGATCCGATCATCTCCATACTATGCTCAAGCAAATGGGCAAGCTGAAGCGTCCAATCAGAGCCTTATCAAGCTGATCAAGAGAAAAATCGATGAGCACCCTAGGCGTTGGCACGAGGTTTTGTCAGAAGCTTTGTGGGCTTATCGCATGTCATGTCATGGAGCGATAAAAACCTCGCCATACCATCTAGTCTATGGACAAGAAGGCGTATTGCCATGGGAGATACCGGCTGGATCGAGACGTGTCACTTTTCAGAACGATCTAACAACTGAAGAATATGCAGCCCTGATGAGTGACAGTGTTGAGGATTTAACTGAACTTAGGCTGTGGTCGCTTGAGAAAATTAAAGAGAACAAAGCCAAGGTAGCTCGTGCATATAATAAGAAGGTGAGACCAAAGGAGTTCCACGTTGGGGATCTGGTATGGGAAGCTGTATTGCCATTGGGAACTAAGGATGCAGCATACGATAAATGGTCTCCAAATTGGCACGGGCCATACAGGGTCGACCAAGTTTTAAGGGGCAACGCGTACAGGCTTGAGGAGCTGGACGGTGTGAAATTCCTAGTGGCTGTTAACGGTCAGCATCTCAAGAAATATTTCCCAAGCATGTGGGATGATGGACAGTGAAATATGGGGGCCGATACATGAAATCGGCCAGTAAAAAAAATATATTCAGTGAAATATGGGGGCCGATACATGAAATCGGCCAGTAAAAAAAATATATCCAGTGAAACATGGGGGCCGATACATGAAATCGGCCAAATAAAAAAAACAATGCACAGCCATCGACTCTCGAGGTTCAGACTGTTACGAGCAGGTGTCAGGTTACATGGCTACTGAAGGAATGCCTCGAAGGCACGAAGGGCGTCAGCACGGACACGATCCACTTCGGCGATCTCGGCTACGTCATCATCGTCCTTGCCCGTCACTAGCTGCTTGCTCAGGGCACGTATTTCTGCCAGATCAGTTTTCAGTTGAGCTTTGAGGCCTTCTGCTTCGTCTTGGGAGCGGGCGATGAATGCTTCCTTGTCATGAATGAGCTTTTTAGTCGCCCGGACCTTCTCTTCAAGGTCTTCCAATTCCTTTTTTAAGGATGCAAGCTCGGCGGTGCTGACAGAGGTGTCAGTTTTGGCATCCAGAGACGCCTTTTTCTCATTGAGCCGCTGACATTTGGCTGCAATATCGGCCTTCAGTGGGAGTTGGGCGTGGCGTAGATTGATCCTCTCACGAGCCAACTTCACCCTTGACCCGTAGAAAGACAGAGTCACAACTGGCCAAAGCTTCACCTGCAATGCTACCGGGAGTTGGTCCTTGATTTCGTCAAGAATACTCTTCACCTCTTCAGAACCCTCGACCAACCTCTCGATTGGGGAGGACAGCAAGGCTTTGAGACGCTGGAATTGAGGTAGAACAGCGCTTGCTCGTGGTTCATCGTTGGCGGCAGAGGGAGCTGGTTCGATGGATTCAGGGTCGAACGTCAGCAAGCCTGAGATATCACAACCCTGGCAGGCAGAAGTGGCGTCAGTATGCGTCAAACAGGGAAGGAGGAGTCGAAAGAAGCGAACATACCTCTCCTGAGATCAGGGGGAAAGCCGACGGCGAGACAATCGGCTCGTGTGTTGTTGCTGAGGGCTTGGCCAGATTGGCAACCGTTTCATCTACACCTTCAGGGATTACTAGATCCAGGCTTGTGGAAGACATCGGCACTTCCTCGACTTTCCCACTAGGAGTGTCCTTCGTCTGCATGAAAAGTGCTTAGCCGATGTGAATAGCAATGAATCGGCATAAAAAGGAGTGGTAAGAGTATGGAGGATAATTACTTTCGAAGCCTCCTGGCTCGAAGAAGAAGTTTGCAGTCCCTTGCGAGCCCTCTTGGGGCTCACAGCTTGCCCCGCCTCGACTGATGCTCGGGGGGCAACAGGTTCAGGAACAGGCCTTTTCCTGGAAGCCGATGGTGGCACATCTGGCTGGCTCGGTGTGGTGGTTCTCTCCGAATCTGCTGAGCTCGAATCTCCTCGATTGAGTTGTGTTTCCTCGCTGGAGGTGTCTTCGATGGAGACCTGTAAGAAAGGGAGAGTTGGTAAGCACGAGCACGTTTACAAAGATAAATGAGATCAACCAAGGCATGAATCAGCGTACGTGCGAGCTCTCTGGAGAAGGGCTCCGGCGTCTCAAAAGTTTCTTGGCCACTATCTTCCTCACCGCCGTTCTTGTTTTAGTTGGAATTCGGGAGGCAGCTGACCCGGAAGTTGCTTGGCTCTTGGAAGCCGATTTTGGTGATATCGGCTGGTTCTGCATCACGACCTGTTTCAAAGGTGGCGAGTTTTTGTAGAAAAGGACCACAGGAGCAGGTGAGAGGAATTCGAAGGGGGAGCCATCCTCGTTAGTAGGTTCTGGACCATCTTGTTGCTGCAAGGAGACAGAGCAGGATATTGAAAGAACCGTCGTGAGCTGCATCAAGAAAATTTGAAAATTTGCAAGTAGCAGTACCTGTTCTATGGGGATGTCATATTCAGCATCGAGCTGTTCCAGCAATGGTCCCAGAGCTCTCCTGAAGGCATGAGTCTTCCACATTGACCACCAGTTCTCAAAACCATCGGTTGATGAAGCGAAGGTGAGGTTGTTAGGAATTGGGATGGTCAGAGCATCGAAGAAAGAATAACACCTCTGACTGATGAGAGAATCGGGCAGGTCAGCTCTGCTCTCTGTGAGGTGGTGGAGAAAGAAATGAGGAGGTACTTGCCCAAGGCCAAATTGCCGAGCTGCTACGACCGGCTGGTAGAACTCGTATCCAGGTTTGATTATTCTGTTGGAGGTGCTCATGCCAACTGGGAGGAAGCAGGGACGGATCACGGTGGAGAATAGCTGCCGAGTGCTAGTGTCATCGGCAAAGTTGTCCAGCCTGAAGGAGATTGGATTTTCAAAATTTTCCGATTCCTCCGTGTAAGGAAAGAAGATAGGATTGTCCAGGCCTTGGAAGAAAATGCTGAACCACTTGGATGCTTCATGAGGGATCAGTGTACTACCTGGCAGGCTGTACAGAGCTTGGCCGTAGCTGGTGCATCGGATCTGCTTCCCTTTGACATCTGGAAAGGTGCAACTTGCCAAAAGGGGGAAGTTTGGGATATGGTTTTGAAAGTACAGCTGAGCCCATAGTTGAAGAAACCACCAAGGACCTCCTGTTTTGACTGCTATGTGGGAGGATAGTTTGACAGACATCAACTGGAGATATCGATAGACTTCTCCAAGGAACAGTTTACCGATGCCAAGTTGAGTGCCTCTGGCAAGTTCGTAGGCCAAGGGAAGATAATTCTTGGTTGGAGCAAGGGAAGGGCCACAGAATATAAAATGTTCCAGCCAGAAATTGAGGAAGGCCGTGTGTTCTTTCTCTGTGACAGGGCCCTTAGTTTTCATGTGGCTTCGAAGATAAGCACCCCAGTTCGTGCAATCTGTTTTGGAAGAAAGCTTGAAGGGGACTTTTGGCAGCATAAAAGCAGAGGGGCTGGGTGATGTGACGTCCAGACCAGTGATCATCACCACGTCTAACAGAGTTGGTGTCATGGGGCCATGGCCGAACATGAAGCAGTTCAGAGCATCAGACCAGAAGTAGCCGATGGTTTTTAGAAGATTCTCATGTTTCTCAAGGGGAGACAGTGACAAAGTCAAGGCATCGGCTATTCCTGTGGTTTCCCATTGGGATTGGTAAGTTTTGGCTACCCTACTGTACCAAGAAACCCAATATTCGGGAGGATTAGGCCAGGCTCATAAGCAGTCGGCCCAAGAATCTAAATCTAAGTTTTGGCTTACGAAGGGAATTCTGTTTGCCTCGCAAGAGATCAGATGGGCAGGACTAGATTCTGTACGGGGGCCAAGGCAGAGAGAATCGCGGAGAAGTTGAGAAGGCGAGGCATCATGATGAGGAGGCGATACGACGGTTCTGCTCTGCGGCGCGTGACCCGATGAAGAAAAAACAGAGTGGTTTTGGAATTATTATTGCCAAAACCAGGGGGGCATGTGTTATCGCCACATTTTGGCCAAATAAGGAGGTGGGCCGTAATCAAGATGGGCTTGGAGGCTGGATCGGCCTTGCGCGTGGATTTGGGCTAATTGCCCGTGTATCTGTATATTATGATAGAGTACGTTTCGGTTTAAACAAGAGATAGAGTTGTTAGGTTTATTCCAAAGATAGAAAGTCTCCGGACTATAAATATGTACCTAGGGTTATTGAGAAAGGAGGACGACCACGTTCGCAACAAACACAATCTCGGCGCATCGCCACCCCTTGTTTCGAGGGTTTCTTTCAGGTAAGCGTCGTGCTGCCTAGATCGCATCTCGCGATCTAGGCAGCATCTGCTTATGTGTTATTTGGTGTTGCTCGTACTGAAGCCTTGTTGATGGCGAGTAATACTGTTATCATAGATCTGTTTGGGCTAGCATCAGTGCTTTTTGTTTCTGTTTGCTTAGTCATGCTGCCCCTAGAGATTTCGCTGCCTTTGCACCTATTTTGGGTGTAAGGGCAGCATCTTGCTTGATCTTTATTCAGTCGATTCAATCTGTCATAGTTGTTCCTTGTTCTCCAAGGATTAGTTTAATATCCGCATGGTCAGGCCTCACAAACGGGTTGAACGGTCCAGTAGTACGTAAGGATATGGTTTGCTAATTCGAGAGGAGTTGTTCCGGGAATTGACTCTACGTTGGTTTTTTGGCCTCCTCTAGGGTTAGTTTCTGTTATCTTTCGTATCTACCAGGCTCAATTACGTGTGGGATGTTCCAATTATGTGGTGAAAGCGTTAAACTGTCGTAGATCGATTTGATTTGTATTGATAAAGCAAAACCCCATGTTATCGTAGATCCAATGCAGATCCATGGGACAATCGGCTACCTGAGCCGATTCACAGGGAAACCTGAGAGCCGATCGAGGCTCGTATTTAATGTTTACATGTCTGCCATGCAGGAAACCAATCGAAGCAATCCATCACCTTCCTGATCAGGTATAGGTCAGGTGGCACGCCCTTGCATCAGCCAGGACGTGTGCCGGAGTTTTGCGGGCCGTTGACCGAGGGACCAGGGCCCACCAGCAGCTCTGGAAGCCTCCCGGCTCTTCGTGTTGCTCGTCGCTGCTCGCCGGTGGGTTTTGACAGGCAACACTAATGGCCTTAGATACACATCAATGTCGTTGCCGGGTTGCTTCGGTCCTTGGATGAGCACTGGCATCATAATGAACTTCCGCTTCATGCACAACCAAGGAGGAAGGTTGTAGATACATAGAGTCACGGGCCAGGTGCTGTGACTGCAGCTCTGCTCCCCAAAAGGATTCATGCCGTCTGTACTTAGACCAAACCATAAGTTCCTCGCATCACCTGCAAAGTTTGAGTACTTTCTCTCGATGTTTCTCCACTGCGACCCATCGGCGGGGTGTCTCAGTTTCCCGTCTTTCTTACGCTCTTCTTTGTGCCATCGCAACAACCTAGCATGCTCTTTGTTTCTGAACAGACATTTCAACCGTGGTATTATAGGAGCATACCACATAACCTTAGCAGGAACATTCTTCCTGGGGGGGCTCGTCATCACCCTCAACATCACCAGGGTCATCTTGTCTGATCTTGTACCGACATGCAGTGCATACCGGACATTTATCCATATTCTCATACTTCTCACCACGGTATAAGATACAGTCATTAATGCATGCATGTATCTTCTCCACATCTAATCCTAGAGGGCAAATAGTCTTCTTTGCTTCGTACGTTGTCTCGGGCAGCTCATTATCCTTTGGAAGCTTTGGCTTCATTATTTTCAGTAACTTCTCAAATCCCTTGTCAGATAAACCAGCCTCTACCTTCCATTTCAGCAGTTCAAGTGTGGTACCGAGCTTTATGCTGCCATCTTCGCAATTTGGGTATAATAACTTTTTGTGATCGTTTTGCATGGCCTCCAACTTCAGCTTCTCCCTTTCTGTATCGCATTGTTGCTTTGCATCAGAAATGACCCGACCAAGACCATCACCGGGCTCATCCGATGCCCGTTGTTCTTCTTCATTGCCGCCTCCCTCTTCTTCATTGTCTTCCATTGCAGTATCACCGTATTCTTCAGGATAGCTGTCATCATCCTCTTCTTCATTTTCTTCCAGCCTAACCCCTCTTTCTCTGTGCATGGCCCAACAATAATATCCGGGCATGAAACCTCTCCGAAGCAGATGGCTTTGAAGGATTCTCGGGGCAGAGTGCTCCGTCAAATTTCGACAGTCGATGCAGGGACAAGGCATAAAATTATCCACTTTGTTTGCCTTAGCCACATCGATAAATTTATGCAGGCCTGCAATAAAATCAGAATCGCGTCGGTCGCCGTACATCCATCGCATCCGCGCATCGATCTGCGTTATAATAATTAACTATTACAATAACATCATGAATAGTGAAATCACCACCCACATGGACACATATGCAAGATTTTTATATCAGTTACAGATGAAGAAGATAAGGTTGCTAACCTCGGCGGAGGATACCGTGTTGTGCGAACTTAAATGTGGCATGGACATTTCGTCGAACACCTTGTGTGCAATCAAAGGAAAAAAAAGCTAGCACCCACACCACACACACAATCCAGCAAATTTTTGTGGCAAAGGGCAAAGGGCTGGGTACCAATTTATAGCCAGGGGAGGTTCTTTGATCCCGGTTCATGCCATGAACCGGGACCGATGACCCGCATAGAGGCATGTGTCATGCTGGGGAGGCCTTGGTCCCGGTTAATGCCACAAACCGGGACCGATACCCCGAAATGAACCGGGACTAATCTCCAGGCGGCATTAACCGGGACCAATACGTGTCATTGGTCCCCAATGGCCAGCCGAACCGGGACAGATGACATTTGGGTGCTGGACCAAAGACCCTTTTTCTACTAGTCCTCCAGCTAATACTATATTGATTAATCAAAAGATTAATTTTCTGGAGGATTTTTTTAAAGAAATAGACTGAACATGAACAAAATAAGTTACTGCTTGAAGCCAAGTGCTCTTGTTATGTCACACATTATGTAAAATAAAGAAATCCTTGAAAGGTTCTATTACAATAAAGCATTTAGAATTACCTAGAAGATAGTAGTCTATAAAGTATAAAACTCTTATTCTCATTCAACTATTTTATCCAACACAATCCTTGGTGCTATGCGGTTTAAAATAGATGACATCTTATTATTTGAAAAGCCATCTACAACACTTGAATGTCGCACCTTCAAGGCTATGCTAATTGTTCCAACTCATAACAAATGCAATGTGTTCTTCAGAGTGAAAATATATATGTAAAATTTTGGCAATTATTCTTTAGATGGTAGCACTGATTTTTTTCTTAAATTTTTGTCCACATGCTTCCCTGCCCATAATTCCTAGTTCGACGTACAACAGCAACCCTGAGAAATACATATCGATATGGTCATCCTGATAGAGCAGTAAAGTTGTTTTTTCTAGTCTCCAAAACATGAGTGATTGCACATTGTACCTTCAGAGAGAAAAGAAGTGGACTGGACAGAGCAGCCATCCGCTCCTCCATCCTGGAGTTCTTCTCAAGAACAACCTCATACTTCACCTGTTATCTGTTAAGCAGATTCAGAATGCAAAAGTTCAATTTTCTCATGAATGCAGCTACCTAGTACCGTTAGAACTGGCATGTTTGCTTCAAATTCATAAGTACCTTCATGAACAGTACATCCACTTCCAACTACCTAATTGTTGCATCAGTGCAACTCCATATTATCAGAATTCAGAATCATCAAACTTGTATACACTTAATTGAGATTAGATTCAGAGAAAACAAGATAGCATTCACATAAATTAAACAGTTTGTGAATAATAGGACTTGCCATCAAAATTCAGAATCATCAAACTTGTATAACACTTAATTCGGATTAGATTCAGAGAAAGTAAGACAACATTAGCATAAATTAAACAGTTTGCCAACAATAGGACTTGCCATCAAAGATTAAATATTTGTACGTCACACTTATATAAATTATGATAATATCAGCTCAATACAGTCTGGAAACAATAGCACTTGCCATCAAGCATCAAGCAAACAGTTTGTGAACAAGTAGCAGAGAAGAGTACCATGTGGGGGCTAGATTCTTCTACATTGGTCTATTTTGAAACATCCCAGTGTCGTAGTATGACAATAACTCAGTCTGATAGCAGAAGCTTGACCGTATAATCATGTTAGAAGATCCCTGCAAGCACCATATTAAATAGAGAAGAGATTTGACCGCTGCCATCAAGGGTTAGGGAAATCACCTACGAATATGAGGCGGAGGTCACTGGCGTGGCATTCAAATACGGATCTTGGTGCGGTGCAGGCGAACGCAGCCCTGGCAGTGTAGAGCCTACCTGCAAAAAAAGGCAGTGCAGAGCCTACTCACGAAGATCGTGTGCCCATCAATTTGATGGCTGGGAGACCAATCTTGGTGAGGAAACCACTAAGATGCCAAAATCATGAGTTAAGGTCCTAGGAGTCCCAAGAAATACTTGGATGCAGTGCGTTGGTGTCGCCATGGGGCATGGGGCATGGGGAAGCCGGACATAGATACCGTCGTCGCTTACCAGTCCCTACCGTTACTTGACCAGTGGAAGTGCCATGGGGACAGGTGGTAGAGGAGTTGACGGCGGCCCACTGATTTGGGAGCACGGGTTGTTCTTTGTCTCTGAGGGTGGCTGCGGCGTGTTCGCGGACGGCGACGGGGTGCTGGGGTAGTGCGAGCTGATGGAGGCAAGCAGGTGAACAGGCGCTACGGCGCAAGTAGACCGGACGGCGGTGGCTGATGGAGGCAGGCAGGGGAATCCGACCTGGGTGGGCAGCGCATCAGGCAGTGGCGTGGAAGGCGAGGGTTGGGGAGGAAGAAGATGGGGATCGGGCAGGATCGATCGGGGTTACTTCCTCCGGTTTTTTCTAGGATCGGATGACCGGTTTTCTTGACGTACGAAGGAGTACGGACTGGTTTTTTTACCTACCACGGTTTTCAAACCATCACGTCCTCTAGCAATATTATTAGTTTAGATTAGATTAGATTAGATTAGATTATACATCTGTACATAGTATGTATACCGGATCTACCGGAAGTCCAACTGACGCACGATTGAATTGATCGGATAGATGAGAGGAGGTTTGTCGTGCACGTCAAGGCCCAGGGAGATAAGGAGTTCAAGACGATCACGATGGGATGGTTACCGCCTTAAGCTAGGACCTATATAAAGCAGGGCCTGGGGAACCCCAGACCTAGACAACGCCACCCCACGCCACGAAGCCCCAGGGAAAAACACCAACCCTAGACCTAGATGACACCACCCCCACGCCACGAAGCCATAGGGAAAAACACCAGCCCGAGACCTAGACGAAACGCAACAGCTAGCCGCGCAACACCCAGAATAGCACCTCGCGCACACACGCAAAACCTAGCCAGGAGAAGACGCACAAGCAGGCGCCTTGCTTGAGATCTAGTCTCAGGCGGGACGCAAGGCGACGACCGCTTTCCTCTCACGTAGGTGGCTGAGAGGAAGGTGACCGGAGACGCACGCACCATAAGCTCGTGAGCTCTCCACTGAGATTGACGAGATCATGCCGGTTACCTACGCCAACGGTGAGATAATAATAATCTAATCTATGTGTTTCTTCTTGCATCTAGCATGGTGGTGTTGTGTCGATCAAGGCGTGGCCGATGGTGGATGAGGACGCATCCATGGACGGACCTCGTCTGCCTCATCTCCTCTCTCTGTCTCGAGGTGCGTCAGCGGATGGGCTAACCGAGGTGCGGCTGGACACCGCCCTACCGTGTCGGCCGAGGCGCGGCTGTTAGAGTAATAGGTTCCTTCCTTGGCTTCCAAGGTTCCTTAGGTTTCTTGGCTTCCAAGGCTTGTATGGCTCCTATATGTACTAGCCTGAGAGGCTCAATAATATATCCATCATATTCCGCAATCTCTCTCCCCCTATCCTTCTACATGGTATCAGAGCGGCAAGATCCTTGACCTAGCCGCCGCCCCCGGGGAGGTCGATCTCCATGATCTCCGCCGGGGGCCGCGCCGCCCGTATTAGGGTTCGTCCACCGATCGGTTGATTGGCGGCCCTACGTCTTTTTTGCGCCGGTCGCTTGACCGGTGTTTTCTTTTTGGTTTACCGATCTTCGATCGGATTGAGTCGCCCTCCGCCGCCGTCACCAAGCGCCTCTACTCCAACATCGGCGTCGACCTCGCACCGGCGGCCACCCATACGCTGGCTATCGCGGCCAACACGCTGGCGCCATCGCCACTTCGGCCGGCTCTTGCCGGTTGTCGCGGTCCCTCGGCCGGCTGCTGCGCCTACCTCGGTAGGCTGCCGCGGTCGTCTCGCCAGCGCCGACTCCATGCTGGCCGGCTCGCCTTCACCAACCGCGCGGCAACGTCAGACGCGTCGTCCGAGGGACGCCTCGGTGCGTCACTACTGGCTCCACGCCTGCGCGGTCTCCATCACCGGTCCGTCTTCGCCATCATCGCCATGGACTTCACCGACAACGACGCTATGGGTTCCGATCTGTGTGCCGTCATCAAGGACTTGGCGAACAGCGCCGCCGTCGGTCTGATCAACCGATCCGGCGCTCGTCTCCGCCGAGTACGTCCCCGAGCACGCGCCTTCCACCGTTCGAGCATCAGGCTGCCGCTGCGTTGCCCCTTCAGGCCGTAGCATCGCCGCCTTTGGTCCCCGCCGCCGGCTACCAACGTGCCTTCTCCGGCATGTACGTCGCTGGTGGTTCTCACGCCGCTGCACCGACTCGCGCCCTACAGCCGCGCCGTCCCATCGGGCCGTTGTGTCGCTGCACGCGGTCATCGCCGTCACCTCTCGAGGACGTCGCTGGCTTCCACCGCGCCACCTCCCTCGGCGTGGGATGTCGCCGTCCGCGCATGGTCTTCGTCGCGCCGTTGGGTTCTTCCTCGCCTACTTCGAGTACCGCCGCCGCATCTCCACAGGTGCATGGCCCTCCTGGCCGTCGTAGGTCCCGCCGACTACCCCTCCGCTTGTCTAGGCATCTAGCATGACCACTCTTGGTCGTCGCTGGTTCGCCGCCTTCTGCGTCTACGTCCAGCACGACTTCATCGCCAGCGTCATCACCTTGTTCATAACCACACCTGCTCGTCTACTCCGACAACCGCGGGCTACATCGGCACCCTCTCTCTTCGCCGCTCAGTGCCTCACAATCGTCGTGGAGTCCTTCTCTGCTAGTCTCTTCTCCGACATGGCGTGAAGTTGTTTCAACTGGTCCCGTTCTTCGCACGCCCGGTACTGGCAACACCGGTGCTTGCCTTCGTCCCCGACGCGTTCCCGAGTCTGGCAAGCTCGGTCGCAGCGCCTCGTCCCTGTGTTCGTCTTCGCGTACTCGGTTTTGGCACAACCGGAGTATGCCTTCGTCCCCGACGTGCGCCTGGTTCTGGCAAAGCCATGGCCGCACCTCGTCCTCGACGGCTCGGACTGCATCGACTTCGGCATCGCTCTCCTCGACGACTGCGTCGACGCATCTCCGTCCTTCTACGGCGCCCTAAGTGCCTGCGGCTTCATCTGCGGGTACCTCGTCATCGGCACTCGCCATGACATCAACCACGGCGACCCCTCGCACGGCTACCTCGACTAAGGTTGCAGCACCCATCGCTCTCGGCTCCCTCGACATCGGCACAAGGGCTACCACCTCGCCTGAGCTCCTCACCAGCATTCTCTACAGTCCAAGCTTCTGTGACGTGACACCGTCCACGATGTTCCTGCTACCACTGCGGGGGATGTCTGCGCACTGGTCTACTTTGGTTTCTCTCTAGTCTGACCGTTCGCGACGTTCCAGTTATTCACGACGCTACCGCTATGACTGCGGGGGGATGTTAGAGTAATAGGTTTCTTATCTCCCAAGGTAACATGTTCCTTGGCTTCCAAGGTTCCTTAGGTTCCTTGGCTTCCAAGGCTTGTATGACTCCTATAAGTACTCGCCCGAGAGGCTCAATAATACATCCACCACATTACGCCATATCTCCCCCTATCCTTCTACATGGTATCAGAGCGGCAAGATCCTTGACCTAGCCGCCGCCCCGCTTCCACACCGCGCCGCCCCCGGGGAGGTCGATCTCCATGATCTCAGCCGGGGGCCGCGCCGCCCGTATTAGGGTTCGTCCGCCGATCGGTTGATCGGCTGCCCTACGTCTTTTTTGCGCCGGTCACTTGATCGGCGTTTTCTTTTTTGTTTACCGATCTTCGATCGGATTGAGTCGCCCACCGCCGCCGTCACCAAGCGCCTCTACTCCAACCTCGGCGTCGACCTCGCACCGGCGGCCACCCATATGCCGGCTATCGCGGCCAACACACTGGCGCCGTCGCCACTCCGCGCTGGCCGGCTCGCCTTCAACAACCGCGCGGCAACGTCGGACACGTCGTCCGAGGGACGCCTCGGTGCGTCACTACCGGCTCCACGCCTGCGCGGTGTCCATCACCGGTCCGTCTTCGCCGTCATCGCCATGGACTTCACCGACAACGACGCTACGGGTTCCGATCTGTGTGCCGTCGTCAAGGACTTGGCGAACAGCACCGCCGTCGGTCTGATCAACCGATCCGGTGCTCGTCTTCGCCGAGTACGTCCCCGAGCACATGCCTTCCACCGTTCGAGCATCAGGCTGCCGCTGCGTTGCCCCTTCAGGCCGTAGCATCGCCGCCTTTGGTCCCCACCGCCGGCTACCAACGTGCCTTCTTCGGCATGTACATCGCTGGTGGTTCTCACGCCACTGCACCGACTCGCGCCCTGCAGCCGCGCCGTCCCATCGGGCCGTTGCGTCGCTGCACGCGGTCATCGCCGTCACCTCTCGAGGACGTCGCCGGCTTCCACCGCACCACCTCCCTCGGCGCGGGATGTCGCCGTCCGCGCATGGTCTTCGTTGCGCCGCTGGGTTCTTCCTCGCCTACTTCGAGTACCGCCGCCGCATCTCCACAGGTAACCTGCATGGCCCTCCTGGCCGTCGTAGGTCCCGCCGACTACCCCTCCGCTTGTCTAGGCATCTAGCATGACCACTCTTGGTCGTCGCTAGTTCGCCGCCTTCTGCGTCTACGTCCAGCATGACTTCATCGCCAGCGTCATCACCTTGTTCATAACCACACCTGCTCGTCTACTCTGACAACCTTGGGCTACATCGGCACCCTCTCTCTTCGCCGCTCTGCGCCTCACAATCGTCGTGGAGTCCTTCTCTGCTAGTCTCTTCTCCGACATGGCATGAAGTTGTTTCAACTGGTCCCGTTCTTTGCACGCCCGGTACTGGCAACACCAGTGCTTGCCTTCGTCCCCGACGCGTTCCCGAGTCTGGCAAGCTCGGTCGCAGCGCCTCATCCCCGTGTTCGTCTTCGCGTACTCGGTTTGGCACAACCAGAGTATGCCTTCGTCCCCGACGTGCGCCTGGTTCTGGCAAAGCCATGGCCACACCTCGTCCTCGATGGCTCGTACTGCATCGACTTCGGCATCGCTCTCCTCGATGATTGCCTCGACGCGTCTCCGTCCTTCTACGGCGCCCTAAGCGCCTGCGGCTTCATCTGCGGCTACCTCGTCATCGGCACTCGCCACGACATTGACCACGGCGGCCCCTCGCACGGCTACCTCGACCAAGGTTGCAGCACCCATCGCTCTCGGCTCCCTCGACATCGGCACAAGGGCTACCACCTCGCCTGAGCTCCTCACCTGCATTCTCTACAATCCAAGCTTCTGTGACGTGACACCGTCCACGATGTTCCTGCTACCACTGTGGGGGATGTCTGCGCACTGGTCTACTTCGGTTTCTCTCCAGTCTGACCATTCGCGACATTCCAGTTGTTCACGACGCTACCGCTATGACTGCGGGGGGATGTTAGAGTAATAGGTTTCTTAGCTCCCAAGGTAACATGTTCCTTGGCTTCCAAGGCTTGTATGACTCCTATATGTACTCGCCCGAGAGGCTCAATAATACATCCACCACATTACGCCATATCTCCCCCTATCCTTCTACATGGTATCAGAGCGGCAAGATCCTTGACCTAGCCGCCTTCCCACTTCTGCACTGTGCCGTCCCCGGGGAGGACGATCTCCATGATCTCGGCCGGGGGCCTCGGCACCCATATTAGGGTTCGTCCGCCGATCGGTTGATCGGCTGCCCTACGTCTTTTTCTCGCCGGTCGCTGGACCGGCGTTTTCTTTTTGGTTTACCGATCTTAGATCGGATTGAGTCACCCACCGCCGTCGTCACCAAGCGCCTCTACTCCAACCTCGGCGTCGACCTCGCACCAGTGGCCATCCATACGCCGGCTATCACGGCCGACACGCTGGCACCATCGCCGCTTCGGCCGGCTCTTGCCGGTTGTCGCGGTCCCTCAGCCGGCTGCTGCACCTACCTCGGTAGGCTGCCGCGGTCGTCTCGCCGGCGCCGACTCCGCACTGGCCGGCTCGCCTTCACCAACCGCATGGCAACGTCGGACGCGTCGTCTGAGGGATGCCTCGGTGCGTCACTGCCGGCTCCACGCCTGCACGGTCTCCATCGCCGGTCTGTCTTTGCCGTCATCGCCAGGGACTTCACCGACAACAATGCCACGGGTTTCGATCTATGTGCCATCGTCAAGGACTTGGCGAACAGCGCCGCCGTCTGTCTGATCAACCGATCTGACGCACGTCTCCGCCAAGTATGTCCCCGAGCACGCGCCTACCACCGTTCGAGCATAGGGCTGCCGCTGCGTCGCCCCTTCGGGCCGTAGCGTCACCGCCTTTGTTCCCCGCTGCCGGCTACCAACGTGCCTTCTCCCGCATGTACGTCTCTTGTGGTTCTCACGCCGCTGCACCGACTCGCGCCCTGCAGCTACGTTGTCCCATCGGGCCGTAGCGTCGCTGCATGCGGTCATCGCCGTCACCTCACGACGACGTCGCTGGCTTCCACCGCGCCACCTCTCTCGGCACGGGATGTCGCCGTCTATGCATGGTCTTCGTCGCACCGCTGGGTTCTTCCTCGCCTATTTCGAGTACCGCTGCCGCATCTCCACAGGTAACCTGCATGGCCCTCCTGGCCATCGCAGGTCCCGCCGACTACCCCTCCGCTTGTCTAGGCATCTAGCATGACCACTCTTGGTCGTCGCTGGTTCGCCGCCTTCTGCGTCTACGTCCAGCACGACTTCATCGCCAGCGTCATCGCCTTGTTCATGACCACACCTGCTCGTCTACTCCGACAACCGCAGGCTACATCGGCTCCCTCTCTCTTTGCCGCTCTACGCCTCGCAACCGTCGTGGAGTCCTTCTCTGCTAGTCTCTTCTCCGACATGGCGTGAAGTTGTTTCAACTGGTCCCGTTCTTCGCACGCCTGGTACTGGCAATACCGGTGCTTGCCTTCGTCCCCGACGCGTTCCCGAGTCTGGCAAGCTCGGTCGCAGCGCCTCATCCCCATGTTCGTCTTCGCGTACTCGGTTTTGGCACAACCGAAGTATGCCTTCGTCCCTGACGTGCGCCTGGTTCTGGCAAAGCCATGGGCGCACCTCGTCCTCGATGGCTCGGACTGCATCGACTTCGGCATCGCTCTCCTCAATGACTGCCTCAACGCGTCTTCATCCTTCTACAGCACCCTACGCGCCTGCGGCTTCATCTGCGGCTACTGATACGTCTCCAACGTATCTATAATTTTTGATGCTCCATGCTTGTTTTTACACCATTTGCCTACTGTTTCATTACACTTCGTGGCACTTTTATGCATTTTCCGGAACTAACCTACTAACAAGTCGCCACAGTGCCAGTTCCCTGTTTTCTGCTGTTTTTGTGTTTCAGAAGTGCTACCCAGGAAATATTCTCGGAATTGGACGAAACAAGTTCCTGAAGTTTTATTTTTCTCGGAAGCTTCCAGAGATCTGAAGAGGAGTTGGAGGGGGGCCATGAGGGCCCCACATACCAGGGCGGTGCGGCCTGGCCCCTGGCCGCGCCCCCTATGTGTGAGGGTGCCTCGGGCACCCTCTGACGATGCCCCTTCGCCTATAAAGACCTCCTGACGGAAAAAACCTAAGTACCCGATCACTTTTCCAGAACACATCGCGATCCACCGCCGCCATCGACCCGAAGATTGGGAGGGTCTAGAAGCTCTTCCCAGCACCCTGCCAGAGAGGGGAATCACCACCAGAGGTCTTCTTCATCGCCATGCTTGCCTCCGGAGCGATGAGTGAGTAGTCTACCTTGGACTATGGGTCCATAGCAGTAGCTAGATAGTTGTCTCCTCCACCATGTTCTTCATGTTTAGATCTCATGAGCTGCCCTACATGATTGAAATCACCGTTATGTAATTCTACATGTTTGTATTGTTGGGATCCGATGAATATTGGTGTTATGATTGAGTTGATGTACTGAAATATATCTTATGTTATCTCTATGTTGTTTATGATCTTGCATGCTCTCCGTTGTTAGTAGCTATCTTGGCCGAGTAGTTGCTAGTGACTCCAAGAGGGGGTATTTATGCTCGATAGTGGGTTCATGCCTCTATTTAACCCAGGGGAGTGACAAAAACCTCTAAGGTTGTAGATGTGCTGTTGCTACTAGGGAGAAAACAACATTCATATGCTCAAGGGCATATGCTTTGTTTACATTACACACTTTGCTTAATGCAATTATCTGTTGTTCGCAACTTAATACTCATGGGGTGTTCGGATGATATCCCCGTGAGTGGATTATTAGTCATAGATGCAGTTGGATGGCGGTCTATGTATTTTGTTGTAATGCCCAGAGTAAATCGCATAGTGATCTTCTTGACATATCATGTTTATCTTTATTCTATCAATTGCCCAACTGTAATTTGTTTACCCAGCATGTGTTATTTATCTTATGGAGAGACACAACTAGTGAACTGTGGATCCCGGTCCTATTTCCATCATATTGCTATCATCTGTTTACTTTACTCGCACTGTTTACTTTACTCGCATACTTTCACTGCTTTCCACTCGATACGCTCATACCCTTTGTTTCAAGGAAACCTGTGAGATTGACAACCTCATCGTAAGTTGGGAACAAAGTACTTGGTTGTGTTGTGTGCAGGTTCCACGTTGCTGCTCGCAAAGCAAAGCTTGGACGAGGCGCCATAAATAAATTGTCCAGAGCTGTCGCGAAGCTTGCAAGCATCACTGACGAGGGGTTAACTCGACAAATGTCCTAGATGAAGGACTTAGGATCAGAGAGATAGGGCGTCGGATGAACTCGAAGGTAAAGTTAGTCGAAAATAGGTGTGTGTCGAAAGTAAACTTGGGTGTTCAACCTGGCTTGCTTTCAATCTACCCTACACCGTCCCCTCCTGGCCCATATATATAGGTGGCCAAGTCTCGAGGATCGGGTAGGGTCCGATATAGATTACAATATCGACATACGGTAGGAACTCGTATTCGACTATCATTACAATTGGGCCTAGCTTAATGGGCCTCAGGGGTACTCAACTAACGGGCTCTATTAACTATACCCTTGTCAGTAGCCCCTGAGATTCTACCAGAATTGTAGATTCGGGGTGAATCTCTAATCTTCAAATCTTCGACTTGATCAATTCTTCGACTTCTTCTTATCCTTAAATCTTCGACTTGGTCTTTTGACTTATATTTATAATAATTTGTTCGCAAGGGGTCTTGATGAACAAGCCTGACAACTCTGACGGATCAAGACGCCAGTTAACTGCCGGAACAGATACTTGTCACCTACTTCAAATTCAATCCCCTTGGATTTGAATTCGGGATACCGGTCAAACCCATTCTTCTGCCGCATTTAGGACTTACAAAGAATGAATCCCAGTGGTTCTCAGGGTACCCAGTGCGTCCACCAGGATTTTCTTCGCGTCGTAGACACGGATACATTCCAGCAGAGCGCATCCATGTGCGTATACCAGGCCACACAGGACGGATCCCGGGGTCTTACCTTCGTGACAAGTCACGGCATTCGAGTTGTGTTGCGATAACGCAACTCGAGAATCTCATGTCACAGTCAAATCTTGACTGAAAATATTCGGGTTTCTTCAACCATAAAACTCGCTCCCGATGGGAGTAACACTCCTGCACTTCTCGAATTATAATGCTTTGCCAAGAAATATCGTCGGGTGCGCGCTCAGCGCTCCCGATGGGAGTAGCCCCCGAGGCTATAGTCGAAAAAGGCTTTTTTTGAGTATAGGCTCAAAAAATGTAGTGTAATTCATCATACTTCAACTCGAGATACTTTAACTTCAATATACTTCATCTTCGAGATACTCTAAGAACACCTTGTCGTCGAATATGCTTCCACAACTCCATTAAAGATTTCCAGTCACCATATTTTAAGAGTAGTAGCCCCCGAGGCTATAATCGAAAAATCCTTCACACATAATCTTCTCTAAGAATTTTGCATTTGTCGGCGCCATTTCCTGTTTGATAATATATCCTTTGATGACATCAATGAATACGTCACTTCTATATCATTGCGAACCGTTGCATGGGCAGTACTGTAAATTTCTCAATTTTTTGACCGTTAGTGGGCTGCCGTTTCCGCTCTTTGCGCCACGTCTCGGCCCACGATCCTTCTCCCAGAAGATATATAAGGGGATCTTGGGGAATTTTACTGTTTACCAGCTCTTTCTCTCCGCCGCCTCCATTGCTGCTCTCCTCTGTCTCATCCTCTCGTGGATAGCCCCCGAGCGCACTTCGTACTGGATGCGCGTGAAACACCTGGCCACTAAGAGCACCATGGCCAAGTCTTCTGCCACCAACTGGGTTCGCTCCACCATCACAAAGAAGGAGGTGGAGAAGGCTACGGCGGACGGCCTCATCGCCGCCGAAGATTCCATCAAATTCCCCAGTACTGAACGGATCCCGAAGCCCCCGAGCGGTTATCGGGTAATGTTCCTTGCTTTCCTCCTCCGCGGTTTCTCTCTTCCTGCCCACGAGTTTCTCTGTGGGCTTCTGTTTGTTTACGGTGTGCAGCTCCACCAGCTCACACCGAATTCTCTTCTGCACATCGCCTGTTTCGTGACTCTCTGCGAGTCCTTCTTGGGTATTGAACCCCACTTCCTTCTGTGGAGGTCAATCTTTCGACTCCGCCCCAACGTTTCTTTGGCTAGGAAACCCGAACTGGGTGGAGCCATCGTTTCTGTGCGCCCTGAGGCGCAATACTTTGAATTTTCCATGGCCGCGTCTGTCCAAGGATGGAGGACAAAGTGGTTCTATATCAAGGACCGCAAATCCTCTCCTGAAGATGAATTCGGCCTGCCTCCTTTTGATGCTTCCCAGGAGGTTAAGAAATTGGCATCATGGGATACACTCCCCTCAGATGCAGAAGCACAAGAAATTCTTCCTCTTCTTTCCCGCATCAAGGCTTTGAAAGGAGGTCAAGGAGGTGCTCTGTCGGGTATGCAACTCATGGCGTTTTTCATTCAACGTCGAGTTCAACCCCTACAACACCGCCTTACCAGACTTTGGAATTACTCCGGCTTGGAAGATCCTACTCGCATATCTGAAGATCTGATATCGAAGGAAGAGGTCGACAAGCGAGACAGGAATCTTACCAAGCTCACCAAGGAACACGCAGTTGCGGATTTAACCGCTGACTTTTTCGACTCCGTGCACCCTCTGCCTGAGGTATGTATCTTCGCGTTTACTTATTGTCGAACTTTGCTTGGTTCGATTTGTGTTTATTCTGTGCCATTGCACTCTGCTAATTTATTCATATGCAGGGTCATCAATTCCTTGTGTCTCGTCCTCCTCTTCCAGAGGCAGGGCCCCTACCAGCTGATCTTGCCTCTACTGCATCTGAAGCCCCCGAGGCTGACGAAAGTCAGGATGGAGATGATGTCGAAGAATCAGAAGAGGAAACTAGCTCGTCGACATCGCCTCCTCCTGTACTAGCTGAAGATGTTGGTGTCGACAAGAAAAGGAAGCATGTCGACGAAATTGCTTCATCGAGTTCTGCAGCGGCTGGTAAAGCCCCCGTTCTTGCAGAAGATATGGAGTACTTCGACATGCTTGCATCGTAAGTATTGTAGTCGAGTTCTTCAATTGCATTGTTCTTGCCTTGTTGTCATAACTTATATTTTTCATGCAGTGATGATGAAGAACCACCAACATATGCGACAGCTGCTCCACCACCTTCTCCTGTGGCGATTGATGAGCCTATCGAACCAGATGTTGCACCGAGGGCTACCAGGTCCGGTGTGAAGAAGGTTCCTCAAGCCCGATACCCTAAACGCTCAAAGAGGGCCATAGAAGTCGAAGTTTCTCTGGAAGCCCATGAACCTACGGTTTCCTCTGATGACGTGAGCAATTCTTCTTTACTTTCTTTCCTTTCATGCACTTCTACTCTTACACACTTCTTTTCTCAGGCTTTAGTGAAGAGATTTATTGCCTTGGGCACGGAGTGTGCAGGGTACCTAAAGGTTGCGAAAGCTTCCGAAGGTACAATCTTGATGTCCAGTCATTACTTTTCTTCCGTGCTTTTTCTTTTCCCACTTATCTGACTCCCTTTCGTCTTCTTTTGTAGCTGCCTTAGCAACAGCCAATGCTCAAATCGCGTCGCTGGAAGCGGAGCTCAATGCTTCGCGAAAAGCTTATGATGTGGCGGCCGCTGCTAAAGCGAATGCTGAGAAGTCGCAGAAGGCTGCGCTTGGCAAGGCGAAGAAAGCTGAAAAAGCTTTAGCTGAAGCCAACAAGGAGCATGCTCAACGAGAGCAAGCCGTGGCGGAGCGTCTTCACACCATGTCTACTGCCGCTGAAAGTAAGTGCTTCGCCTTGTCTTCTGTTTTCATCTTCTGTTGCACTGGTGTATTTGTTGACACTTGTCTCTTCTTTTCTTTTCTATTGCTCAGAATTCACCGGTGTATCTCCGTCGTCCTTGCAAACGGACGATGATCCTCTTATGGATGCAGTTAACCTACTCGAAGAAAATTGGCTATCTGTCCAGGAAACTTTTGAGTTGGTTAGCCGCGTTTTATCACGGCTGTTTGCCGGCTTGTGGCCGAAGAAAAGGGCGACAATTCCGAAGGATAACTTGACTGATCTTGCCAAGTCCTTCGATACCACTGAAGACCCCACTCTCCAACTGAAAGGTCTTTCCATTAAGCGCGACGCCGAAGGTGCTATTGCACTTTCCCTTGCTCATGGGACGAATTTCGACTGGGGGAGGGTTAGTTCCCCTCATGGCCACACCCGTGACGAGATGAAGGCTTTTTTCGAGAAGGCGAAGAAGTTGGCACCTGCATTGTTGATAACTATTTCTCCTTCGGCGGCCTCTGCGGTGCCTGCTGCACCAGCTTCAGCGGTGGAAAATCCAGCACCACCATCGACTTCTGGCGAAGAAGCTGCCGTGCCCTCCTCTGCCACGGAACACAATGCTGAGGTGGCGTAGACTCGACTTTCTTTGTAGCTTGTAGCTTTCTCCTTTTGGATGCACAAACTTTAGTTGGGTGCAACCCGAGAACCTTAGTCATAGGGTGTTGTACTTATGTAAATATATTTCTGGCGTATGAAGTATTATGCTATCTCTCTGAAATGCTTCTCCTTTCTTTCCCCTTTGGCTTGCAGTCGATGCGCGCCAATGATCCTTTGACTCACGGTCCTGCTCCTCCTTCTACCCGTGTGTTCGGTTCTCAGATTTCATCGACTCCTAGTCGATGTAATCAGTGCGCAGAATATTCGGCAAGGATTTCTGACCTTGAGGTTCGCTTGACTTCAGCCAAACGCCAAGCTCAGATGGTGTTTGATAAGGCTAGCAAAACTTCTGCTCTGACAAAGCAGGTGTCGATTCTTAGTGATGAAGTGTCCAGCTTGACGGCAAGGATTTTGCATCACGAAGAATGCAACTCTTTCATTCTTGGTATCGTCGAATCTGCCTGTGAAATGTTGCGATGTAAGCTTCCTCTCGACTTATTTTCTTCTCTTTGTACTGTTACTTTTGTGATATCCTTTGCCCTTATAGGCACTTGCTTGGACTTCGCTGCTGAAGATCGTCGGGTTACCGAACGAAGCGCAGCTCTGGAGAAGATGTCCGCAGGTGTTGAAAATTTATGGTCTGATCCTCGACGCCGAAGCGCTATTGTATTGCTTCAGGACCGTGCCCAGCATATTGACGAGGCAGTGGATGGCTGTAGGAGAGCTCTCGTAACTATGCACTCAGTGATGCTTCCTCGCAATCCTCTGCCTGCTACTTTTCCATTGCTCCTTGACGTTTTTAGATCCAGCCAGCGAATCCATCGGTTGATAGAACTGAACCTAGTGGCAGGTGCCAACTTTGATCTTGGGTGGATACGCAAGTGGCATCCAAGACTCAATTACAGTTCTATGTCGCTGAGCTATCCTCCTGGTGGGGCAAGCCTTCGAGTACATTTAGAGAGTACCTTGCAGCCTGCCCGACGAATTATAGCCAGGTTGTTGCAAGAAGACTACGCGTTTTTCCGCGAGTTTCACTACTTGGACCCTTTAGGTGTAGATGATTCTGACAACCCGATGTTGTAATATACTTTTGTGTGTGTGTAACGCGAGAGTATGTTATTTCGTAACGAAAATTTGTTCTCAGGGCGTTATTGTATGACTCGTGCGTTTGCCGCATTTTTCCTTTGAAAGACTCGTAAACTCGAATATGAGGAACGTTTCGTCTTTATTATACTTTGTAATGTAAGATACATGGGGTGACCCAAGAGATCCGACATGTGACCTGTGTTCTGGATCTAGAGGGCATTGCCCCTGGTATAACTCGTGGCTTTTACAGCCTTTATTGTTCTACTCTATTGTCTTATGATGCTTATGTCATCGTGGCTTTCCCTTTTTCCTCTGCTCCTGTTTCTTCTCCTGATGCTCCTACTCGTGGTTTCTTCGTTTTGGGCTCCGCGACGCATCCTTCGAGTAGCTTGACGCCTTCTGTAGTCGCGCTTTTTGCCTTTTCTGCATGGTTGGCTATTACGCCAAAATTTTGCGCCATCTTGTGGAATTCCCTGTCGCAGAGATCTGAAACTTCAAAACTTCCTTTCACTGTAATTATTCCTCTTGGTCCTGGCATTTTAAGTACCAAATATGTATAGTGAGGCACTGCCATGAATCGCGAAAACGCAGGTCGTCCGAGGATCGCGTGATATTGCGATGGCCAGTCCATGACTTCGAAGTCTAGCTTTTCTCTTCTATAATTTTGTCGGTTGCCGAAGCAAACATTGAGTGCTACTCGACCCAGCGGGTAATTGGCGCTTCCTGGTACGATTCCATGGAAGGAACAATCTGTTGGCTTCAGGAACTCTAGTGATATATGCATTGCTCGGAGTGTTTTCGCGTATATCAAGTTAATTCCACTCCCTGCATCCATGAATATTCTGTCGACATCATACACACTGATTTGAGCTTTGAGTACCAAAGGCGCGTTTCCCGGCCGAGGTACTGTTATAGGGTGATCTTCTCTGTTGAACTCTATTGGTTGCTCTGACCAGTGCAGATACTCCGTTGCAGCTGGAGGTGATATGACTGCTAAGTTGACTTGTCGAGTTATGCTCTTCTCTTCTTTGTTCGACTTGGGTACAGGTTGTATCATTGATATGATGTGTCCTTTTGATGGTACATACCCTTCGTCGTCGTCCTGTCCCTGGTTTTGCTGGTCTTGTCCTTGAGGCGCTTCATTGTTTCCTTGCTGCTTTGTCGGAGGATTGTTGCTTCCTTCGAATCCTTGTCGCCTTGCTTCGGTTTGCTTGTTTATTGCTGCTTCTTGCAGTTTTAAGAATGTTGTGCAGTCTTTCATTGCGTGCCTTGATACTCGTTTCCCGTCGAAGAACGCTGAGTGTATATGACAAGGCCCGTTGAGCATATCTTCTGGTGATGGGTTGTACTCTCTGGATTCCCTTATAGGGAACTTCTTATAGTCCTCCTTTCCGTAGCTTCTATATCCCGAGCTTCTGCGATCATTTCCTTGATAGCTGTTGTCTTTATATCCTGCGGCGACTTGGCTATGCGAGCCGTAGGTGTCGTAGTTTCGGGATCGTCTCCTTTGACTTCCATATCTGTTTCTTCTGTCGTCCTCTGGAGATCGCATCCGCTTGTTGTTGCACGCATCTTCTCCATCTGCAAACCTGTTTGCTGGGTCCATGAGGTCTGACACTGTTTTCGGCTTGATTCTACCCATCTCTTCGACTAGGTCTCTTCGCCTTAATCCGATGATGAACGCGTCTATTGCTCTTTCGTCTGAAACTTCGACTGCTGAGTTTTTGATGAGGCTCCATCTTTGGATGTATGCCCGTAGTGTTTCGTCGCGTTGCTGTACGCACGCTTTGACTTCTTCTATTGATGCTGGTCGTTTGTATGTCGACCTGAAGTTGCTTGTAAATTGCTTTGTGAGGTCTTCCCAGCTTCCAACAGATTCTTTCTCTAGTTTGCTCAACCATGACCTTGCTGCACCGGTGAGGTGTAGTTGCAAACTTTGCATTGCTGTTTCCTTGGTTCCTCCTAATATTTGAACTGCTTGCAAGTAATCTGCAAGCCATGATTGTGGTTCCTGTGATCCATCGTATTTTTGCTGGTCATGTGGTAGCTTGAATCCCTTGGGAACTGGAGTGGTGCGAACCCTGCGGGTAAAGCATGATGCCCCCATCTCTTTTTCGTCGTCTTCATAGTCGCGCTTTTCATTTGGGGATCGTGATCTTCGGGTTCCACCGTGCTGCTTTGGTGATGGCGATCGAGATCGGTGTTTGCTGCTTCTGCACCGAGGACTATTGTGACGGCGAGGTGACCTTGCTTTGTGCACTTCCTTGTGGTGATATGCTTCTTCTCCTTTTGCTGATAGCTTGTGGCCCACCATGTTGAGTCCGTTCAGTGCTGCTCTATGCATATGTTCTCTAGGATCTCCTGGACTTGGTCGAATTGTAAATAGATATGCTTGTGCTGCCACTAGTGCTGCTTCAGGAGTTTTTGGTAGGATGTTTCCCTGCTCGTCGACCGATAGGAAGGACGAGTCGAGGTTTTTGGAAATACTTTGCCTGTCAGAATACTCGAGGTTATCGTACCTTGAACCGTGTCGACGATTTTTCCTTGCGTTGCTGTATGATGCGTCGCTCCGTGCTTTTCGAGCAGCCTCGCTAGCTGCAATGGTTGAATCTTTTCTTCTTTGTATCTCTGTTTTCTCCTTTGCTAATTGCTTGGCCTGCTGCCTTAGGGCGTAGTGATACCCCAAAAGCATGTCTTTGCTAGAATTTGATGGTATTAGCATGCCGTGTTCTACGGCTTCTCTTATTATCCTCCATTCGTCGACTGATAGTCGAATTTTTTCCCTGGTTGCGAGGGATTCTGGTGTTTGCCCTTCTGCTAGGTGATTTGCTCCTATGTCGATATTTGCTGGGTTTAGTACTGGATTGTTGTTTTCGTCGAACTCTTCTGAGTTATCTCCTATAATGGCGAGCACCTGGCATTGTTTGCCGATGTTACCCTTGAAGCTTGAGAAGATCGAGTTACTATCCTCAAAAAGCTCTAATCCTGTCTTCCATGTGTCTGTTGATTTGTCCGCAATATCGTCGAGGCAGATCGTGAGATCTTCGAGTTGGACTCCTACGTGAAATTTTTCCTTTTCTTCGTTGTCCTCTGCGTTCTTTTCTTTTTGCACTTCCTCTGGGCTGACCGGCGAGTTTACCTCGCCGGAAGAGCCTTCAGAATATTCCATCATTGCTGTTGTTTCGGGCTCACTTGCCGATGGATCTTGTTTCGTCGGATCTGAAAGGCGAGATGAACCCGACGGTCCGATGAGGATGTTTAAGCTTCCGATTGTCAACTCCATCTCTTGATTTTCGTCGACTTCTGTACTGCTGTTGGCTAAAAGCGAAAAAGCCGTCGAATTCATGATTCCAACGCCCAAGATCCCCACGGTCGGCGCCAATTGACGAGGGGTTAACTCGACAAATGTCCTAGATGAAGGACTTAGGATCGGAGAGATAGGGCGTCGGATGAACTCGAAGGTAAAGTTAGTCAAAAATAGGTGTGTGTCGAAAGTAAACTTGGGTGTTCAACCTGGCTTGCTTTCAATCTTCCCTACACCGTCCCCTCCTGGCCCCTATATATAGGTGGCCAAGTCTCGAGGATCAGGTAGGGTCCGATACAGATTACAATATCGACATACGGTAGGAACTCGTATTCGACTATCATTACAATTGAGCCTAGCTTAACGGGCCTCAGGGGTACTCAACTAACGGGCTCTATTAACTATACCCTTGTCAATCACCTTCAGTCGTTTGTCTCTCCTCTCCAAGATCGAAATACCTTGGTTTCTTAACTGAGGGAAAATCTTGCTGCTATATTCATCACACCTTCCTCTTGGGGTTCCCAACGGGCTGGTCATCAACCACGCATCAAGCCATTTTCTGGCGCCGTTGCCAGGGAGGAAGTAGAAGACTTCTGCGAGGGGAGTTTTTTGCACGCACATCCTTTACTTTGTTATTGTTTTGCTTTACTTTATTTATTTTACCTGCATCGTTTTATATCAAAAACCCAAAAAAATTAGAATCCTTGGTAGTTATTATTTCTTTACTTTAGTTCATTATGTTGTTCCCTAAGTATGTTTTGGAGGACCTCTCAGTAGGTAGTGGTTCAATTATTGGGAAAGGTAACATTGAGGAGTTCTTTAATCACATTAGTATGCATAAAGAAGTTGAGGAAAAGTCTTTGGTTGAGCTAGCTCCTAGTTATGAAGTTGCTTCCGCTTATTTAGTTCACATGTTAGAAGCTATGTTTGCTAGTCTTAATCCTTTTATTGTTGAAAAGACTCCTATTGTGGATCCTAATGCTTCTTTCATAATTACTTCATCTCTTGATGTTACTTGATTCGCAATTTTCTGCGCCTAGCTCAAAGGCGTTAAAGAAAAGCACTCTTGGGAGATAACCCAATGTTTTATTTTCAGTACTTTTTCTTTTATTTGAGTCTTGGAAGTCATTACTACTATAATGACCTCTCCTTATCTTTTTATTTCATTGTTGTGCCAAGATAAGCCTCTAATTTGAGTAAGGTAAAGATTTGGGGATATTGCTGTCCTGAAACTGTTTTCGGTGCTGCACCGTAAAAATTCGTATAAATTCTCTGTATATCTTTTGGACCTGCGATTTTTTTTTCATATGCCCCAGGTTATATCCAAACTTTAATTAGTTGAACACTTTTTGATTTGAGCAACAGAAAACCCCTAAAAAATTCGACCTTTGTCAGCTGATCTGTTTTGACAGATTTCTGCCAATATTTGTGTTTGCCGCTTTATCGCTTTCTTTTGAGTTCTTTTGATCACGAAACTTTTGGGGAAGTTGCTACAGTAGTATATGCTTTATATGTGGTGGTTTTGGGTTGACACCTGAAGTAAAAAGAGGTTGATTATATGTTATGTTACACTAATGTTGCTAATAGATTTGTGTTTAGTTTTGTATGAAGGAAGTTTTCAAGTGTAGGGATTGGAGAATGATGAGATGAGTTGAAGAATGGACAAAATCTCAAGCTTGGGGATGCCCATGCATCACCCCAAGAAATATCCAAGAAGTACAAGCGTCAAAGCTTGGGGATGCCCCCGAGGCACCCCTTCTTCATCGGCAAAAATCAGGTCACCTTTCAAGACACTATATTTTTATTGCTTCATGCACTATGTGTTTTTCTTGGAGCGTCAGTTGTTTTAGTTTTCTTTATTAGTTTAGTTTTGTTTGCTGCAATAAATGGTTGGACCCCAACAAATTTCTTTTGGAGAAGTTGCCTTGCTTTTCATTTGCCAAGAACGCTCTAGTTTTCACTCTTATGAACAATCGAGTGTTCTTCTTTTTCTGCTACTGCTTTTGGTTTTTGTTTTCGCCTTGATTTGCGTTCAGACCTTGTCATATCTCTTCATCAAGGTGTATTTTTGCCTCTGATCTTTATTGGTTTTCTTCAAAAGAGGTGTCTTAAAAAATTTCAAATGGTGTTGGAAAAGAGAAAAAACTTTGTGCAAAAAAAGTGGTACAAGAAGGAGCTTGTGTAGACTGCGACTTAGGCTTTTTCATGTCATGCTTGATGTCTTTTTGATAGTATGCTTAGTAGTTTTTCTGTAGCATGACTTGTCTCAAATAACTGAGATTGCTTAATGAGCCTTTGAAAAAATCATGCGTTGTTTTTAATTATTTGGAAGCATTATTTTGGTTTTCTCCTTGATGCTTTATTTGGGTTGACTTGGCGCATGCTCACACATGTTAGACACTTACAAAGTCGCCAATAGCCTCTATGATCATTTAGTTTTTGACTTTTGATGCCATCTTATGCTTCTTTTAATGTCGCTTTGTCGCTTTGCATGATTATGACCATTATTGCTCTCTTAGTTGGTCGCTCCCAGTCTTTTGCTAGCCCTCGCCTTGTACTGAGTATGAGCTCTACTCGTGCATCCAACTCCTAAAAACCAAGTTTACCAAAGTGTCCACCATACATACCTACTAGCAATTTGCTATTCCAAGTAAATTTGACTTGCTTTTATTTTCTCTTCAAATTAAACTCTTACCAGTGTTATGTGAAAATTGGTCAGCAAGGCTCTCACAAACCGGAAGGCACACTTTACTTTTTCCTGTTCTTAAAAATTTGACATTGTGGTCTCTTATGTTGAGTTGTTAGGCTTGCAAGTTGTAAGTTGGATACTAGCCCATCCATGCTGTCATGGGGCAAGCTTTCAACATTGCACTTCTTATTTGAGTTGATATCGTGATCTTTTGTTTATGGATGCCCGCGATGTGAAATGAATTGGGAATCTTGTGGGGATCATGGAGTTTGTATATGTGTTAGGGAAACGCCTGGGCCGCCAATCTAAGCCATGCATAATTCATGGTGGAAATTTGCAGCATGCCCATAGTGGACATTCGACGACGCATCTCAAAATAAAAAGCTGTACAAATGGTAAATAAAAGAGATGTCGAGGTGTTCATTGTCTGCTTGTCCTGTCATTTTGATGTGGGCTTGTTCCATGTCATCGGGCACGGAGGTACCCCGTTGGCGGTTCTCGATGATACATATATACTTACAATGACAAGAGCCTTGCTTGGGACTCTAAGTTGAGTAGCATGAGGGTTGGGTACTCGTATTCATGGGACACGAGGTTTTCAACTTATGATTTGTCAAGCATATGCATCATAATTGTTCTCGCATTAACTCTAACCATTCAAGATGCTTATGATGGGTGCAATGAGAGCTCAAAGCCGGTAAGTACCATAATTTTGGAAGGTTATAAAACTTGGAATCACTGCTTCCCTCCGTGAAGGGCCTTTCTTTTACTTTTATGTTGAGTCACCACCTTCTATCTTTATGCACCATTAAGAGAGCATAGTTGTCATTCTTAGTATGATGTGCATTGTCCCAAAGTTTTCATTGATTGATTCATATTGTTGGTTTCACTTGTTCTTAAATTACTTGTATCTAGTCGCCCTCTTAAACTTGAAGGTGTCCTATGCATTTATGCTCTCTATGAAGGACAAGCTGAAAACCATTTGTATGTTTTTCCTTATGATTTGAACACACGTTTGACTTTCATTGTTTCATTTTTATGATCTTTTGTTTGTGTTCATTTGCATGTTTACAACATGGTTGCTAAGTCTTTATTATCAAGATTATATCTTTCATGCCCATGTTTTAAGTTCTTATGATCCCAGCTCACAACGCTTACATTTATGATCAAGATTGTGTAGGTGCATGTCACCTCAAAAATTATTCTTTATTATCACTTACCTACTCGAGGACGAGCAGGAGTTAAGCTTGGGGATGCTTGATATGTCTCCAACGTATCTATAATTTTTGATGCTCCATGCTTGTTTTTACACCATTTGCCTACTGTTTCGTTACACTTCGTGGCACTTTTATGCATTTTCCGGAACTAACCTACTAACAAGTCGCCACAGTGCCAGTTCCCTGTTTTCTGCTATTTTTGTGTTTCAGAAGTGCTACACAGGAAATATTCTCAGAATTGGACGAAACAAGTTCCTGAAGTCTTATTTTTCCCGGAAGCTTCCAGAGATCCAAAGAGGAGTTGGAGGGGAGCCATGAGGGCCCCACACACCAGGGCGTCGCGGCCTGGCCCCTGGTCGCGCCCCCTATGTGTGAGGGTGCCTCGGGCACCCTCTGACGATGCCCCTTCGCCTATAAAGACCCCCCGACAGAAAAAACCTAAGTACCCGATCACTCTTCCAGAACACATCGCGATCCACCGCCACCGTCGACCCGAAGATCGGGAGGGTCCAGAAGCTCTTCCCGGCACCCTGCCAGAGAGGGGAATCGCCACCGGAGGTCTTCTTCATCGCCATGCTTGCCTCCGGAGTGATGAGTGAGTAGTCTACCTTGGACTATGGGTCCATAGCAGTAGCTAGATGGTTGTCTCCTCCACCATATGCTTCATGTTTAGATCTCATGAGCTGCCCTACATGATTGAGATCACCGTTATGTAATTCTACATGTTTGGTTTGTTGGGATCCGATGAATATTGGTGTTATGATTGAGTTGCTGTACTGAAATATATCTTATGTTATCTCTATGTTGTTTATGATCTTGCATGCTCTCCGTTGTTAGTAGCTATCTTGGCCGAGTAGTTGCTAGTGACTCCAAGAGGGGGTATTTATGCTCGATAGTGGGTTCATGCCTCTATTTAACCTGGGGGAGTGACAGAAACCTCTAAGGTTGTAGATGTGCTGTTGCTACTAGGGAGAAAACAACATTCATATGCTCAAGGGCATATGCTTTGTTTACATTACACACTTTGCTTAATGCAATTATCTGTTGTTCGCAACTTAATACTCATGGGGTGTTCAGATGATATCCCCGTGAGTGGATTATTAGTCATAGATGCAGTTGAATGGTGGTCTATGTATTTTGTTGTAATGCCCAGAGTAAATCGCATAGTGATCTTCTTGACATATCACGTTTATCTTTATTCTATCAATTGCCCAACTGTAATTTGTTTACCCAGCATGTGTTATTTATCTTATGGAGAGACACCACTAGTGAACTGTGGATCCCGGTCCTATTTCCATCATATTGCTATCATCTATTTACTTTACTCGCACTGTTTACTTTACTCGCATACTTTCACTGCTTTCCACTCGATACGCTCATACCCTTTGTTTCAAGCAAACCGGTGAGATTGACAACCTCATCGTAAGTTGGGAACAAAGTACTTGGTTGTGTTGTGTGCAGGTTCCACGTTGCTGCTCGCAAAGCAAAGCTTGGACGAGGGACCATAAATAAATTGTCCGGAGCTGTCGCGAAGCTTGCAAGCATCACCTTCAGTCGTTTGTCTCTCCTCTCCAAGATCGACATACCTTGGTTTCTTAACTGAGGGAAAATCTTGCTGCTATATTCATCACACCTTCCTCTTGGGGTTCCCAACAGGCTGGTCATCAACCACACATCAGCTACCTCGTCATCAGCACTCGCCATGACATCGACCACGGCGACCCCTCGCACGGCTACCTCGACCAAGGTTGCAGCACTCACCGCTCTCGGCTCCCTCGACATCGGCACAAGGGCTACCACCTCGCCTGAGCTCCTCACCAGCATTCTCTACAGTCCAAGCTTCTGCGATGTGACACCGTCCACGACGTTCCTGCTACCACTGCGGGGGGATGTCTGCGCACTAGTCTACTTTGGTTTCTCTCCAGTCTGACCGTTCGCGACGTTCCAGTTGTTCACGACGCTACCGCTACGACTGCGGGGGGATGTTAGAGTAATAGGTTCCTTAGCTCCCAAGGTAACATGTTCCTTGGCTTCCAAGGTTCCTTAGGTATCTTGGCTTCCAAGGCTTGTATGGCTCCTATATGTACTCGCCTGAGAGGCTTAATAATATATCCATCATATTCCGCAATCTCTCTCCCCCTATCCTTCTACAGCGGCCGGCACCATGGAGTGATCGCCGATATGCGGGAGTGTGCCAATGCACGCTCTCGTGTGTCGTCTTTACTGCGCCGATGGAGACGCTCACCGGAGACGCCGTCGGTGGGGTTTTCCGACGCGAACCCCTAATCTTCATCACCTATCTTGGGCCCGTCATCTCAAGGGACGATTCTACACCGCGTTAGTTGAGGGCGCGTCGCCCCGCTTCACCGTTGGCGGAGGTGCCGCCTACGGATCAGAGCTCGCCGGTGGGAGCCCATGTCCACATCTGAATCCAGTTGCACTGTTGATGGAGGCGCCGTCGATGGACTGCGGCGAGCAGGCGTCCACACCACGGCCGCCGCCCGGGCGGTGTTCACCTCATCCTCTTACAGTCACGTCATGCATGGAGGCGCCGTTGAGGGACCACTGGTGGAAAAAGGGTCTATGGTCCCGGTTCATTTGGGCCATTGGTCCCGGTTGCTGAACCGGGATCCATTACTCGGGACCAATGCCGGTCCCGGCTCCAGCACGAACCGGGACCGATAGGTCTCCACGTGGACGCGCTGCAGGGGCGATCCCCCCTGGGTCAATGGTCCCGGTTCGTAGCACGAACCGGGATTGTTGATCTCAGGGTTTTTTTGTTTTTTTTCCATTCAGGGATTAGGGTTTTATTTGGTGTGTATTGTATTCAATTTAATGGTGCTATATATATACAACAATAATGAAGGAACCATATTGTATATATGTATATTACACATCATGGTCATGAATATATTATTAATATTCACCATCTCATCCGTCGTGCTTGGTCGCTATTACAAACGGTAACTCACACAAATTTGATTTTACATCTTCTTTTTTACACTTCCTTCTAAATGAATCGGGTAATAGTATTCTCCTTTCGGATCTATGATTTGTTCTAATAAGAATCCGACAATTTCCTCTTGAATTGCTTGCATGCGTGCCCGTGGTAGAAGACCGTCCCGCATCCGTTCGATCTAATTTAAAGAAGGGGATCAATATATATGAATGAAACTAAACATAGTTGATGGTAATAAAATAAAGTTGAGATTATTGTTTATCGTACTTCAAGTTTTTTGAAGTTTCGGTCTGCGCCCTTCTCTTTGGTCGTCTGGCGAATGAACTCACAGACATAGTATCCACATAAGTTATTCCCAGCTTCCTGCCTCAAGCACTTTACGAGAACGGAGTTCAATCAAAATAAGAATCAAGCATGATAATTGTATTGAAACTAGAATCAAAGAGATGCGCGGATCTAGCAAGTAGTACTTACATTCAATGGTTGAAATGTAAGCTCTGGCTTCCAAACACCCCTAGTGTTGGCGGTGAACCGTTTCCAAGCCTTCTGGAGGCATTCCTGCATGTTCGCCCAGTTTCCTAAAGGTGTGCGTTTTGAGTCGATGATTTTGACTACTCCTTCGTCAACACTAATGATTAACAGAATAAAGTGGAAGCTGCACAGACATAACGAGTCAAATATATGCTTAACATCGAGTAAAGCGAAAACAGAATGTGTACAAGACAGTAACACTCACTCGAAGTTGTAAGGAAATAGTATTTCCCTTCTGTTGCTAAAATACTTCAACGATTGTACCAAGTTATCCTCTGTCTCTTTGGGTTTTTTTTTGAGAGTATCTTCATGAACGAAATTCCAGTCAACGAACCCAAGGTCAAAGATTCCTCCTCGGTCGCATTCGAGAATCTTCATTCTGCATATATAATTAGTATAATGATGAGTAAGATTATACAAGCAACGAATGAGCTGAGCTAGAAAGACTTAATAATACTTACAGACAATAGGCACTGACGATAGTTTTGTCGAGGGTGTCTTGCTGGTAAAACTGAAATAATTCTAGAAATTCAATCAGTAAGAAGCCATCTCCATGACCGTAATGGTGGTGTTTATATCCAGCATAGATCCAGTTTGTGGATTCAGCACAGGCTTGTATGTACCAGTTATGCAATCTCCGCATTTTTGTTGGTAGATCTTTGACTAACTCGGGTTTGACGAGAGGATTCCCGTACCGGTATTTGTACGCTATTTGCTGGTACCCCTCGAACTCATCCAGACGGCTCATGTACTCAGCAATAGACAGTCCATATAACTTGGCCTTTTCTCCGTAGAGTTGAATAAACTCCGGATCAATGTTCGGATCATGCCGCTCCTGGGCTCTCCACTCATTGGTATCGTACACTTTGAGTGGTTCGATCGATTGATTTTTCTGTTGTCCGAGTTGGGCAACTTCTTTCCCGACTCTCCGCTCTTTTGCCTCAGCCGACTTGGTAATAGAGCGATTATAGTCAGGTGTGAGCGCTATGGGTTGGTGAAGCTGAATCTTAAGCGCGGCTGCTTTGGCTTTATCTTCTGCGGTGACCGGGAAGATCAATGGCTCCGTCGGCTTTGGCTTTTTCTTGTTAGCCATGTTAGTCTTCCACTGTTGATAATGGGCATCTGCGGCCGCAGCAATTTCCTCATATGTCTTCTCGTAAGGAAGCTTCATCATATTCTGATGAGGTACTCTTGGGAGGGGCAATAGCTTACGTTTCGGTGATCGGAACGTGCTCTTGCTGCTGCTGGTGGTGCTGCCCCTCTTAGTATACTTCCGCTTTAGTCTCTGAGGCTCAGGGGACAGAGACGGCTGACGCGGCGGCGGAGACGGCTGCGGCGGCGGTGGAGACGGCTGCGCTGAGTGGTGAGGCGGTGAAGGTGACGGTTGCGCTGGAGAATGGTGAGGTGGCGGCGAAGGTGGACTGCTGCTCTGAGGAGTGGGTGGCCTTGGCGGGACATAATTTGGAAGCATGATGTGCTCCTTTGGCCATACAACAGTCCCCCCTTTGGCTTCTCCTAGTTCAGTCAGGTCCCTATCTTCCCCTGCAGGGTGGTCTAGCTTCAGCTCCTCAAAATCTTGCTTGACATCATCCACCGTGACGACAGCGTACCCTTTTGGAATCGGTCTGCAATGCCAAGTTCCATTAGGCGCAGTTGGTATGGCCATGCCGACCGCCGCCGTCACCCTTAAGTTCATAACTTGCACCTTTAGCTCACAAGCTGTCCTCTCCGTGATATCATCCACTGGGTCGCGTTTAGGAGGAGCCATCATCAGTGCATCATCATCACCATCCTGGAGCTGGGTGGAAGCGACGCTGCTTTTCTTATTCGATAGGGCGCCGGTACCATCGAATGCAGCTTCTACCATGTGCCGCTGAGATTGGCCGCTGATACCTTGCTAGCTAAGTCTGTCGAGTTGATCCTGCTGCCGCTTTAATGCTTCTTCTACATTACGCAGCTGGTCTGTAGCTGCCGCTTTCTCAGCTGCCTCCCTTTCCTTTCTCCTCTGATGACTTTTATCGGGATATCTCTTCATTTCCGTGGGGAAGGCAACATTCCACGGCTTGGAGCCTGGTGTGCCTTGTGCTCGTCCGGTGTGTTCAACATTTTTAAGGGCGCGTGTGAGCTCGTCGATCTCTCTATCGGGAACGAACCATCCCGCTTCAACATCTTGTACTGCACTTCTAATATCTTCGATGGGCAGTGGGGGATGATCTTTGTGTTTCTGAGTATATATTGCCCTCCCTTCTTTGTCCAACATGCCCCCATGGCCGTAAAACCAGTTTCTCGCCCGTGGTGTCCATGTTGTGGGCTCTAGTCTGATCCCGGCAGCAATATACTTGACCTCAAGGGCATCCCACTTAGGCATGCAACCGGCGTAGCCAGCAGACCCCATATTATGGTGGTACACTTTCTTAGCAGCGTTCTCCTTATTTATTCTCGACCTTTCCAAAGCTTTCTCCGATGTCTTGTACTTCACAAAATCATCCCACTGGTGTCTTAACTTAGCATAGCCGGTTGATTGAAATCCGGAGTCTTGTCTAACTTGACAAACTTAAGGTACAGTTTCTTCTTCCAGTTCTTGAATGCCTCGGCCATCTTGATCAGAGCAAACTTCTTGACTCTTTTCATGAGCTCCTTATTTGCTCTCGCCTCCTCATCTGGATTCACATCTGGCCTCGGCAGGAGGAAATTAATCATGAGCTTATCAAAAAGCTTATCTTTGGCAACGTCGCCGACATACGGGACTTCACCACTGCTTGGCCGATTCCATTCTTGAACGATGATCGGGATGTAGTCCCTCACAAGAACTCCGCATTGCTTGACAAATTTTTTTGCGACATCCTCAGGAGCTGTCGGTTCGCCGTCTACACCGACCACTTCGATCCTATATCTCACAGTGTTATCGAACTTTTTTGTTGGGCCTCGTTTCGTTCTGACGGAAGAAGTGCTCGATCCGGAGGGCTAAAATAAGAAAGAGTGTTAATATATGCATGTATATATATAGACAGTCGGGCATTACAAAAAAACATATATACACCTCGCCGGAGTTTCCGAGATTTAAGGTTCAGCCGGAGCCATCGTCTTCTCCCTCGTCGCCTTCTCCCTCGTCAGCTTCTCCCTCGTCGCCTTCTCCCTCGTCGGCTTCTCCCTCACCAGCTTCTCCCCCGTCCTAGGCTTCTACCTCACCGGAGCCGTCTCCTCGGTTGAGAGATTCATCTCCCTCACCGGAATCGTTCAGAAACGTCCTGGTGACATCGATATCTGCATTTTCTCGGATCATTCCTTGGAGGAAGTATTCATCATCTTGACTTTTTCTATGTGCTGGATCCATAGTTTCTGCAATATACCGACATTTGTTAGTTAGAATGCACGCTATATATTCAAAATGCACGCTAAAACTAATTTTAACTAATTCTAATTCTAACTAACAAACTAACACTAACTTCTAACTAAGTACTAAGTAATATACTAACTACAATCTAACCTAACTAACTAACTAAGGGCATCTCCAGCGGGCCGACCCAAACCGACACCGCGGGTCTGTTTCTGTCCGACCGGACAAAAGAGGCCGAAAAAACAGCACCCAGCGGGCCGACCCAAACTTGTCCGGGGGGAGGACACACCCATCCGCGGCCCAAATTTGGGGCAGCGATGGGTCTGCGCGAACATGCGCGGACCGGGCACGCGTCCTCCCCTGGTCCACCTGTCATCGACCCGCGTCGATACGTCTTCTCCAACGCGACGCGTCCGCCCGCGTTAGTGCGTCCCATCGCCTCGAGTCAAAGCGCGTGCGCTTTGGGCGCCCCGCCGTCACCTTCAATGCCTGCAGCGGCATCAACGCTGGCGTGGCGTGCCGATTGGGCTGCCGCTGGGTGGCATTCATGGCGGCCGCTGGACACCCGGCCACTGGCCCCTTTAAAAGGAGGCCACAATGGAGCCGCAGCCACCAGCCACTAGCCTCCGTCGCCATAGCCACCGCAGCCACCACAGCCACCACAGCCCAGCCACCACAGCCCAGCCATGGGGTTCTGGAAGAAGGGCAAGCACGACCACGAGGCCAGCGGGTCTCGGCGCCGGTCGCCACCTCGACGCCGGTCTCCACCGCGCCGCGCCAGGACGGCCTCGCCGTAGCCACCGCGCCAGCGTGATCGCCGGTACATTCCGGTGACTCACTGCCAGGCGCTGTACCGCTGCGGCCAGAGCGTCGACTGGCCGGACTGCAGCCTCCCGACGGGTGGCACCTGAACAGCCGGCGCGTGCTGGTCCCGCCGGTGCCGCGCTTCGGCCTGGACCGGGTGACCGAGATCCGCCGCCGCCGCGCGCTGATGCCGGCGCACCTCCGCGCCGATCCCGCCTTTGGCTACGATAGCCAATGGTGGGACAACTTCGGGACGCGGGAGCGCGACCCGGTGCGACGGGCGGCCTTCCTAGGGGAGGCCGACCCCAACCCCTTCGCCGGCGTATACATGCCGGAGCCGGGGCCAGAGCCGCCGCAGCGGGAGCCCTTCTTCGAGGAGATGGAGGAGGACGACGATGAGGAGGAGGCGCCGCCGCCGGAGGTCCACGTCAAGTAGGAGGTGGGTGGCGACGACATCCCTGGCGAGGAGCCCAGGGACGACACCGAGGACTTCTGCGGGTGCGTCACCTACGGCATCCTCGACGCAATGGAGCGCGGCGAGGCGCCGCTGTCCCCGCCACCGCTAACCGAGGAGGAGCAGCTCTGGGTCGCCCACCTCGTCTCTGAGGAGGAGAAGAAGAGGCGGTGGGCCGGCTACGAGACTGCGCTGGCCATTTCAGTGCACCAGCAGCACGGCCGGCCACCGTCGCCGCCACCGCAGCGTGCCGCGATGCCACCGCCGCCTCCTCCTCCAGGCCCTCCGCCGCTGCCACCTGCTGCCCCTGGTCCTCCTCCACCGCCTGCAGCCAACTGGCCGTGGCCGCAGTCGCCCTACATCATCCTCCCCGACGAGGACGACGAGTAGGCCGCGGCGAGGACGACAACGCCGCCGCCCCCTGTGCCCCCAAAGCCCTTGCTAGGGCTTTCTATGTTTTTTTATTTTCTATGTTTTTTTAATTTTCTATGTATTATATACGTAATGAAAAAAAAATCAAAAAAAAATTTGCGAACGTCAATTTAAATTAGTTTACAAAATGCAATAAGATTTACAAAAAAATTGGCCAAAGGGCCGGTCGGCCGGGCCGGGAAGCTCCCTCCCGAGGAGCTCACCGTCGAAGGGGGACGACGGCGCTGGGGGCGGGGCGGCCGCAGGGGGGCGTCGGGGCGGCGTCGGGGCGGCGCTGGGGGCGCGGGGTGGGCGCACGGGGCCGGGCGTTGCGGCGGCGCTGGGGGGCGGCGGCGCAGGGGGCACCTGCAGAGAGAGAAGGTGATGAGCGGCGGCGCGGGGGGAAAAGGGAGAGGTCGCGGCGGCGGCGACGCTCACCGAGGACGGCGGCGGCGGCGCTCTCCGATGACGGCGGCGGCGGAGACGGGCAGCCTGCCGGCGTCAAATCGCTCCGCGCGCAATTTCCTTAGCCATTTTCGCGAGATTGAGGGGGAAGTGGGGAAGAAGAAGCTGGCAGTTATATTTTACGGGGTCATTGGTCCCGGTTCGTGGCATCAACTGGGACTAATGGATCAACGGTCCCGGTTGATGGCACGAACCGGGACCAATGACCTGGGCGGGGGGCGCTGCTGAGCCGCCACGTGCCCTGGATCATTGGTCCCGGTTCGTGGCATCAACCGGGACCGTTGATCCATTGGTCCCAGTTGATGCCACGAACCGGGACCAATGTGTTTTCTTTTTTGTTTTTCTGTTTTAACTTTCTGTTTTCATTTTAACAGGAAAAAACTTTCTTTTATTTAAAACTAGCATGTTGACCCGCGCATTTGCGCGGCTAGATTATATAGATATACTAATGTGAATGGTGTTTGCATTTTTCACATGTTCTTTACTGTATGAGCTTTGCCCATTATTTATTAACTTGTGATTTATATGCTTAAGAATGATGGTATTGGAAAGAAATCCACACCACACAGTTTTTGTTTATATCACGATATTTTGGCCAACATTTTGCATTATGATAAATGATGTTTTTGTTTATAATTAATGATTTGCATAATCTAAATTCTATATCTCTTTTTTCCTAGGATTTTTTATTTATAACAATTTAAATGTATGTATTTATCTATGCACAATGAAAGATATCAAAAAACTGGTAATTTTGATACTATCTCCGGATGAAATTAATTGTCCCAGCCCTATACTATGTCTAGTGCAAGTGTACTCCTAAGCTGTGCAACTTAAATTGGGCCGTAGGGAGTACAAAAATATGTTGATTCCTTCAGCTCGTTGAACTTTTTTTGTCAACAAACGTAAGTTTTAATTTATTTTTATTGTTCATTTTTTTCTTAGTTTCTTCTAAAGAAGCCAATAAATATATATGTCCTTTGATCTAAGTCTTTGCAAGATCGTAACAAATAGTAGCATGAATTATATCACTCTTCAAAGCTGAATGAAGATCAAATTAGAAGTATTGTTAGCAGTAAATGAAATTGTTGTCCGATATGCAAGAAAATCTCTGGTGTTTTAAATGACATATTCTTATTACTTTCACTTTAATGGTTTATGTTTATCCTCTTGTGGATCGCTCAGTCAACTTCTTGGATACCATTCTATTTTTTCCTTCAAAAATATTTAGACGAATATCTCTCCATTCTAGGTTGTTTGTAGTAAAAGCTGCAACGACATCAAAACCACGTGGAGTTGGCAAGGATATTACCTAAAGTTTGACAATCTCGATGATACTATGCCCCTTTTGATCCGTTGGGTGTGATGACAACGTTGCATGTATGTTGGCTCCGTTGATATGTTGCCTTGACAATCCTTTCTTGGATTCTTTTTTCTTAAAAACCATGATCTATTATACTGTGGTAAAAGAAAAGGATTTGGTACAAAAAGAAATTCTGATCAAAGATGAAGAGAACGTACAGACAAAGCTGTGATTTGAGTTACTACTACAAAGTTATATTGTGCATGAATTCACAGTAACCTAATACTTCTTGTACCGTGAAGTCATAACGAAAGATTCCATGCCGATGTGAGATAATGCCTGCAAAATAACATCAGACATCACTAATAGTTCATGAGATATAAATCCCCGTAATTAATTGTTGAGAGGAGATCTTGTAATTTCGGAGCACGAAGGCCGTCTGAATCGCTTCAATTCCAGGTCAGTCCGTCATTTAGCTTGAAACTGATTATCCTAGAAAATAATGCTAGATCGTACTTTGGTGAAAATTAGGAACCTGAGGAGATTGACGGGTTGAATAAGAAAATAATCGTTGTGGCTCTAGATTGGATCTTGTTTTTTTCTGGTAACTGTAGCGCAGATTGAACTCAACTCTAAATCGGATTTTGAGATTTTCCGATCGATCGTTGCATGGATTACAGCATGTAATAGGGGAATTACTCTGCATGGCAAATAAAAAAACGTATTAGGCCTCGTTCGGTTGTTCCCACCCCGGCCGGGATCGAGGCCCAATCCCCCTCTGACAGCCGGGATCGGACTCGCCCGGGTTTAATCCCGGCCAATTCTTATAGCCCCTTCGGTTAAACCCGGCCGGTGTGGTACCCCACTCGAATCCCCCCTCAAACCCCCCGTTCCACCGGGTTTGAAAAAATCTCCATCACACCCGTGGTTACGATCCCGAATCGGTGAGAAAAAAGAAGCCCGTCGCCCTCCTCTCTCACGACAGCGGCGGTGGCGATGGAGGGGACGACGGTGGCTACGGGAGCGACGGAGGCCGCTGAACCAAATGGAGGAGAGGAGCTCGTCTCCCTTCCTCGCCACTAACTCCGCCATGGATCCCTTCCCCACCCCCGACGACCGCGCATCCAGCTGGAGGAAAGGAGCTCCAGATCTCCGGCGACTCTCCCCACCCCCGACGGCGGTCGCTCGAAGTTAAGTTCATCTCCTCCTTCCTGTCACCGTGATCTTGGTCCATGGTGGATTCTAGGGTTCTTGGATCTAGTTACTAGCCACAACCCAGAAGTAAGATTTAGTTCGTTTGGTTCTTGAATCTGGGTAATTTTCTAATTGCTGCGGATTTGTAACCATTGTGGAATACTTGGATCATGTATCACAAATGGCAAACCCTGCTCAGTGTAGGCGTTTAGTAAGTAACTCAAAATTTCCTTTGCATATGCGGTTATCTACTCTTATGACTAGATAAATTATCAGACATTGCTAGCTCTTTTCATATCATCGTTTATTGAAGTTATTACATTAGCATCATGGAAAGAAAAGTTGTCTATATCTTTGTACAATACCATTTTCTATAAGGTTGTCAATCGACCTGAGGGAGAAGATAGCAATTTTGGGTTTCAAGTTTCAACATTCAGAAGTTTGATAGTTTCAGCTTGCAAGTGTTGCAGTTTTGTTTCCAGAATATGGTCTCTAATGTTAGTTGATATCTTGCTGTTGCGGATGGAGAGCACCGGAGAATGCATAGGAGCAATGAATGGGCACTGAATTGGTCATTTTCCTTCATTATTCTTCTCCAGAGAGTGGAGCTTCTTGAACAAGATTTTTTTTTTGCTAATGTTGATCATTCTCCTCTGTGGTTGACTACAGAGGAAGATACCAGAGGACAAGCATAAGCTGCTGACTTTACGATGATGAGAAGACGTGGAAATAATCCCGACAGAGTGATACCAACTGAGAGGCGACTGCTGGGGCTCAGCGGCGGTGAAACTCAGCGGCATGGCTCCGTCCGACGGTGACCCGGCAGGACGCCTCTCGCTTAGCGGTGAGAAGTCGGAAGCAGCACTGCAGCAATGACGTTGCTACTCTAGATCTCGGGCATCTCCATGGTAATCTGCTCCTCCTCCCCTTCCTTCCCCTCTTGTTGACATATATTCTCATGGACCTGGTTCAAGTAGAACTATCGGTTCTGAAAAGGATGCGATGCAATTCAAGAAGTTCAAAAAGTGATGATAACAACACAACAACTAGATCATATCCATTCTCTTTGTTTCTCCCATTTTTTTGAGCTGTTGTACAAAATCATGGATCAAAAGGATGTAGTTTCCACATCCTAATTTTAATTGTCCTAACTTGTGATTGCAAAGTGAGATACTCTGAATAAGTGTTCATTGAACATGCCTTTTATTGTTGATATCTCAATTGCTGAACTCATATAGATATAATTATCATTCTCCAGATATAAGTGTTCATTGAACATGCCTTTTATTGTTGATATCTCAATTGCTGAACTCATATAGCTATAATTATCATTCTCCAGATTATGACGTCAAAATAATTTTGTGGTATATAGGCCTATTTATGTGCTGCTATTTAATCTAAGGATTTTGTTTCGTTCAAGGTTAAGTTTCTATTCGAGGAAAAGATAACTCTTGGGGAAGCAAACAAAAGGTAATTGCACTAATGTAAATACGAGCAATAAATCAACTGTTTACTGATTTTAATACACATGGAGTAGGATTTTTGTTGCATTATAGTAGTTAAGCAGTCCAAGTATGCATGATGATTATTTTTCCGCCTTGTAGTTGTATCTTCTCTTCTTGCTTGTGTGGTTGTGGCTGTAGTTTAGCAGTACCAATAGATAACAGTAGAATAAAGTGAACGTACAGTATATGAGCTGATATAATATGTACTATATTCCAATACCTTTCACATATATGCAACAATGAATCTTATCTGCAGTTTTATAAATATGCGACATTGCTGCTAGTTCGCTGCAGTAGATGATTACTTCTAAGTTGAGAAATTATCTTCATTCTGATTGCAAAACTGTCATGTAGCCAAATTTTCAGTTCATCCCCTTAGACTGGTTTTGATATTAACTGGTTATTTATGGTTGCGTGCAAATATATATGGTTTGCATGTATGACGATTTATCTTTGTGTCTCCATCCGTTGATAGATGTAGATGGAAGCGCAAAATTTCTATACTAGCGTTTCATTAGTTTGTTTTTTGAGTTTCTTTTTCTTGTATGTTTCATCTTCCTGATTGCTCTTGCTCTGTGGTTGCAGACTGTCGATCAATTTGAACTGGAGAAATGAAAATCAACTTTCCGGTTACCGACGTTTCCTAATCTTCCCGCACATTCCAAAAGTCCAGCACTGATACTTGTGTTCTGGAATAATCCTAGAGATTGTGAATTTTTTCTTGTAAAACTTGGAGATTTATGCATGTAAGAAACCAGAAGCTCAAGGTTCCTTTTCTTGTATAATCTTGTCATTTTGACCATTTACATATAGCTAATAGTTACTACGCTGCTCCTTTTCTAATGCTACAGATTTTGTGGTGGCTGTCAACTATTGTACTGCACTGTGATTATAGTACTAGTAGGCGTTGCTATGCTCTATTTCCAATATTGTACACTACAGTTTAAATTTTGCCTTTGATGTCTGCAGTCGAAATCTTGACAGCAAACCCCAACCGAATGTAATGGGAACGTAATGGGACGTAGGGATTGCAGTGCAAGAGTATTAACCGAACAGTTATTTAGTAGAGAGGGAATCACAGGGATGAGTTAGGTGGCCTGCCGGGAATAGGGTGTAGGGTAGGGATCACCCAAACCCCCGCGTGGTTAGTTCCCTTTGGGGATTACATCCCCAGGAACCGAACAAGCCCTTAGTGGATTGCATGACAGCTAAGAAAACATGTGTCCGAAGGTATCACCTGATTAAGCTAGCTCTCCGTACTATACGTTGTAGATTTGTATTGAAGAATTGCATATGCGCGCAGTTCTCTAGATTTTCCGTCGAGGACCCCGGACGAGATCAGAGTTTTGAGGAAGTATAGGTTGAGAATACGACCGCTTCGCCGCCAGGCGGCGATGATGTTTCCGAGCTGCATGCTGGAAGGATTCGTATAGGACTCTAATAGATAGAAGGAGTATGCGTGAAAAAAAACTCCTTTCGGGGCTGCCTGAGTTTAATCTTGGCCGTTGTTTTGCTACGTATTATTTCTAGCTAATCTGGACCGTCAGTTGTTTGTTGTTTTAATAATATAATAGATTTGAAAAAACTTTCAACAAGAAAAGTGTTTCAATTTAAATAACTAATCCAAAACCATTTTCTGTTTTCAAAATTATTAATTCTAACTAAACAATTTTACTATTTTAATTAAAAATGCACTAACGCGTTTGAAACGGGCATAAGAAATTCAAAAATGATCCAAACAATGTGAAACCTTCGTGTGGTGTCATATTATGTGTCATAGTTGCAAGGAAAAATATTGAACTTTGAAAAGTGCAAACATCATAAAAAATCCTTCACAAAATGACCTATCATATTCGAGGTTTCATGGCATTTAGGTCAAACCACCAATGTTATGGCTAGAATCAGGGCATAGTTTGTGATAATGTGCCCATATTGTGCACACATGTGCATCTTGGGATGGCTTACGATGTTGCAGGAGGAAGTTTTCCTTTTCGACACATGAAATAGCCAATTTCCATTTTTGAGGTGCCGAAATTGGGGTGTTCTATGAAGGAACCACCAAATTAAAGTTTGGCATTGGCACCAACCCATTTTTCAAAAATACTAGACCACCTTAGATGGACCAATTCCCAACCGGTGTATCAGAAACCTTACCGTCCATCCCTCATGAAAAAGACAAATTCCTGCCGATTCGATAGGAGGGTGCCCAGATTTGAACTACAAGTACAGGATATAATGCTTGTGAATTTTTTTTAAAATCATTTATAGGTTCACAACATGCTATTTCACCAGAGATCTACTTCAAGTTTAGCGAGGCTCAGCCCCGGGCTAAGAAGCTTCAAGCCCGCCGTTTTGAATATAGTTTGAAACGGGCATAAGAAATTCAAAAATGATCCAAACAATGTGAAACCTTTGCGTGGTGTCATATTATGTGTCATAGTTGCAAGGAAAAATATTGAACTTGGAAAATTGCAAACGTCATAAAAAATCCTTCACAAAATGACCTATCATGTTCGAGGTTTCATGGCATTTAGGTCAAACCACCAATGTTATGGCTAGAACCAGGGCATAGTTTGTGATAATGTGCCCATATTGTGCACACATGTGCATCTTGGAATGGCTTACAATGTTGCAGGAGGAAGTTTTCCTTTTCGACGCACGAAATAGCCTAAACATCTTTGAGAAGCTCCGCCACGGGAGATTTCCCAACCCTGTCCACCATCCATGGGGATGAAACTCTCCCTACCTTCTAGGTTGGCTTGTTGAGCTGCTTGCCATGGCGTATTGATGCTCCTTTTATAGGCACGACGCCGCATCTACTTTGTCTTGTTCCTCCGACAGGGGCGTCGTGCGCTACATGCTTTATCTCATCGAGCAGTGCATCCACCCATGCATCCTTATCCTGCCGACAGCTTTAGTCCCGGTTGTGTCCACCAACCGGGACTAAAGGTTACCCACACGTCCTTATCCCACCGACAGTTTTGTTAGATGACACAAAAACCACCTTTAGTCCCGGTTGTACCCACCAGCCGGGACTAAAGGTTAGATGGTTTCCCGCGCCACTACGTTCCCACCTATTTTCTTCCCGCGCTTTCCACCTTTTCCCGCCTCCGTCTTCCCGCCATTTTTTCACTATATATATGTAGGCTTGGCCTCCATTTACATATCACATCTAGACTCATATCTGCAAACCTCATCACTCTCTCCCATGGCCTCCATCGTATCTCTAACCCCCAAGGAGGCGGAGGCGCTTTGCGCCTCAAACTACCCCTGCCCGCCGGGCTACCGCGTCCCCACCGGCTGGATGCTGAGCGTCGGAGGCGTACCGGTCCCTCCAGTCCCTCTAGGTGTGGCGCGTCAGATGGCCATCACGAACCACTACTACTTCGAGCTCACGCCAGAGTAGCGGAGGAATCCCTAGTGGCATCCCGACTACAGCCCGACTTGGGACGCCTTCTTCATCAATCGGCGTGAGAGTGCGCTTGCCAGGCACGAGGAGGATGGCCCACCTTGTTCGAACTTCAACGAGGCTGGCCGTCGGCTGTGGTGGCGCGGCCGGACTCTCCAGAGCGTCATGGCCTACCGTGGCCCCCGCCTACGCTACCCTCAGTCTCAGCCCACGCGTGCTCACCCGCCGAGGTTCGACTACCGCGACTCCAATGCCAGCGACAACAACGTCGGCGACTACGACGACTACAGTGGCGACGTTTATAGGGCTAGGCACGACTATGACTGAATCACTCCAATATTATGTGTCATAGCTGCAAGGAAAAATATTGAACTTGGATAATTGCAAACATCATAAAAAATCCTTCACAAAATGACGTGTCATAGTTTTCATACATTACATAGATTTACATAGGGTTTAGGGTTTAGGGTAAGAATCCTTTGTCGCGTATGTCGATCCCTTGCCTATGATCGCTTCTTAGGCCGTAACCATGGAGCATCTTCATTATTTAACGGGATGCAAGGGTCAGTTTTCACGGTGAAGGGCGGAATTTCTTCAAACTTATCATAATCTGCTGACATGTCTGTCTTGTCCTCGACTCCCGCGATGTTTCTTTTCCCTGAAAGAACTATGTGACGCCTGGGCTCATCGTCTGATGTATTCGTTTCCTTATTTTTCTTTTTTTTTGGTCTGGAGGACATGTCCTTCACATAGAAAACCTGAGCCACATCATTGGCTAGGACGAATGGTTCGTCTCTGTAACCAAGATTCTTGAGATCCACTGTTGTCATTCCGTACAGCTGGTCTACCTTTACCCCTTCTCCATTCATGTTGACCCAACTGCACCGAAACAAAGGGACCTTAAAAGTAGGTCCATAGTCAAGTTCCCATATCTCCTCTATGTAACCATAGTATGTGTCCTTTTTCCCATTGTCACATGTTGCATCAAAGCGGACACCACTGTTTTGGTTAGTGCTCTTTTTATCTTGGGAGATTGTGTAAAATGTATTCCCATTTATCTCGTACCCTTGGAAAGTCAATACAGTCGCAGCTGGTGTCGCGGCCAACAAGTAGAGCTGATCTCCAATAGTGGTGTCATTCATGAGATGTAATTGCAACCAAGTGCCAAAAGTCTCCATGTGATTTTCTTTAATCCAGTAGTCATCCTTCCCCGGGAATTTGGAGCGTACAACATTCATGTGTTCCTTGATATACGGAGCCACGAAGGTAGAACTTTGTAGAACTGTGTAGTGTGTTTGATTCAAAGAATGCCCGTCCCTAAATATCATTGCTTTCTTTCCTAGCGTGCCTTTTCCACTCAGTCTCCCCTCATACCGTGATTCAGGAACACCAATCGGCTTAAGGTCAGGAAGAAAGTCAACACAGAACCCAATGACCTCCTCTGTTCCATAGCCCTTGGAGATGCTTCCTTCTGGCCTTGCACGATTACGAACATATTTCTTTAAGACTCCCATGAACCTCTCGAAGGGGAACATATTGTGCAGAAATACAGGACCGAGAATGGAAATCTCATCGACTAGGTGAACTAAGAGATGCGTCATAATATTGAAGAAGGACAGGGGGAACACCAACTCAAAACTGACAAGACATTGGACCACATCCTTTTGTAGCCTTTCCAGACTTTCTCGATCGATCACCTTCTGAGATATTGCATTGAGGAATGCACATAGCTTCACAATGGGTACTCGAACATTTTCCGGTAGATGCCCCCTCAATGCAACCGGAAGCAACTGCGTCATAATCACGTGACAATCATGAGACTTCAGGTTCTGGAATTTTTTCTCTGCCATATTTATTATTCCCTTTATATTTGACGAGAACCCAGCCGGGACCTTGATACTGTTCAGGCATTCAAAAAAGATTTCCTTCTCTGCTTTGGTAAGAACGTAGCTGCTTAAGTATTGACGGCCTTTATCAGTATGCTTGTTGTATGGGTCTTTGATACGTTGCTGGTCCTCCCGTGCTTCTGGTGTATCTTTTGTCTTCCCATACACGCCTAGGAAGCCTAGCAGGTTCACGCAAAGATTCTTCGTCACGTGCATCACATCGATTGAAGAACGGACCTCTAGGTCTTTCCAATACTCAAGCTCCCAAAATATAGATTTCTTCTTCCACATGGCCGTGTGTCCGATAATGGGGTCTTTCGGAACAGATTGACCGCCAGAACCCTTTCCAAATATTACTTCTAGGTCCTTCACCATACCAAATACATCAGCACCTTTAGGGAGCTTAGGCTTCTTCCGGTGATCTGCCTCACCGTTGAAATGCTTGCCTTTTTTTCTTACTTGATGATTGGTCGGAAGAAATTTACGACACTCCAGGTACACAACCTTCTTACATTTATCCAAATATGTACCTTTAGTCTTATCTAAACAGTACGTGTATGCATTGTATCCCTTGTTTGACTGTCTTGAAATGTTACTAAGAGCAGGCCAATCATTGATGGTTACGAACAGCAACGCTCGTAGGTCAAATGGCTCCTGTTTGTGCTCATCCCACACCTTTACACCTGGTTCTGCCCACAGCTGCAATAGTTCATTGACTAATGGCCTTAGGTACACATCAATGTCGTTGCCGGGTTGCTTCGGTCCTTGGATGAGCACTGGCATCATAATGAACTTCCGCTTCATGCACAACCAAGGAGGAAGGTTGTAGATACATAGAGTCATGGGCCAGGTGTTGTGACTGCAGCTCTGCTCCCCAAAAGGATTCATGCCGTCTGTACTTAGACCAAACCATAAGTTCCTCGCGTCACCTGCAAAGTTCGAGTACTTTCTCTCGATGTTTCTCCACTGCGACCCATCGGCGGGGTGTCTCAGTTTCCCGTCTTTCTTACGCTCTTCTTTGTGCCATCGCAACAACCTGGCATGCTCTTTGTTTCTGAACAGACGTTTCAACCGTGGTATTATAGGAGCATACCACTTAACCTTAGCAGGAACCTTCTTCCTGGGGGGGCTCGTCATCGCCCTCAATATCACCAGGGTCATCTTGTCTGATCTTGTACCGACATGCAGTGCATACCGGACATTTATCCATATTCTCGTACTTCTCACCGCGGTACAGGATGCAGTCATTAATGCATGCATGTATCTTCTCCACATCTAATCCTAGAGGGTAGATAGTCTTCTTTGCTTCGTACGTTGTCTCGGGCAGCTCGTTATCCTTTAGAAGCTTCGGCTTCATTATTTTCAGTAACTTCTCAAATCCCTTGTCAGATAAACCAGCCTCTGCCTTCCATTTCAGCAGTTCAAGTATGGTACCGAGCTTTGTGCTGCCATCTTCGCAATTTGGGTACAACAACTTTTTGTGATCCTTTTGCATGGCCTCCAACTTCAGCTTCTACCTTTTTGTATCACATTGTTGCTTTGCATCAGAAATGACCCGACCAAGACCATCAGCGGGCTCATCCGATGCCCGTTGTTCTTCTTCATTGCCGTCTCCCTCTTCTTCATTGTCTTCTATTGCAGTATCACCGTATTCTTCAGGCGACATAGGATAGCTGTCATCATCCTCTTCTTTATTTTCTTCCAGCCTAACCCCTCTTTCTCCGTGCATGGCCCAACAATAATATCCGGGCATGAAACCTCTCCGAAGCAGATGGCTTTGAAGGATTCTCGGGGCAGAGTGCTCCGTCACATTCCGACAGTCGACGCAGGGACAAGGCATAAAATTATCCACTTTGTTTGCCTTAGCCACATCGATAAATTTATGCAGGCCTGCAATAAAATCAGAATCGCGTCGGTCGCCGTACATCCATCGCATCCGCGCATCGATCTGCGTTATAATAATTAACTATTACAATAACATCATGAATAGTGAAATGACCACCCGCATGGACACATATGCAAGATTTTTGTATCAGTTACAGATGAAGAAGATAAGGTTGCTAACCTCGGCGGAGGATACCGTGTTGTGCGAAATTAAATGTGGCATGGACATTTCGTCGAACACCTTGTGTGCAATAAAAGAAAAAAAAACTAGCACCCACACCTCACACACAATCCAGCAAATTTTTGTGGCAAAGGGCAAAGGGCTGGGTATCAATTTATAGCCAGGGGAGGGTCTTTGATCCCGGTTCATGCCATGAACCGGGACCAATGCTCCGTAGAGAGCCACGTGCCATGCTGGGGAGGCATTGGTCCTGGTTTATGCCACAAACCGGGACCGATTCCCCGAAATGAACCGGGACCGGCCCCCAAACGGCACGAACCGGGACCAATGCCTGTCATTTGTCCCCATTGGCGAGCCAAACCGGGACAGATGACATTTAGGTGCTGGACCAAAGACCATTTTTCCACTAGTGGACTACGGCTCGCCAGCGCCTGGCCATACCAGCACTACTCCGTATGAGCGGTGCCGTGGCCGTGCTGTCACGAAGGATGGCACCCGGCCGTGTTCCGTGGAGTCGGCGATTGACCATCGTGCCACCGGAGAGAGGCAGGCTTCATCTGCGAGCTCGCCTGCGAGGAGCTCTCACGGAGCTAGCTAGCAAGCTAGCTTTGTGATCGATCTGCTTGTGCGTGTTCACATGTAACCGGCGGAGTACGGCTGGGGCGTACAAAACAGCACTCAGCGTGCTAATCGGTACGGGTGCCGGTGAGGACGCGCGCCGGCTATTGGCCACGACGGGCTGAGTCGGCGACCATCGGCGGCGCTGTCGCCGACGCGCCATGTACAGTGCCGGGCATACGTTTCGTCCGGGCACGCGCATATGCTGCCTTTGTGAGCTACTCCCTCCGATCGGAAATAACTGTGAGGAACATGGTACAAACTTTATACTAAACTAATACAAAATTGCCGACATTTATTTCCAATCGGAAGGAGTAGCAAGCTGCCTGCTAGCGATTCCTACAGAAGGCCATGCACTTGCATGTTTTTTTTTCTAGCACTAGTGGAAAAAGGGGCTTCCATTCGGAGCATTTGTCTCAGACCAAATTCGATCCGCGACCAAAGGGTTCATCAGTCCCGGTTCATTTGAAAATGTGGGCCAGGGAGCATTAGTCCCGGTTCAAAAGGGACCTTCAGTCCCGGTTTCACCTAACAGCCGGGATTAATGCCCCGTGGACCTTTAGTCCCGGCTCGTAGTACCAACCGGGACTAAAGGTGACCTTTAGTCCCGGTTGGTGCCACGAGCCGGGACCAATCACCCGTTCAAACGAACCGCCCACTTCGCGCCAGTTATCGATCGACGGCGCTTCGGCATTATAACGACGACGCTTCGTATATCGTCGCTGATCGGGAACCGCCGGCGACTACGCGTTGGAACTCGATCTCTGCATTCACATCGCCGGCGCGTGTGCTCTCTCATCTTCTCCCTCTTTCACTATATAAATCACTCAACATTTTGATCATCTTCTTCCCCAAAACATCCCTCTTCTTCTTCCCCAAAACCTCTCCCACACACACCATACCGCCGGCGCCCGCGAGCTCTCCCTCGGCGACAATGGAGGAGCAACATTGGCCCCGGTCTCGGGTCTACTACGTGGTCATCGAAGAGATGAACTTCACCATCACGGAGACCCTCCGTGCTTCGAGGATGGAGAAGTGGATCGGCAAGGTCAAGCGCCGGTTCCTCGACGACGCACCGGTCAAGTGCGTGGGCTTGGATTGTGAGTTCACCACTCACGAGGTCCCGCAGCGTGCCGCCGTCCTTCAACTCTCGGTGGCGTCCGAGATATTGATCTTCCAAATTTGTATGGCCAATGCCGTGCCGCAACTCCTCAAGGACTTCTTGAAGGACACCACCATCAAGTTTGTTGGTGCCGCCATCGACAATGATCTGCGCAAGCTAAGCCCATACGGAATTGTTATTCCGTCCGCATATGATCTTCAACAAGTTGTCCCAAACCCCACTAGCAAGCCAACGCCGAGTCTCTATGATTTGGCCAATGCTATTATTGGGACACATCTTGAGAAGAAGAAGAGGGACAACAAGAAGAAGAAGGACAAGAAGAAGAAGGGAGAAGAAGAAGAAGAAGAAGAAGAAGAAGAAGAAGAAAAAAAGAAAAGAAAAGAAGAAGATGATCTAATTTTTGGTTGGGAAAAAGTTCCATTGAGCATGAACCAACTAAAATATGCCGCTTTAGATGCTCGCCTAGGCTTTGAGATAGCTAGGAGATTCTGGAAGCTAAAGGGCTACAATAGCAATGTTGATCGTCTTAACCTTAATAATTAGGTGGATGATTATATGTATGGAAAAATGTTGGATGAGCAATTTGGAAAAATGTTGGATGAGCCATATTGGATGAGTATGTTTGAAAAAATGTACTCCCTTTGTTTCGGTTAACAAAGTCAATTAAATTTCGAATTTGTGATTTTTCAAGTATTTTTGCTTTTTTGAATATTTTAATCATCTGAAAATTAATAATTAAATTATATATAAAGAATATTTGAAATTCATTGGTGCTTATTATTCGTAATCATTGTTTCTTATTTTGTGAATTTATTTGGAATTTAAAAAAGTAATATTATATATTACCAAAGTGTATAGGTTAATAGAATAGGTACCATACCATTATCAAGAAGTCGCGAGCGCAGTCTTGGAAGCTAGTAGGGAAGGAATGGAGAAGTTAAGCGTGCTAAGGGTGGAGCAGTGTGAGGATGGGTGACCGACCGGGAAGTGAGGACCACAAGTACTAATTCTATATGAGAATAGAGATGATTAACTTGCCAAGGAGCAGTGTGATATGGAGTGAGAGCTATAAGTATCTAATTCTATATGAGAATAGAGATGATTAGATAATACAGAAATAAAGAAAATACAGAAATTCTGAAACAGAAAATACAATTTTATACCGAATGGACCTATAGTCCCGGTCCGTGTTAGGAACCGGGACCAAAGGTCCTCAAACCGCAGCACATGCCCAGGGCCACGTGGAGGACCATTGGTCCCGGTTCATAAACGACCGGGACTAAAGGCTGAAGCCTTTAGTCGCGCTTTGTTAGTCCCGATTGCGGAAACCGGGATTAATGGTCTTTACAAACCGGGATTGAAGGCCTTTTTTCCACCAGTGTAGCAAGGAATCTACGTGCATGCACTCATCTACGTATATGCGTACTCGTCGACCAACGACAAACATGGCCGCTCTGATACGCGCTGGACGTGCACGGCCGTACTGCACGTCGGCAATATGCCGGCTATATAAAAGGAGGTTGATGATCGTCCGCCTCGTGCGCCGTACGTCGAACTGGTTCTTTTCCGGTACCGGCTATGGCTGCACGTTCACGGGAATAGACTTCGGGGGTGTCTGGTTCCTAGCCACATTTTGCCAAGCCAAAGTGTGGCTAGGCATAAAAGTGTGGCAGCCACAAAAAGTGTGGCTTAAAAATATGAAGCCAAACTTTGGCAACAACAATAACTCTATGACAAATGGGCCACACTGAAAATAAAATATTATAAGCCAAAGTGTGGCAAAAACCAAACACATGCCAACTAAATTGTGACAGCCAAACTTTGGCTTGACAAAATGTGGCTAGGAACCAAACACCCCCTTCATGTCGCCATGCTTGCAGTCACTCTGACCACGGTTCGCCTGGGTCTATGCTAGCCGGCGGTGAGCGCATCCGCCCTATGTACATCAAGTTTACCGCCGTCAACGGCGGCGCACTTGGTGACCATCGGATGCGCGTGCTACAAAGCGTGGCGTGTCCGCTCTCCCTCTTTTTCTTCATCGACTACCTCTACTTCCGCGGGGCGTACCCCTCGCACTTTTGGCAAAGCGGCGAAGCCATCGACGATCCGCGCCAAGCGTAATAATGCTACATCGACACCTCAACCACTTCAACGACATCAAGACCGATGAAGCAAGACGGCAAGGCGGGCATGGCCGGAGCAAAGGCTATGCTATCGACGGCGCGTGTACATGCTAGTACATGGACTCTGCCGGCGCCAACACATCACCACCATCATACATGAAGAACGTGAAGCATAGACTGAAGACGACGACCAAGCAGCTTAATCGGAGGTATCTCGTGGTTCTATCCGCGAGAGTAATTAACCGGGAGCTTTCCGAGGCCCCGGGAACCAGGAGACCTCAATCGCCTAGTCATACTGGCCGCGCCAGCAGGCCATACAAAGCGCATACATGGGATTAGTCTATTAGTCGTGATGATTAATATGTACCTTTTCTCCTTTTATTTTATGTACTTGTATACTGGCATGCCCGCAATACATATATCCCCGGCGTATGGGAAATGCTTTTATATTCCTCTAGAAAAAAGTATTTCTCATGTCAAACATGAACTTATACCATCTACAAATGAGGGAGGACAACAAAACTGAAAGGTTAAAATTTACCAATCGATGGAATGGAACTGTTTTCAACAATGAAATAACTGTGGCGACCTCCGAAACACACAAGTTGCGCAACTAATGGGAATGGTTAAATGTTTGAGGAAAAATATCAACATGTACAATGTAAAATCTCTAGTGAAGTAAGCCGGTTCAACCTCTCTTAACTCGATTGTCAATTCAACAAACTGAATATTTATTGAGAAAAATGAAGCGGGGTCAAGGATTTTTTTTTGAAAAAGGGAACAGCCCTAGCCTCTGCATCAATCGATGCATATGACCATCCTTATTAACCTATTAATAAATTCCGAGTATTACAATTCACGGGTCACAAAGGGTGGAAACATGAATCAGCCACTTAAAAATACACATTTGCAACCTAGCTCTATTCTTCAGCATGTTAAGCGGCAATCAAACCGCCAACCGAATCGGCTGTAGATATCCCGAGCTACCATCGCCAAACGGTTGCACCCAATATCCATAACCTGGCGCTGCTCCGCCGATTGGAGATAAGACCACGTATAGATCCAATGAATAACCAAAGGAATAACCTGCAAAAATGATGGGAAACATGATTTGTTAAAGATGAAATCGTTACGGACATGTCATATGGCCGTGAGAACAACACAAACACCAACTCTAATGTTTGCTTTCTAATCTTTTTTAGTTCAATTAAGCCAATTTCCGAACATGTGTGCAATACTCAAAGGAGGAGATATGTTGAAAGACAAATAAACAATCTGCTAAATAATTCTTGCAAAAGGACATTGAATGAACAAGTGTTGTACGGTCTCCTCTTGATCACAAAAACATCATTTTTTACAACTGAGCCAGTTTCTTTTTGACGGATTATCCTTGGTTAAAATCTTCTTCTGATGCAAGAACCACATGAAAACTTTTGTTTTTAAAGGAACTTTCATTTTCCAAAGGTATTTATGCAGGTAAATGGTGTTGTCATTAAAATAGTCTATGTACATGGACCTCACAGTAAAGTGACCAGATTGAGTCAGACTCCATCTGAACTCATCATCCGTAGTAGTAAGCTATATCTCGATTAAACGTTGTAACATGTGTATCCATCTATCCCACCGCCCCCTATCAAAGAACGTCTAAATTCAATGTTTAGAGGAACAGATGCAAGTACAGAAGCAACCATTTGATTTTTATGATGTACCACATCGTAAAGAGAAGGATATTGAGCTACTATCAGTCTATCACCTAGCCAAATATCCTCCCAAAATCTGATGCTCAAGCCATTACCCAAAACAAAAGAACCTCTAGCAAAGAAGTCCTCTTTGACTCGCATGAGGCCTTTCCAAAAACGAGAATCATTCGATTTACTGCTGACTTGGGTAAGAGTTTTGGAATGTAAATATTTGTTTTGAAGTAGTTGTTGCCAGACCCCATCCTCATTAATGAGCTTAAAAAGCCATTTGCTTAGAAGACTTTTATTTTTTTGTTCTAATATCTCAATTCCCAAACCCCCTTGATCCTTGGGTCTGCAAATTATGTTCCATTTTGTTAGCCTATACTTTTTCTTATGACCATCACTTTGCCAAAAAAAACGTGATCTAAAAAATCTAACCTTTTCCTTACGACCTTCAGAATCTTGAAAAAAGATAACATGAACATGGGTAGACTTGTAAGAATTGAGTTGATTTGGATTAATCTATCCCCATAAGAAAGAAGTTTGCCAATCCAGCTACTCAACTTTTTCTCAAAACGATCTTCAATAATTTTCTATTTCGCATCCGTAAGTCTCCTAAAATGAATGGGAATACCCAGATATCTAAATGGTAGTGAACCTATTTCACAACCAAATAGAATTCGGTATTCATCCTGCAAAACCTTGGCCCTACTGAAGCAAAAGATCTTGCTTTTATGAAAATTAATTTTCATACCAGAAAGTTGTTTGAAGATGCATAGAATTAATTTCATGTTTGGTGCCTTTTCTAAATCATGCTCCATAAAAATGATTGTATCATCTGCGCCCCATCAACTAAATGTGGTATAAGTCCATCTACCTGGCCATCTTCCTTGGCTCTAGCAATTAAGATGGCAACCATATCTGCGATTATATTGAACAGAATTGGTGACAACGAGTCTCCTTGTCTCAACCCCTTACGTTTTTGAAAGTAATGACCTATGTCATTATTAACACGAATCGCCACACTCCCTTTTTCAACAAAATTCTTAATCCATTCACAGCATTTAGGTTCAAAACCTTTCATACGCAAATGCTTGTTGAAGAAAAGACCATTTTACCTTATCATATTCCTTTTCAAAATCAATTTTGAGAAGAACCCCATCCATTTTCTTCCTATGAAGTTCATGGATAGTCTCATGTAAAATCACCACACCTTCAAGAATATGCCTTCTCGGCATGAAAGCAGTTTGAGTTGGTCTTATTACCTTATCTGTGATTTCTGAATTTCTATTTGTTGCTACCTTAGTAAAGATTTTGAAGCTTACAGTTAGTAAACATATGGGTCTGCCCCCAAAACTGCTAAGGACCAGAAGACCTCCTCACGAGCCCCCGCTGGTGAGGAGAGGAAGTATGCCCACGTCAGCTCGGCACGTTTGCGTGCAGAGCAAGAAGATAACGGGCAGAAGACCGCGTACCGCCCACGCTACCTCCGACAGGGAGGAGACCAGCTTTCTCTGTGCCTGCCCAAAGCGGCACAGTGGTAGTTGGCCACCCCCCTAAAAATAGCGTGGACGGTGCAGGGCGCCAGAGGAGGACGTCAGCTTCCTCCACCCACTCCTGTGGACCAGCGCCGCTACCCTACGAAGACCAAGTCTACAGAAGAGTGTAGTCTACAGCTGTCCTCCCTCCTTGGCCGTGTGTGGCAACCCCTTCCCGAAGAAGATAAGGGGAAGGAGGACCTTGGCGCTATAAAGGGAGGGAGAGGCCATCCCTTAGGGGGGATCGAATCTTCATCTTCTTTAGGCTGCTAGCTGGGCACGCAGGTTCTTCAACCTCTGGCCAGCTAGAGCTTTGTAACCAAGGCCTTGTACTCCTCGCGAGGTGTCGCGTTGCAATACAAGAAGGCAGGAAGTAGGGGTTTTACCTCACCACGAGGGCCCTGAACCTGGGTAAAGCTCGGTCTCCCTCTCTGCAGTGCGTTGTGTGTTCGACAATCGAGGCTTCCGTCACCGTGTTTCGTCGCGATCCAAGATCTCACACGTTCAGCCCCCTGCGTTCGAATCCTTGGGTCCGTCGCGTGGTACCCCGTGTTCTTGCGACACGAAATCCATCGACATTTGGCGCGCCAGTTAGGGGGCTGTGGTGTGTTTTCTTCTAGATCTGCTCCGACATGGCCGACGACAACGCAAGGCTCGAGCGTCTTCGCCGTCGCAACGCTGCTCGGGGGAAAACCGAGCCCATCTTTCGTCGTCATGAAGCTTCGGCCGAGGAGGAAGAGGAGGAAGATCTGGAGTCCTCCTACCTCCCGTCCGGGCGTACAGAGCCTTCGCTCTCCTTCACCGCCACCGCCACTTCTCGCGCTCGTTCTGGGAGTCAGCTGTCTCCTGCGCAGGCGCTCGCCATGGCGCAGGAGCTGCTGCGCTATCAACCCACCGACGATGGGCGTGAGGGGTGGCGCGCTCGAATCGCCGAGCTCGTCGCCATCGCCAACGAAGACCCGGCCCAGGGAGGAGCCCAGGGCGCGGGGAACCCAGATCCGGCGGCGGGGCATCGCGCCCCGGGCGCCGGAGATGGGAGGGTCAATAAGGCCAAGAAGGTGGTTTCCCGCGCCGCGTCGTCGCCGCGCGGGGAGCCCAGCTGCCAAATCGTCCAACGCGCTCCGGAAGACGCACGCGTCTCCCTCGAGCGCCGCCGCGAAAATCATGACCGCGCCATCGACGACATCGGCGAAGCTGGCAAGAACGTCAGGACCCCCGGCGTCCCTATCTACAACCCCGGGTGTCTCGCCCTCACTCGCCAGCAGCGCTACGTCGTCTGGCCTGACAAGTTCAAGCCGGACATCAGCGTGCGTTACGACGGGACCACAAACCCTGTCGAATTCCTCCAACTCTACGTCGTCGCCGTCCAGGCTACGCGTGGAGATCAGCGCGCCATGGCCAATTGGTTCCCCATGGCCCTCAAGGACGCTCCGCGAACTTGGCTCATGAATCTTCCTCACGAATCCGTGACTTCGTGGAAGGATTTATGTCGTCAGTTCGTTGCCAACTTCATGCCCACGTACGAGCGCCCCGCTACCAAGAACGATCTTAAGGCGGTGCGTCAGTACAAGGGCGAGACGCTTCGTCAGTTCATCCAGCGCTTCAGTCAGATGAGGAACAAGATCCCCAGGATCTCCAACGAGGAGGTCATCTCCGCGTTCTCCACGGGCGTCTCCGACATCAAGATGCGGGAGAAGCTGTCCGTGAATGATGAGCTGACTTCCGTCGTCAGGCTCTTCGAGATCGCCGACCGCTGCGCCAAGGCTGAGGAGGGGAGGCTCTTTGTGCACAATCTGCCGGAGGCGCCTCCCCCAAAGCCGAAGTCCAAGGACCCCAAGCGAAAGGAGGCTGCTGTCCTCGCGGCGGAGCCAGATCATAAGCAACGCCGCGGGGACCGCTCCGATCGCGATAAAGGTCGACGTCGCTGCTACTGCCTTATCCACAAGAAGGACACCCACAATACCGAGGATTGTTGGATTGTCCGGAAGTTTCACGAGGAAAACGGCGTCGCCAAGCGTCGCGGGAGCGGCCGCAGCAACGGCAAGAGTGGATCCCGGGGCGATCGCCGCGACGACGACCGCGAGGAAGGTCGCCGCCGTGGGGGTCTGTCTCGAGCCGATCCCGAGCCGCTGCCGCTGCCCCCACCAGCAAACGATCGTCGGGAGGAGGACCAGGGGGGCTATCAAGAGCCGCGAGACTTCGCTGCTTGCCTCCTGGGTGGAGCTCAGGCTCCTCTGTCAAATCGACACTTCAAGCAGCTGTCGCGAGAAATCGCGGCGGCGCAGCCCAGCGTCGGCAATCGCCTAATGAAGTGGTCGACGTGTAAGATTGGCTTCGACGAGGAGGATCATCCGGCTTCCACAAGGGGCGTGGGCACAATCCCCCTCTTGTGCACGCCAACCATCAACAACGTCGCCGTCAACCGCACTCTCATCGACGGAGGGGCGGGCCTCAACATCATCTCGGTCGAGATCTTCGAAAGGATGCAGGTGCCGTACCACCGGCTCATGCCAACTCGGCCGTTCTTTGGAGTAACCGAAGGGTCTACAACGCCAATTGGGTAGGTAAGCCTGCCCGTCACCTTCGGCACCCGGGACAACTACAGGACAGAAAGCCTCGACTTCGACGTCGCCTACATCGCCCTGCCATACAATGCCATCCTTGGCTACCCAGCCTTGGCGAGGTTCATGGCAGCAACGTGATGCGTGGTGAATGACCAGCCCGTTGGGAACCCCAAGAGGAAGGTGTGATGAGTATAGCAGCTAGTTTTCCCTCAGTTAAGAAACCAAGGTTTAATATCGTTCTTGAAGAAGAGGGACGGTGACGACTGAAGGTGATGCGGACTAGTTTGCGACAGCAGCGGACAATTTATATATGGCGCCTCGTCCAAGCTTTGCTTGCTAGCTGCAACGTGGAACCTGCACACACACAAACAAATACTTTGCTCCCAACTTGCGATGAGGTTGTCAATCTCACCGGTTTGCTTGAAACAAAGGTTATGAGTGTATCGAGTGGAAAACAGTAGTAATATGCGAGTAAAGTAAACAGTGCGGGAAAAGTAAACAGGTGAATGCAATATGATTAAAATAGGACCGGGGTCCACAGTTCACTAGTGGGTCTCTCCATAGATAAATAACATGCTGGGTAAACAAATTACAGTTGGGCAATTGATAGAATAAAGATAACGTGATATGTCAAGAAGATCACTATGAGATTTACTCTGGGCATTACAACAAAATACATAGACCGCCATCCAACTGCATCTATGACTAATAATCCACCCTCGGGGATATCATCCGAACACCCCAAAAGTATTAAGTTGCGAACAACAGATAATTGCATTAAGCAAAGTGTGTAATGTAAACAAAGCATATGCCCTTGAGCATATGAATGTTGTTTTCTCCCTAGTAGCAACAGCACATCTACCACCTTAGAGGTTTCTGTCACTCCCCCAGGTGAAATAGAGGCATGAACCCACTATCGAGCATAAATACCCCCTCTTGGAGTCACTAGCAACTACTCAGCCAAGATAGCTACTAACAACGGAGAGCATGCAAGATCATAAACAACATAGAGATAACAAAAGATATAATTCAGTACAGCAACTTAATCATAAACACCAATATTCATCGGATCCCAACAAACCAACATCATAGTATTACATAACGGTGATCTCAATCATGTAGGGCAGCTCATGAGATCTAAACATGAAGCACATGGTGGAGAAGACAACCATCTAGCTACTGCTATGGACCCATAGTCCAAGGTAGACTACTCACTCATCGCTCCGGAGGCAAGCATGGCGATGAAGAAGACCTCCGGTGGCGATTCCCCTCTCCGGCAGGGTGCCGGGAAGAGCTTCTGGACCCTCCCGATCTTCGGGTCGACGGCGGCGGCGGATCGCGATGTATTCTGGAAAACTGATCGGGGCCTTAGGTTTTTCTCGTCAGGGGGTATATGTAGGCGAAGGGGGGCTGTCAGAGGTGGAGCCACGCGGCCTCACAAGGGGGTGGCGCGGCCAGGGGCCAAGCCGCGCCGCCCCTGTGTGTGGGGGCCACGTGGCCCCCCCTCCGTCAGGTCTTCGGATGTTTGGGAGCTCCCCGGTGAAATATGACTTCAGGAACTTGTTTCGTCCAATTCCGAGAATATTTCCTGTGTATCACTTCTGAAACACAAAAACAGCAGAAAACAGGAAACTGGCACTGTGGCACTTCATTAATAGGTTAGTCCCGGAAAGTGTATAAAAGTACCACTAAGTGTAACGAAACAATAGGCAAATGGTGTAAAAACAAGCATGGAGCATCAAAAATTATAGATACGTTTGAGACGTATCAAGCATCCCCAAGCTTAACTCCTGCTCGTCCTCGAGTAGGTAAGTGATAACAAAGAATAATTTTTGAGGTGACATGCACCTACACAATCTTGATCATATATGTAAGCATTGATGAGCTGGGATCAATAAAACTTAAAACATGGGCATGAAAGATATAATCATGATAATAAGAACTTAGCAACCATGTTGTAAACATGCAAATGAACACAAACAAAAGATCATGATAATGAAACAATGAAAGTCAAACGTGTGTTCAAATCATAAGGAAAAACATACACTTGGTTTTCAGCTTGTCCTTCAAAGAGAGCAAAACATAAATGCATAGGACACCTCAAAGTTTAAGAGGGCGACTAGATACAAATAATTTAAGAACAAGTGAAACCAACAATATGAGTCAATCAATGAACCTTGGGACAATGCATATCACACTAAGAATGACAACTATGCTCTCTTAATGGTGCATAAAGAAAGAAGGTGGTGACTCAACATAAAAGTAAAAGAAAGGCCCTTCGCAGAGGGAAGCAGTGATTGCAAGTTTTATAACCTTCAAAAATTATGGTACTTACCGGCTTTGAGCTCTCATTGCCCCCATCATAAGCATCTTGAATGGTTAAAGTTAATGCGAGAACAATTATGATGCATATGCTTGACAAATCATAAGTTGAAAACCTCGTGTCCCGTGAATACAAGTACCCAAACCATGCTAGTTTACTTAGAGTCCCAAGCAAGGCTCTTGTCATTGTAAGTATATGCATATCATTGAGAACCGCCAATGGGGTACCTCCGTGCCCGATGACATGGAACAAGCCCACACCAAAATGACAGGACAAGCAGACAATGAACACCTCGACACCTCTTTTATTTGCTATATTGTTTAGCTTTTTATTGTGAGATGCGTCGTCGAATGTTCACCATGGGTATGCTGCAAATTTCCACCATGAATTATGCATGGCTTAGATTGGCGGCCCGGCGTTTCCCTAACACATATAAAAACTCCATGATCCTCACAAGATTCCCAATTCATTTCACACAGCGGACATCCATAAACAAAAGATCACGATATCAACTCAAAAAGAAGTGCAATGTTGAAAGCTTGCCCCATGACAGCATGGCTGGGCTAGAATCCAACTAACAACTTGCAAGCATAACAACTCAGCATAAAAGACCACAATGTCAAAATTTTAAGAACATGAAAAAGTAAAGTGTGCCTTCCGGTTCGTGAGAGCTTTACTGACCGAATTTCACATAACACTGGTAAGAGTTTAATTTGAAGAGAATATAAAAGCAAGTCAAATTTACTTGGAATAGCAAATTGCTAGTAGGTATGTATGGTGGACACAATGGAAAACTTGGCTTTAGGAGTTGGATGCACGAGTAGAGCTCATACTCAGTACAAGGTGAGGGCTAGCAAAAGACTGGGAGCGACCAACTAAGAGAGCAATAATGGCCATAATCATGCAAAGCGACAAAGCGACATTAAAAGAAGCATACGATGGCATCAAAAGTCAAAAACTAAATGATCATGAAGGCTAATGGCGACTTTGTAAGAGTCTAACATGTCTGAGCATGCGCCAAGTCAGCCCAAATAAAGCATCAAGGAGAAAACCAAAATAATGCTTCCATATAATAAAAACAACGTATGATTTTTTTCAAAGGCTCATTAAGCAATCTCAGTTATTTGAGACAAGTCATGCTACAGCAAAACCACTAAGCATACTATCAAAAAGACATCAAGCATGACATGAAAAAGCCTAAGCCGCAGTCTACACAAGCTCCTTCTTGTACCACTATTTTGCACAAAGCTTTTTCTCTTTTCCAACACCATTTGAAATTTTTATAAACACCTCTTTTGATGAAAACCAATAAAGATCAGAGGCAAAAATACACCTTGATGAAAAGATATGACAAGATCTGAACGCATATCAAGGCGAAAACGAAAACCAAAAGCAGTAGCGGAAAAAGTAGAATGCTCGATTAATAAGAGTGAAAACTAGAGCATTCTTTGCAAATGAAAACGAGTACATCTCCTCCAAAGGAAATTTGTTGGGGTCCAACCATTTATTGCAGCAAACAAACAAACTAAGAAAACTAAAACAACTGACGCTCCAAGAAAAACACATAGTGCATAAAGCAATAAAAATATAGTGTTTTGAAAGGTGACCTGATTTTTGCCGATGAAGAAGGGGTGCCTCGGGGGCATCCCCAAGCTTTGACGCTTGTACTTCTTGGATATTTCTTGGGGTGATGCATGGGCATCCCCAAGCTTGAGCTTTTGTCCAATCTTCAACTCATCTCATCATTCTCCAATCCCTACACTTGAAAACTTCCTTCATACAAAACTAAACACAATTCTATTAGCAACATTAGTGTAAGCATAAAATATATTCAACCTATTTTAGCTTCAGGTTTCAACCCAAAACTACCACATATAAAGTATATACTACTGTAGCAACTTCCACAAGAGTTCCATGATCAAAAAGAACTCAAAAGAAAGCGATAAAGTGGCAAAAACAAATATTGGCAGAAATCTGTCAAAACTGGACAGCTGATAATGGACGAATTTTTGAGAGATTTTCCGTTGCTCAAATCAAAAAGTGTTCAACTAAGAAAAGTTTGGATATAACCTGGGGCATATGCACAAGAAATCGCAGGTCCAAAAGATAAACAGAGAATTTTCACGAATTTTTACGGTGCAGCACCGAAAACAGTTTCAGGACAGCAATAACCCCAAATCTTTACCTCACTCAAATTAGAGGCTTCTCTTGGCACAAAAACGAAATAAACAAGATAAGGAGCGGTCATTACAGTAGTAATGACTTCCAAGACTCAAATAAAAGAAAAAGTACTGAAAAGTAAACAATGGGTTATCTCCCAAGAGTGCTTTTCTTTAACGCCTTTGAGCTAGGCGCAAAAAATTGCGAATCAAGTATTATCAATAGATGAAGTGCTAGGATCAGCGCGTGCCTTACATCTTGCTTTCTTACCTTTGCTCTTGATTTTAGGAAAGACATGGTTATTGCAAGGTGGAGTGGTAAATGTTATATTGCCTTTTCCCACGTCGATGACGGCGCCCAAGAGCTTCAAGAGGGATCTTCCAAGTGTGATTTGTCCTTTCCCTACACATTCAATAACAAGATAATCAGTAGATATCATTCTTCCTAGGACTTTTGTAAAGATTCCTTCAGCAATTCCAAGGGGAAATATAGTGGCATTGTTAGTAAGAGAAATTTCTTCTCCCCCCTCAGAAAGCTTCCAAAGGCTCAAAGATTCATAGACACTCTTTGGCATAAGACAAAATTCAGACATAATATCGCAACGAGCATGAAAAGTTTCACCATTAATGGTGATTTTTATTGTAGGTTTCCAACTCGAAGGTTCAGAATTTATTGGCACATAATCAAAATGCTGGCGCAAAGTATTGTAGCAAGAGTTCAAACTAGCAGTGCGAGCCTCAAGAGTATTAAGTCTATTAAGGATGCACACAAGAGAGGAATCAAAATAGGTTGGCATGCTATAAATTGTAATCAACTTTTTAATAATATTGAAGGCTTGATTTCCATCACAATGAAGGAAATCTCCTTCTGCAGTAGCATCCAAAGCATATCTATAACGAAGAGAAAGTCCAAAGTAAAAGCTACTAAGAAGCAAACTCAAAGTCATTTTAGGTTCAGTTTTTCCATGCCAATCATAAATTCTAGACCAAGCTTCTTTAAAGCTTTCCTCATCTTTCCGCTTAAAGGTAAAGATCATGTCCGCGGGGGACATAGTAGTAGCAACTAAACTAGACATGATAAACTAAGAGCAAAGAAATAACAACTACCAAGGATTCTAATTTTTTTGGGTTTTTGATATAAAAAGCAATGCAGGTAAAATAAAGTAAAGTAAAGCAAAACAATAACAAAGTAAAGTATGTGTGTGCGAAGAACTCCCCTCGCAGAAGTCTTCTCTCTTCCCCGGCAACGGCGCCAGAAAATTAGCTTGATGCGTGGTGAATGACCAGCCCGTTGGGAACCCCAAGAGGAAGGTGTGATGAGTATAGCAGCTAGTTTTCCCTCAGTTAAGAAACCAAGGTTTAATATCGTTCTTGAAGAAGAGGGACGGTGACGACTAAAGGTGATGCGGACTAGTTTGCGACAGCAGCGGACAATTTATATATGGCGCCTCGTCCAAGCTTTGCTTGCTAGCTGCAACGTGGAACCTACACACACACACAAACAAATACTTTGCTCCCAACTTGCGATGAGGTTGTCAATCTCACCGGTTTGCTTGAAACAAAGGTTATGAGTGTATCGAGTGGAAAACAGTAGTAATATGCGAGTAAAGTAAACAGTGCGGGAAAAGTAAATAGGTGATTGCAATATGATTAAAATAGGACCGGGGTCCACAGTTCACTAGTGGTGTCTCTCCATAGATAAATAACATGCTGGGTAAACAAATTACAGTTGGGCAATTGATAGAATAAAGATAACGTGATATGTCAAGAAGATCACTATGAGATTTACTCTGGGCATTACAACAAAATACATAGACCGCCATCCAACTGCATCTATGACTAATAATCCACCCTCGGGGATATCATCCGAACACCCCAAAAGTATTAAGTTGCGAACAACAGATAATTGCATTAAGCAAAGTGTGTAATGTAAACAAAGCATATGCCCTTGAGCATATGAATGTTGTTTTCTCCCTAGTAGCAACAGCACATCTACCACCTTAGAGGTTTCTGTCACTCCCCCAGGTGAAATAGAGGCATGAACCCACTATCGAGCATAAATACCCCCTCTTGGAGTCACTAGCAACTACTCGGCCAAGATAGCTACTAACAACGGAGAGCATGCAAGATCATAAACAACATAGAGATAACAAAAGATATAATTCAGTACAGCAACTTAATCATAAACACCAATATTCATCGGATCCCAACAAACCAACATCATAGTATTACATAACGGTGATCTCAATCATGTAGGGCAGCTCATGAGATCTAAACATGAAGCACATGGTGGAGAAGACAACCATCTAGCTACTGCTATGGACCCATAGTCCAAGGTAGACTACTCACTCATCGCTCTGGAGGCAAGCATGGCGATGAAGAAGACCTCCGATGGCGATTCCCCTCTCCGGCAGGGTGCCGGGAAGAGCTTCTGGACCCTCCCGATCTTCGGGTCGATGGCGGCGGCGGATCGCGATGTATTCTGGAAAACTGATCGGGGCCTTAGGTTTTTATCGTCAGGGGGTATATGTAGGCGAAGGGGGGCTGTCAGAGGTGGAGCCACGCGGCCTCACAAGGGGGTGGCGCGGCCAGGGGCCAAGCCGCGCCGCCCCTGTGTGTGGGGGCCACGTGGCCCCCCCCTCCGTCAGGTCTTCGGATGTTTGGGAGCTCCCCGGTGAAATATGACTTCACGAACTTGTTTCGTCCAATTCCGAGAATATTTCCTGTGTATCACTTCTGAAACACAAAAACAGCAGAAAACAGGAAACTGGCACTGTGGCACTTCGTTAATAGGTTAGTCCCAGAAAGTGTATAAAAGTACCACTAAGTGTAACGAAACAATAGGCAAATGGTGTAAAAACAAGCATGGAGCATCAAAAATTATAGATACGTTTGAGACGTATCACAACGCACCATGGCTTCAACGTCCTCAAGATGACGGGCGCCAACGGCACGATCACCGTGCGCTGCAATGAAAAGGATGCTCTCCGATCAGTGGAGCACATCTACCGTGAGGCCGCCACCATGTTCCCCGCCGACGAAGATCTGCTGGAGCACTCCGGCGACCTCACGAGGCAGAAGCAGCTCGTATCCCAAGAGCGGGCTGCTGCGAAGAAGGCCTCTCTCGAGCCCCACCCTCTGGGTTCGACAGGGAAGAAGTTCGCCGCCTCTGCATCGCCTACTCCAAGCGAGGACCTGGATCATCCAATGCTGGGCGTGAGCGTCGGGGAAGCTGAGGTACCCTCAGGCAGGAGGCCCCAGTTTACCCAGGAGCGCTCGGCAACCAAGAAGGTCCCGCTTCAGGCTGGGGGCTGCGACAACTTCATCACCATCGGGGCAGGGCTTTCCCCCAAATAGGAAAGCGCGCTCGTCACCTTCCTGCGGGCAAACTCTGACATGTTCGCTTGGACTCCGTCAGATATGCCCGGCGTTCCCAGGGAGGTGATTGAGCACCACTTAGCCGTGTGCCCTCAGGCACACCCCGTGAAGCAGAAGACTAGGAAGCAAGCCCAAGAGAAGCAGGATTTCATCGTCAAGGAGATAGAGAAGCTGAAGAAGGCCAAGCTGATACGCGAGGTAGCCCACCCCACCTGGATTGCTAATCCGGTGGTCGTCCCAAAGGCTAACGGCAGTGGGCGGCTCTGCGTGGACTTCACGAGTCTCAACAAGGCCTATCCCAAGGATCCTTATCCGCTCCCGAGGATAGATCAAATCGTCGACTCCACCGCCGGCTGCGACCTCCTCTGCTTCTTGGATGCTTTCTCCGGCTATCATCAGATCAAGATGGCAAAGGAGGACGAGGAGAAAACTGCCTTCATCACGCCCTGTGGGGTGTACTGCTACGTCTGCATGCCCTTCGGCCTGAAGAACGCAGGAGCCACCTTTCAAAGGCTCATGCGCAAGGCCTTGGGGGCTCAGATGGGAAGGAACGTGGAGGCCTATGTCGACGACATCGTCGTCAAGACTCGCGAGGGTCGCACCTTCATCGAAGATCTGGAGGAAACATTCATCAACCTGAGGAAGGTAAACATCAAGCTCAACCCCGCCAAGTGTGCCTTCGGCGTACCGTCGGGAAAACTGTTGGGGTTCCTCGTGTCCAATCGCGGGATAGAGGCGAACCCCGACAAGGTCAAGGCCATCGAAGAAATGCGTCCTCCACGCAATCTTAAGGAAATGCAACGCCTCGCGGGGTGCATGGCAGCCCTGGGACGTTTCATCGCAAGAAGTGGGGAGAAAGCTCTGCCCTTCTTCAAGCTTATGAAACGCACCGGGAAGTTCGAGTGGACTCCGGAAGCCGACAAGGCCTTCGCTGAGTTAAAAAGGTACCTCACGAGCCCACTGATCATGGTTGCCCCAACCCCCCGCGAGCCTTTGCTACTCTACATCGCGGCAACTCCAAGGACTGCAAGCGCTGTTCTCGTCGCGGAGCGAGACGCCAAGGTGATCGCCAAAGAGGAGGTCACTCCTCCAAGCTCGGGGGCTCCTCGCGAGGAAGAGGCTGCTTCATCTCCCGACCCTCGAGAGGAGCCGCCCGCGGAATCTTCACCGACCGAGCCGCTCTCTCAGATCAACGCTCAAGAGCCTCCTGAGGAGGAGCCTTCCGAGGGAGTCGTCAAGGTGCAAAAGCCTGTGTACTTCGTCAGCACGGTACTGCGTGACGCGCGGGAACGCTACACCATGCAGCAAAAGCTGCTCTACACCTTGCTCATCGCCTCGCGGAAGCTACGCCACTACTTCCAGGGTCACCCGATTAAGGTGGTAACCGATCGGCCCCTGGAAACCATTCTACGCAATCCCAATGTCACCGGGCGGGTGGCTGAGTGGGCCGTGGAGCTTCAGCCTTTCGAGATCTCCTTCGAAACTACAAAGGTAATCAAGAGTAAGGCTTTGGCCGAGTTCACCGCAGAATGGACTGATCCGTTCGTCGACGAGCCTCCAGAGGTGGAGTCAACTCTCCCTGGAGAGGAGGCCCCAGGCCTCTGGGTCATGCACTTCGACGGCGCCTTCAACCTCCCCGGCGCGGGAGCTGGTGCTGTCCTAACCTCTCCCTCTGGAGACAAGCTCTTCTATGCTGTGCAGCTCTGCTTCAAGCCTGAGAACAAGGTCTCCAACAACATCGCGGAGTACGAAGGACTACTTGCTAGCCTAAGGGCAGCAAACGCTTTGGGCATCAAGCGCCTCATCATCAAAGGAGATTCACAACTAATTGTGAACTTCTCGAACAAGAGCTACACTCCAAAGGATGAGCACATGGCTGCTTATCTCGAGGAGCATCGAAAGATGGAAAAACACTTCCAAGGTTTGGAGCTGAAGCACATCCCGAGAGGAGAAAATGTGGAAGCCGACGAGATCGCCAAGCGCGCCTCTCATCGCCTGGCACAACCTGCCGGTGTCTTTGAGGAGCATCTTTTCAAGCCGTCCGCTTCTCCGTCGACATCCGATTCACCTCCTCTTTCTACCTTGCCGCCACCGCCGGAGCAGGGGGCTCCGGATTGCGGGCCTCCTTCGGGTGACCGCGTCCTTCTGGCATTGGCACGGCAGGAGGGAGTGGATTGGATCATCGAGCTCAAGGCCTACCTCACCAGCAGCAGGCTTCCCGAGGATGAAGAGGAGACCGAGAGGATTGTGCGGCAAGCTTCGGGCTACTGCGTCAAGGATGGTGACTTGTACCGGCATCGCCCAAACGGCGTCGCTCTGAAGTGCATATCTACTCACCAAGGCCAAGAGCTTCTCAGGGACATCCACGCCGGCGAGTGTGGCCATCACGCTTCTGCTGCAACTCTAGCCGCAAAGGCATATCGAAGTGACTTCTACTGGCCTTCGGCGCTCGGAGATGCGGTGGAGATGGTCAAGAGGCGCGAGGCGTGCCAATTCCACGCCAAGCAGATACATCAGCCGGCGCAAGAGCTGCAAACCATCCCACTCACTTGGCCCTTTGCAGTTTGGGGGCTGGACATCCTCGGTCCATTCCCCAGAGCACAAGGGGGCTATCGCTACCTCTACGTCGCCATCGACAAGTTCACCAAGTGGGTGGAGGTGGAACCGGTGTGCACAATCCCGGCGAGGTCCGCAGTCAAGTTCGTCCGTGGGCTGGTCTGTCGTTTTGGTGTGCCTAACCGCATAATCACCGACAACGGCAGCCAGTTCACCAGCGGACTGTTCCGGGACTACTGTGCATCGGTCGGCATCAAGATCTGCTTCGCCTCCGTCGCCTACCCCCGGAGCAATGGCCAAGCCGAGCGTGCTAACGCCGAGGTCCTCAAAGGACTCAAGACAAAAAGCTTCAATGCCAAGCTCGAAGCCTGCGGCAAAAAATGGTTAGACAACCTCCAATCCATCTTGTGGTCCATCAGGACTACCGCCACCAAACCCACTGGAGAGACCCCTTTCTTCCTGGTCTATGGGGCGGAGGCTGTTCTTCCCACCGACGTCAAGTTCGGATTGCCAAGAGTGCTCGCCTTCGACGAAATTCGCCAAGAGGACCTCATCAAGGATCGCCTCCTCCTGCTCGAAGAAGTTCGGTGCCAAGCCGCACTCCGCGCCGCAAGGTACCAGCAAGGACTACGCCGCTACCATAGCCGCCATGTTCGAGCAAGAACTCTGGAGGTCGGCGACCTGGTGCTGAGGAGAATACTCTCTCGCGAGGGCCTGCACAAGCTGTCTCCAATGTGGGAAGGACCCTTCAAGGTGACGCACATCGCCAGGCCAGGCTCGGCGCGGCTGGAAACCGCAGAAGGCGTGCCGGTGGGGAACCCGTGGAACATAGCTCATCTGCGAAAGTTCTACCCTTAGGCTCCTCACGAGGAGAAAAAGACCGTTTTTACGGCACTTGTATCAGCTCAGTCCGCTCTTAAGCACTGATATTAAGTTAATGCGCAATATAGCGCCTCTGCTTCGGCATGACATCAAATGGCATGAAGTCCATTTATTTTCTGTTGTACTCCTCGCGGAAGGGGGCTAGGCACGGTGTCTATGCTGGGGCCTTCGCCCGGAAAACAGCGAGCCCGAAAAACCCGAAGGGAATGAGCTCTGGTCGGGGGCGACGGCCCTGTTATCGATCACCTCCAAATACCCATGGTGCTTAGTTCCTCGCGAAGTACATCGGAAAATAAAAAATCTTCGAGGAAAAGTCCAAGGTGTGCCTCAAGGCACCCGCTAAGGACCTACCCCTCATGAGCAACCCTCACGAGGGAGCAAGGACGCGTCGATGCACCAGCATCCGCAGGAAGATTCCCTCTGCCGAGGAAGGCCTAACGTGGCAGGATTATTGAAGACCAAGGCCGCTCCGATCATCTTGCGAAGGAGACGCAGATCCGGAGGTCCGCGCCAGGCCCTTCACCTCATGAGCAACCCTTGTGAGGTGTCGACGGTCTCTGGGCTCTCTTAAGCGTCGACGTTTTCACGTCCGTGAGGGTCCAGCTTCCCTCAACGACGAGGAAGGCCCCGTGAATCGCCACGCACGGCAATTTGCTCTTAGCTGCTGGCACAGATAGTGCCGCGCTCCTCCACGACGGAGAAGGTCCCTGTGCCGGTCACAGGGGCATCTTATTCGCCTTCCTTTTTCGTTTGTTTTCTCGATTTGTTTGTCCATTTTCGGGGATTTGGGGTTTTTTGTTTTCCAACTCTTTCTTCATCTTCTTGTGTCAGGAATCGTCCAATGTGTCGTCAACGCCGACCCCATCTTGAGCTCTGGGGCGGAGGGAGGCTTCCCGTCGATGCCAACAACTCACCAGGGCTCTCGAGCGAGCGAATGACCAGGACATTGAAGAACAGCAAGATAATTAACAAGCGGATTCCATTAAAGCGCCCCCAGTGGGGGAAGGAGCGAAGAACGGCGGGGCATACCCCGCCGGCAAGGACTACACGACAAAAGAGGGGAGGAGACTAGCTCCCCTCCCCAGAGGACTACCACGCCAGGGCCACCTCTTCACTGCGCCGCGGGCTGGGGGTAGGTGCAGCGGACGCCGCCGGCGGTGAAGATCCGCACCGTAGCCTCCAGCGTCCCCAGCTTAAAGCGGAAGACGAGGTGGTCGCCGACGCGGAGGCGATGGCCGAGGGCAAATGCCCTCCAGCGGCCGGAGAGGACGGCGCGGCCGCCGTCCCCAAGGAGGATGTCCACAGGCCAGAATAGATCTGGCCTGCTCTGTTCCCCCAGGGCAATCTCCCCGGCGGCCGTGCCGGGGGCGTAAATCACCCTCCAGACGGCGTCGGGCAGCCGGAGGGAGTTGAAGCCCGGGGCGTCGACGACGACGAGAAGCTCCAGGAACCGGGACCCCGGGCCGATGAGGGGTCCCAGCATCGCTGCCGCCAGGGGGCGCGGAGTGGCAATCACTCCGTTCGCCGGCGGGGCCGGAGGATTTGCTTTAGGGGGAGGCGGCCCCAGGGCGGCCAGTACCTCCTGAAGGGCCCGATCGATGCTCCCCGAGGCGCGGGGAGCAGGCGCCGCCGCCAGCGGCGACGGCGAGTTCAGAGCACCCCCGCGCGCTGGACCCCGGAGGGTCATGGCGCTGGAGGTCCCCAGGGCGGCGCGGTTAGCCTCTTCCTGCCGCGGCGCGCCAATGCGGAGGGGGCCGCCGGCGCCGGGCGCGCATCGGGCCGGGATCTTCGCCTTGATCCCGCTGCCCGGGGGACGCCCGCGGCGTTTCGCTCCAGAGCTTGTTGCGGCGGCGGCGGAGGAGTTGGAAGGATCCATGAGCTCAGGGGCGCAGAAGCAGAAGTGGCACTGGAGGAAGGAGGTGAAGTACCGGAGGTCTCGAGGAGGATCTATTTAAGGGGGGCGTCCGGCGTCGATGCGTCAAATCCCTGCACGGGAATCGAAGCGTTAGCGCAGTGCTCCGCAGTCAAGCGACGCGTCATCATGACGGTTTGACGCCTCGGAGACTGTAACGTCACCCGCCGTTTTGTCTCGCCAGTTGCGGCCGCGCCACGCGTCCGCGGCCTCCGCTTCTTCACATGGACCTCTGACCGCACGGTTGACGCGTGCCGTGGAGGGCCCAGCAGCTTCTGGGGCCCCCATCCCTTCGCTCCCTCAAGAGGGCGCGTTTGCGGGCCGGGCTCCCGGGGGCTACTGTCGGTGTTATGGATACCGGGGTATCCCGGTCCACCTGCTCCTGGGCCACGTCATCGGCCCATCTTCGGAATCAAGGACCCAAGCGACGGAGAAGACCCTCACGAGGAGGCGCCTCGTGAGGAGAACGACAACCAAAACTGCTAAGGACCAGAAGACCTCCTCACGAGCCCCCGCTGGTGAGGAGAGGAAGTACGCCCACGTCAGCTCGGCACGTTTGCGTGCAGAGCAAGAAGATAACGGGCAGAAGACCGCGTACCGCCCACGCTACCTCCGACAGGGAGGAGACCAGCTTTCTCTGTGCCTGCCCAAAGCGGCACAGTGGTAGTTGGCCACCCCCCTAAAAATAGTGTGGACGGTGCAGGGCGCCAGAGGAGGACGTCAGCTTCCTCCACCCACTCCTGTGGACCGGCGCCGCTACCCTACGAAGACCAAGTCTACAGAAGAGTGTAGTCTACAGCTGTCCTCCCTCCTTGGCCGTGTGTGGCAACCCCTTCCCCAAGAAGATAAGGGGAAGGAGGACCTTGGCGCTATAAAGGGAGGGAGAGGCCATCCCTTAGGGGGGATCGAATCTTCATCTTCTTCAGGCTGCTAGCTGGGCACGCAGGTTCTTCAACCTCTGGCCAGCTAGAGCTTTGTAACCAAGGCCTTGTACTCCTCGCGAGGTGTCGCGTTGCAATACAAGAAGGCAGGAAGTAGGGGTTTTACCTCACCACGAGGGCCCTAAACCTGGGTAAAGCTCGGTCTCCCTCTCTGCAGTGCGTTGTGCGTTCGACAATCGAGGCTTCCGTCACCGTGTTTCGTCGCGATCCAAGATCTCACACGTTCAGCCCCATGCGTTCGAATCCTTGGGTCCGTCGCGTGGTACCCCGTGTTCTTGCGACACGAAATCCATCGACAAACATATGGGTCTGTATTGTTGAATTTGGACTGCATTTTCTTTCTTAGGTAGCAAAATGATTGTTCCAAAATTTAGATGGAAGAGAGGAAGCTCCCTGGAGAAAAAGTTGTGAAACATTCTTATTAAGTCCTCTTTTATTAGATCCAGAATGTTTGAAAGAACTCCGTAGGAAAGCCATCAGGGCCAGGAGCTTTATTTTTTTCCATCTGTTCCATAGCCTCTAACACCTCCGATTCAGAGAATTCGGCCACTAGAATATTATTTTCCTCAGATGAAAGTTATGGGATATCATTATTTAGGTCCTCAACTAGAGAAACATTGGAATCAGTAGGTGCCCCGAACAGAGTCTTATAATAATCAGATATGTATTTTTTGATATTTTCCTGACCAATGATAGTCCCTTCCTCTTGTTCAAGTTGAAAGATCTTTTTACGTCTATGTTTCCCATTGGTAACAAGGTGGAAATATCTAGTGTTATTCCCCCCTTCCTGAATTGGTTTGATCTTTTCCCTTCGGACCCATTTGGACTCCTCATCTCTACGAAGGGAAGCCAATGCTTTATTCGCATTAGTGAGAGCGTCTCTCTCACCATCACTCAACAGCATTATTTCAGCCTTCTTATCCAGAATATCAATGATATTGTTTAATCTATCTCTTTCAAGTTTATATTTACCACTTAAATCTCTTGCCCAACCCCGAAGATAATGACGCATGTGTCTTATTTTATTTTGCCAATTCAAAAGAGGGGTGTCCACCGTAGGCACTGAATTCCACTCCCGACTTATTAGTTCGTGAAACCCATCCTGCTTAAGCGAAGATAGCTCAAACGAAAAAGTTGATTTATTTCCCATATGAGCCTGCTCACCGGTGTCTAAGAGAAGAGGTGTATGATCAGAACCCAAACGCGTTAGGGCCTGGACTGTGGCTAATGGGAATTTTTGCTCCCATTCAGTACTCACTAAAATACGATCAAGCCTTTCAAACGTGGGATTTGGTCGTCTATTAGCCCAAGTGTACTGTCTACCCAAGAGATCTAATTCCCTCAAGTCTAGACTCTCAATTATCGCATTAAAGATGAAAGGCCGTCGTGAATTAAAATTGTCATTATTTTTATCCTTCTTCCTTCTCAAAATATTAAAGTCGCCCCTGACTAATAGAGGTAGAGATTCATTTTCACAAGCCCGCACTAGTTCGGCAAGGAAATCAGTCTTATGCTCATCCTGTGCCGTCCCATAAACTGCAACAATTACCCATTTAAAACCATCACACTTTGAAGTAACATAGAATTTTGCACATCTATCACCAACGACCACATCTTGAACCGAAAGGGTGGCTGTATTAATACCTACCAAGATCCCACCCGATCTACCTATAGGAGGCAAACAAAACCATTGTAAATCTGAGCCACCTGCTAGGTTATTGAGAAACGGGTTTGCAAAGTTCGAGCGGCCAGTTTCCAAAATAGCCAAAAAATATAAATGGTGGTCTTTGATCGTGTCTTTTACAAAGCGATGCTTAGCTAAATTCCCAAAACCATCACTATTCCAGAAACATATCATCATAGTGCTTGATATTAATTTTTTCGCAGGGTCAAGGATTTGAAGAGATAAAATGTAGATGAATTGACATGCGTGGAATGTTTGCTAAATTTTACCTCTTACATATGTATGGCGTGGCTGGTCTTACCCTACGAGTTATGGATAGGTTCTTACACATTTACATTATGGTATCCTATTATAATTTTATCTCTAAACAAAGTATTTTTTTTTCTTCCTTCCAGCTTCGTATCGGATCCGGGTTGACTCTTGATTAGAGCCACCGCATCCTTCCATGTTGAAGTAGAACTTGCCTTCTCTTTGCACCGAAACCGACTTAGTCATGGTCTCATGCATATATGTCTATGTCGATGTATCATACCATGTGGTATCTATCAGCAATGAATTATTCTGGGCGGCGTACGTGTGAAGATCTGATCGGGTTATCACATGAGAGAGACAAGATTTGTACTAGTTCAGGTCCTCGGAAATATAATCCGGTAATATGCCTACTCCTATTTGTGGCTAGATTTATTCTGTATGCTCATGGTGGTGGTGTGCCCGTATGGCAGACGATGAGAGATTGTGAGAGTATGTCTCCCGTATGGCTAGATTTTTTTCTTTTTCGAATTTTTTTTTTTGGTGTCCCCTTTCCCCCTTATATACACGGTGTATAATAGGGTATCATAGTGCCAAAAGGTTTACAAGTGGCGGCACCTATGTTAAATCCTAACAGGTAATCTAGATCCGATCTGAGCCGGTTTACATGAGTACTAGATGATCCTGGCGCGCTTCGCTGCGCTGTCCTCCACTTCTGTCGATGACTATTTGCGTTCTGTTTTTTGTTCAGTCTGTATGCCTTGTTTGTTTGTTGGCTGATTATTTTTTAAATTAAAAGCACCAGGGCCTCTTATCCAGGTATAAGCCTCCTGGAATCTAACATACAGTGCCAATCACAATCTAGTGGAACAGCTAAAACACCAATCCAGTTTAGTATACTTGGAAAAGAACACAAAGAACATCATCTTGAATGAGTCATGCACAATACATAATCCTTTTCAGCCTATAGATAGGGATATATAGGGAAGTCTTGTATAGACACACCTTGTATTAGCAATGACATCAAACATGAAAGCTAAGAAAAAAATCGATAAAATTTAGAATCAGTCAATTCCATAATCAAAAGAAAGGAACAACGTTCCGATTTCACTTCCGTAGAAAGGACGTGGGTCTTGACTGTTGTTGTGGCTGCTGCTGTTCCCCCTCGTCTATACCATGCTCCGCAGGTCTTGCTACCAGCTGAGTGTGCCCTCTAGCTTTTCTTTTTGCAACTCAGCTCGGGGCAATAGAAGCTGGGGTCTTCAATTTGGGAAAATAGATGACCTGGATGGCCTATGGGCCATAGTAGCTGCTAGGAGCGTGCAAGGCACGACATCTCTTTGCTCCTTTTATGGAATTTTGTTTTGCAAAGTGTGTGGGAGTTATATCACTGGACATGGCATCATAAGTTATATTTTTCTTCACAACAAACAGAATACCATCAGGTGTAGTGTAGCAACTGACACCACGTTCATCAACAACCCAAAGCTCTATCCTAAGCCAACCACACACAACACAACACACATATACCTTCAGTGACATCAGCCAAATTTCCTTAAAAAGTAAGATCTGCTACCAAGAGGATGAATGGATGATACACAGATAATCCATAGCAAAAGAAGCCTGCTATGCTGCTTCGGCGGCAACTCTTCACTCTAGACCAGAGGGCTAATGGACACGGGGAGTGAGAAGGCGAAGCATGTCATTCATGACTGGAAGAAAGACGCCAAAAGATTAAGACATGTCTAATTGACTGCTAAAGAATGTTACGCCACATTTGTGGGCAGACAACTTCTGTAGAAGCAACTTTTTTTAGCTCATTTTATTATATATTGCGCAGATAAGTCAATAAAAATCATGCACAGGCAAAGAACAAACCTATTCTAATCTGATTCACACGTCAATTATTAGTTCTCCCATTTTATCACTACACTATCTACACGATTATTTCTCTGAATAGCATCTCTTAATTTCTGGAGTAGGACGTGAGCTACCTATGCTATACAACTCACCACCAACAATATAAGCTGTATCACCAATGAGATCTTGAGCTGTCCAGGAAAGAAAAATATTTCAACTATCCATCCATTACTGAATGCTATAATGGTACTTTGTATCTGTAAGAAATAACAATGGATCAATCATGTGAGCTCAGCTGAGGGTAGACATCAAACAAGAAAATTACAACTTACCATAAACTGGAAGTTTTGTTTTCTCAACCTACTTAGAACATTTCAAGCACTGCTCTTTCCAACAGATTTTCATGTGTACTAACCGCATGATAGCATTAGTAAAAAACTATGATGTCGATGCTAATCTTCCATCTGAACAATTTATTATGTATTAACATAACAATGTTAGATACACAAGAAGAACATGGATAAAAAAGGCCAAGTATAATCACATGAAATGTGGAACAGAACTACCGAGTTCTGCACGGTTGAATCTTCTACTTAAATTTGCAACCTTTCTTACTTATCAACTCAATTTTATGGGTGCTACCTGTATCTGGAATTAAGAGAACAAACAAACTAAGAGAGTGTGCACAACTGCATAGAAAATAAGCCATACGATAAAAAGGCCACCAGTCCCTCTGAGAGAAACAACTCATGCACTGGCCCAGTGAAACATATTGTTGAAACATAGATGGCTGATAAACTCAGCAATGCTATACTGTGCCGTTTACTTGCAGGAAACTGATAGCTTCTTCCATTAAGACTATCAAGGAACTGTCCCCAATTATTGTTTTTACATCTTCGTAACTTGAGTAGGTTGCGCATTTCAGCAATGAGACATCCTTGTGAATATCATCTTATACAGAAATTAAAGCTTTAAATGAAGACATTCAGGTGCTCCTTTTGCAATTCCATCCATATTTGTTTACATTCTGTGAAAAAAAAAGTCTTATGGCTTCAAAATTTGTGGTCGATATGATACACTTTGTGAAAAATCAGGAGTTGCAAATGAAATAATACCCGATTAATGATTAGATTAAATAGCAGATAGATACAACATGACTTGTTATTCAGAATACTTTAAACCTGTATTACTTTCACAAACTTAACAGTTTTGTTATTATCTATATAAAATAGTATATATACTTTCTGGATGGAACGGATGGATGATCAAATGAATGTCCACTGAGGTTACCGGACAAGCAGCAAACTGTTGTATAAGTCACAAACATGAAACGTGATTATAGGTGAAGGACAAAAAGACATGAACACGTCTAGAACCAATGTTAAAGAGAAGAATTAGAAGACAGGTTGCAATGTCTACGAAATAGATGGGTGTATACCTTATATCTACCTATGAAACAAATCTGAAGCCTCGAAAGAAGCTAGAACAACAAGCGATGTATGTGTAATTTTGTGATTTTTTCTCTCTCTCTCTCTTGTCCTAGATTCGATTCAGCCAAACAATAGCTTACAAAATAAAGGCTTGAAGATTACCCGTGCCGGTCGCACGTCGTGTTGGAGGCTTTGGAGCTCGATGGGGGAAGCAGCCTGGGACTCAACACTGCCCCACCGAATTAATCAGCCTGTATGTGCCAAGAGTAGTAAAGTATCTCAGAAATCGGTGGCACCCGGCGCCGAAGAGAACAGATTGGAGGAGGGAGGTGCATCGTGGTGCCGGCAGCTGGGTATGGACTGGATCACAGATGGGTCAACAGGCCGTGCGACGCTGCCGACGGCCGACTCCTTTTTCAAAAGCGCTGGCGAGCATAGATCAGGGGCAAGGCACCGTGGTGGCATGTAGGATCTGGGTGACCGTATATGAGGAAGTTTGGTTCCCTTGTTTCCCGCGGGAATGGCGGGAGGCCAGAGTCGCGATGGCAAAAATTGCCTGGTTTCGCAACTGGTCGTTGGGGCTGTCGAAAATGAGCTCGGGGATGAAAGGATCTGACGATGGCGGAGCGGCGGGGCGGCAGGGCAGCAGTGCAACACACGGGACGGGCGCGGTCAAGGACGGGCGGCGTGTGAGCGGGGATTGGCCTGGCCAGCTTGATATCGGCCGGAGCACGGCGGCCAGGCATTGAGGATTGGGGACAGAAGATAAAGAGGGGCGGTGGAGAGGTGCCCACGGGAGAGACCGACCTGATGTGTAAAGAGATGTGAACGGTGAACCGACCTCGTGACCGCTTCCACGCGTTTCCAGTCTCGCGACGCGCTCACGCAATGCGATAACACTCTGACATGTAGGTCTAACCACAGCGCCACGTCCCGAGCAAGGATAGGTGCTCAAACACCAGGGAGCTTAGAGCTCTTCTAAGATCCCAAAAAATCCACATACGTTCAACGATCTTCGCATGGTTTGTAATCCAAGATGACTGCATTCATGCCCTCGCTTGGGGTCCGAACCCTTGTGGTCGTCCACCATGGTTTCGAGTGGTCCGACATTCGCTTTGTTGGGCCTACCCGGTACCTATGACCTTATCAGTATACGTCAACATCCATCTTCTGGCCTTGCTAATGTAGCTTTTGATCGTTTTGGTTAAAACGCCTCCCTTCACGTCTTAAGGTTTATTTAGTTTATGGGTATAAAAAAGTGGCTATGGTTACACCCAACCATGTGGTTGGGGGTAACCAATTTTTACGTTTGGCTGAGCTAGTTAAGAAAGTGTTTAACATAGCCATATTTGTGTTTGGTTTGAGGGTGAAAGATGAATAGGATAATATCAGTGGCGTATCCAGTGGGGGTGCCATAGATGCCATGGCACCCCCTCCAAAAATACAAATATTATTTTAGCTACTAAAATTTGTACTAATTATGTCTAAATACAAGTTTTATTAGGGAAGTTTTTAAGCTTGGCATCCCACCAATTTCATCCTAGTTTCGCCAGATTCCCCACTGGATAATATGGTCACCAATTTGTTATGATAGTGAGAATACTCTCATAATGACCTTTTGATTAGATAAATCAAATCGACAGATGGTACAGATTATAAGAATTTCAATAATTAAGTTTGATTTTAACATCACGTCACATTAGAATGTGAGTTTTTGGTTACAGATCAATCAAAAATAGACTTAAATTAGACTAGAAAGACAAAGCGCCTCGAATCCACCGTGACCAAGAAGCAGCCTGTCCAGCCGCCGATTCACCCTTCCGCCGAGATCACGGCGCAAGTACAGAAGCCGTCTTCTTCGACCAGCATGCGCGAACTCATCGAGAGGGCTCGTCGGGCCAAGGAACGCCCAGCTGCTGAGGCGGCGATCGAGATCAACCGGCGAAGGATGGAAGCTCGGCGGAAACTGGAGCAGATGGTCGCCACGGTCGAGTTCAAGGACCCCTTCATCGATTTCACGGACGTCTTCATGTCCCGTGAGCAGCTCATCGACGCACGACAGGCAGCAACACATGCCGAAGATCGAATTGTTGCGATGGCTCGTGGACGTGAGATTGAGGCGCTCAAGTGAAGGAAGGCAGCAAGCCCAGCAATTCTGTGATCGAAATGGAAGAAGCCATGCATCCAGAATGTAGTTATTGATGACTTAGCTGATCAAAGTAGAGAAATCTTGATTAGTCCTAGGTCTAGGAGTATATCACTGGCATGTTTTCACCAAGTGCCAGTGCGAATCTTGATTATGATGTAAACTAGACGGGCGCGGCGCCGTCTGCCGCTCGTTACTTCAACATGTTGTCAGTGTGTCCTGCTAATTCGTCTGTATACTGTTTTAGCAATACCATTAATATATTAATATGGTCTTGCATTGTAAAATTAAGCAGATCGACAGAAGAGTATTGGTCGGTGGGTACTGGTTTGCGTAGATATGCATGCACTGCACGTGCCGGGGTCTAATGGGGGACGTGTCGTGGCCCTTGCCATGCGTGCGTGCGTATTTGTTTTCTTGTGGCTATCGCAGCTGACAGATTCCTCCTTGCGTACAAATTCAATGTAAGGTCGCGGCCCTTTCTAGTCTTTCCTTGTGTGTTCTTTCTCATTGCTTTATCTGCCAAGTGTGCCTGTTTAAGTCTAGAGAAGATGATGTCGGTTCAGAACTGTTTACCACGCCGTGTGACGGCGGCCGTAGTCCCTTGTGTGCATGGAGGCCATGGCGCTGACTTGGGGGAAGGTGAGGTGCTCTCTCTGCGTCATCCTAGAGCTGCGGGCGAAGGTGACGGCGCTGGTGGTAGCGTTGGCGCACACATGGAGCCTTTCGATGGTGATGTCAAAGTCGTTGGTATTGAGCACATCGTCCTTGTGCATGGCTTGCATGTGCAAGGAGCTGTTAGAGGCACTGCCGCTCGTCCTTCCACTAAACGCAATAGAGGCGCCTGAAGATGGTATGTGTTGTTTATCTGCGTGAGTTTGTTTCGTTTGACATATGTTGTTTTGTTTCTTGCGTGTGCTTATTCTAAATTACCTCTTTCTTCCTCGGATGCGAAGATTGTCGCGCCGATTTCAAGCCGCATGATGCTTGGAGAAGCATTGGTGAGGGCCGGTGGCACTGGCTGTAACATCCCAGCACGTAGGACAACTCCGGGCTAGTTTAGAGGGCTTTTGTGCATAGCATCTCAAATTATGGGATTTTTTTGCGCTTTTCTCACTAAAACCTAAGGGGGATCGATTCTCTCTTCGAGGGGGTATGGTATACTCTCGGGGTGCGAAAGAATTTGACATGATCTCTTCTGATGTATTGCTTGTTGGGATTTGGTGAAATGAAACAACCAAAACCCTAGTCTAACTTATGAATTTGAATTATGAAAAATTGAATTAAAAATTGAAAGACACATTTAGAAAGGATAAACATTAATAAAAAGAAAGAAAACTTGAACTTTATTGATCATCAACACATTATACATTGTCTTTACAAAATTCTGGAATAAAGAATAATTACAAGCTTTGAATGAATAAATGAATATTACAACAATGAATAGAAAGTATACAAGTATATGTTCCTAAAAACTACACATCTTCTTTCTTTCTTTTCTTCTTCTTTTCCTTTTGGCACCTGCAAGCAAAGACTTAACAGAAAAAACAGCCAAAGGGGTAATTACCAAGTGGCAGTCAAAAACAATGCCACTATAGATAATCATCAAGGTATTTGAGCTTATCACCAAAGCTCCCAGGAAAATATCCCAGGCCAGCCGAGCAGGGCAAGCAAGTTCATAGCAGCTCACTCATCAAATGCATGGGCAGAGGTGTCAAGCCCCTAGGGAACAAAAGCAAGTATAAAAACATCATAGGAGGTGGATTTGCTCAGCCAAGAACACCAGTCGACCAAGAACAACACCACCACACCAGCAACAACATCACACCAAGCACACCACCACAGCTGAGACCAAATCACCATCACAGATTCACCACCACGTAATCTACCCTGCTCATGAGTTGAGCCACAGGGGAGAGTTATACCACCAGCACATCATCAAATCAACCAAACCAGCAAAACCAAGGACCAACATGCTTACTTAGTGCAACTAGGAACTAGGTCAAGCAGCTAGGAGGAGCAGGCTTACCACAAGAAGCAGGAAATCAGAAATATCCAGAAGAACGAGCTACTCTTCAGCAGCAGGTTATTGTTAAACCACAGCACACATAAGTGCTGGGAGAAAACTCACAAGTTTATCTCCCAGGCAGGCAGCACAGAGCACAACCACACATGAATCAAGCAAAGCTTGATAATAAAAGGGCTTTGGTCATCACTTGGATGTCTAGGAGGCCATGACCTTGAAGACAAGGCCATCCACAGTACCTACTCCACAACACACAATCTTATCTGGGAATTTCTCAAAGGAAATACTCACAGAAATAAGAACAAGGCCAGGAGTGGCACATGGGTTGCCTAGACTATCAAGACTAAGACCTAAATCTAGAAATCCATCAGCTTTGTCAATGAAATTGATCAAGTTTGAGTAAGCATCTGGGAAAAGTGGACAGGGACACTTTTAATCAAATAAGCCACCAGCAGATCACCACAGAGGGTGATCTACTCTCAAGAGCACCCAGCTTAGCAGCCAACACCCTACAGTAACTGTGTACACCTCAAGGAGGCATCATAGTGAAGCAGATAGCCAGAAGCTACTGCAAGAGCCACAACAGTAGCCGCTGAACCTAGCATCACTGCTAGGATTAATCAAGCTCAACAGAAGCTAGTTTGCATCACTGAACTAGCATAACAATGGCACTGCAAGAAAGTGTAGTGGAGGTATCACACCACAGCTAATTAAATAGCAACATTCAGAGATAAATAACACATAGTTATCCATGCACTTGGTGTATATAATCAAGACCAACCACTAGCAAGCTCTCAGCAAACTAAGCAATTGCAGAAACTGAATAATTAATAGTAGAGGGACATCATGGCATTCAGTTTGAATTCTAGCAAATTGAACAGTTAACTGAAACCAGCAAGCTTCAGTTAAAAGTGTTAACTGAAGCTAAGTCTAAAACTAACAGTGGCAGCTAGCACACACATGCTCAAGCTCTAACTGCAAGATTAATGGACAAGGAGTGATCACAGAGCATGAATCACACACATCACAGCAAGCTCTAGATCCACATCACGAGGGCAGGTATGGGGTAGAAACCCCAGATCATCTGGGAGGTGGAGCATGGCCAGAGCAAGCTCCAGCAGGGTGCAGAGAGGAGTAGAGGAAGAGGAGAACTTACTCAGCGCCTAGGAGGTACCACCGTGGCATGGCGAGGCAGTGCCCGCGCGGCCACGACGGCACCAAGCCATGGGAAGGTGCCGACGACACGTCGGCAAGGCACGACACCCGCCAGCACCAGGTCTCGCCGAGGGGAAGGCCAAGCAACTCGAGGCAAAGCTTGAGGTCGCCATGGCCGAGATCCAAGGCGCAGGAGGCGACGGAGCCGAGGGCATAGAGGGGGTAATCGACTAGATCTCTCGGACAGGCAGGAGCGCCATCGCGAGATCTACCGATTGCTGCCCATCTCAGCGGCTAACTCCGGTGGAGGTCATCGGAATCAAGCGCGACGGCACCGGGGCGACGCAATCGCCAGAGCACGGGCGAGAGGAAGGAGAGAGGTGAGCGAGGGGAGCGACCGGTCGGTTTGACTGAGCCACCTGGTCAGGTTCGACCAGGTAGGCCGGCGCCGACAGGTGGGCCAGGCTGACGGGTGGGTTGAGGGGGGTTTTTAACCCATTTTAAAACAGAAAATTACAAATGAAATAAAGGTTTTTGGAAAAACCCTTTTAACACCCAATAAAAGGCACAAAAATAAGATTGATTTTGCAAAAAATAACTCTAAATGATTTTTGAGCTTTTCATCACATAAATAGTGATTTTATGAATAAGAGAGGAATTGTTCATAATTGAATTATGGAGTTTACTTTTAGAGGAAAAACTTCTGAAAATGTTTTAAATGAGAAAATAAAAATTAAAGGACAATAACATCCTTGAATTAAAATAAAGTAAATCCATTCAAGAATATATCCTTAGCATTCTTGAATGAATTTAACATAATATATACTCTGGTAAATTCATAACTAGGGTATATACACTTTTTAATAAATCACCCTATAAAGATAAATAGTATTAACAAGAAAAAGGAACTTTAAAAGACTTTTCTATAATTGTGAGATATCTAAGAAAAATCTAATTAGAATAGAACTCATTATCAAAACTGAACTCCATTCCAGAATATTAAAGAATATTCTTGAATGAAGAAATTGATAACATATATTCCTTAAAATCATAAAAGGAATATATAAATTCTAGGAGGAAAATAAAACACTTCTGGGGGGGTATAAAGGGAACACACACACCTTAAAGGCATGCATTATTTGAATCTTTAAACATTGCCCTTATCGGATAATGATGTTATTTTCCAGAACCCGAGGTCCCGGGTCACTCCAACAAATCCAACTGCACTACCTTGCAGTTTGCAGGCAAGTTCACTCTTGCTCATATCTCTTGTTTATCTTTAGCAAATTACTTGCAAATATACCGGTGGTATTATTATTATGATTGCATTCATAAGCAAAGGTTCTGCTTTCTCAAATTAATATGACTAGTGGTTAGCAACCATGGTGGTTGTCGACCTAGGAGGGTGGGCAGTGGGACCATGGTAAGAGTATGGTGGAGGTCCCACTGTAACTGGAATGTTCACCTAGGATTAATAACCAATGTTGCCAGTGATTCTTGTGCCGTAGAATACGGTCAACCATAGGATCTGGAATGGGACGGAAGAGTCAGCTGTATCTTTTCCCTCTTGCATATCAACGGACGCGTTGTTCCGGAGCAGTTGTCTTGCTGCGCGGAGCTTCAGGATGGGTGGAGTCCCCTTAATGATTCCACGGTTCTGGCGGTCTATGATGGATTGTGGCAACGACGGGGGTAGAGTACCGAGGCCGGTGTTACCACAGTGCGTAACCAAACCGGTGGGGGTAACTCTTTGTCAGGGACAAGTATTCCGAGGTCGGAAACTACCAAAGAGTAGACCGGCGAGGGTAGCGAACCAAAGTTGGAGCCGCAAAAGGGTGGGTATGCAAGGTCGCGGGAAGGAACAATGATTGGCTCGGATCAACGGCTGGGCCACATACCAAGGAAGTATGGACAGGAAAATACGCCCGGTCGTGCAGCAAAGCGTTGATCTCCTATTGGTACAAGTGACCACCTCTGCAGAGTGTACAAAAAGTATCAAGATACTCCCTGTTCTGGGAAGGAGCTATGAACACGGCAGGAAAGGAGCCTATCGAAGCTCTAATCAACCTGTGAAGACTGATGGACATAGTTCTTATGAATAAAATCAATCTTTGAAGAAATGATTATAAAAAACTGCATTTGACCTAAGGCTTTCTAGTCTATGGTCGTAGCTAGTGCATCAAACACCTCTATGCTATTAAATAAACTTGCTGGGTAACGCTCGTTACTCACCCCACTCTCTTTTAACCCTTGCTTAGACTCGGAGGGCCAGTTTGAGGAGACTAAAGGAATTCCGGAGAACTACGAGGAAGTATACTACGAAGAACCGGATCTAGCCGGTGGAGTTGAAGGCATCGACTACACCATCTCCTATGGTACCGACGAAGGACTCGAGGAGGAGGCCGACAACTAGAGTCGTAATATAGAAGCTTTAGTCGCACCGAACACTTAGAATAAAGCGACTAGAGTAGAGAATCATGTTTAGTTTACTACTTCCGTTTGTAGCTAAGGTTTGTAGTATCAAATTAAAACCATCTAGTGTTCCTCTTTGGACCGAGGAGGAACTGGAGTCCGTTGTAACATTATGGCTTGTAATATTCAGTGCTTGAATAAGACCGCTATGTTTCTGTTGTACCACTCTGAGGGATGTAATATTTGTGAATTGGTACTTCACGAGTGTTATGTCAACGACTTGTATACTACAACATGCAGTGGTATGCTGGGTCACCACAGTTGGTATCAGAGCAAAAGCTTTGACCTTAGTTTGGACGCCTAGTTAATGGGAACGACCTGTAGGAGTCAAATAGGAATAGTAAAGAGTTCGCTAAAATTGTCATGACGTTATTCACTTGAGAATAACAATGTCATACTTTTTAGTGTTACAATTCTTTATTGTTATTATTATGATGCATCATGTACTAATTTTTATCTTTTATACTGCCAGGATGGCACGCATCAATCCGTCAAGGACCGTGCAAGTTCAAGACATGACTCTGGATGACTATGATGGAAACCTATCAGATATTTTACAAGGCATCTTGCAGGTGTGCGGGTGTGAAACCCGTATTCCAGTCAAGAAGTATGCTTATTATGAGGGTAGGGTCTTTCAGAAGTATAAGGTAGGGATAATGCTTCCTGCTAAATTGGGCATGAGTGTGATCATGCCAGCTGGAGAGGCACGCACAGTTAGTGTAGCTTACAAGATAGCAGTGATGAAGGCCATAACTGATATCCGTGAACACAAAATGGAGAAGTTATTGGGTACTAAGTTCACGCACATCCCACATGACGAGGAAGGAGAAGATCCTTGTCGGGATAGTTACAAGTTTGCGAAGAGACACCCACATGCCGCAGCAGAGCACATGGACAGGTGTAAGCATCTGCTCAGCGTGTTCTATCACGATCACGAAGCATTAGTGGGAGAGATACAGAATCTAGTGGACGAGATCACCGAGTCGACACCTACTCCATGGTGTACGGGGGAGACTTCTGGACCACCGAGGTCACCTACTCCAGCCTTTTCGACTGGAGATTTTATCAACTTAGATGAGGAAGTTGATCCCGAGGAGCGAGAGTTCGAGCCCGAGGCCGAACCAGAGATGGCACCAGCACACTTTGCACACGGCTCGACTGGAGCCGGATACGAGGCAGGTTTGGAGTCATGGAGAATGCCTCATAACGATAGTTTTGGGGGAAACTCCATGGGTTGGCGTTTCGGTGAGTACATGGGGACGGCCGGAGACCCGATTCCATGTGATTCGGAGCAGGAGGTCATGAGCCAGTTTAGGGTTGTTCACCGCACTGGAGACGTGGCGGGAAAGCCCATAGAGATAGAGTCGGATAAAGAGGGAGAGTTACCTAGCCATATGGAGCGTGGTGAATGCTCGAGGCCTAAGATGGAGAGGGATGCCATAGATAGGGCATACCCCTCGTTGAGCAGTTATCTGGGGATGACTGACTTCAACTTGCGTACTACACCTGATTTCGACTTTTTCCCGGCGGAGTCATCTTATGCCCCTGCTTCACCGAGGAGGATATCACGAGCTACCGGTTGGACACCGGGGATGTATCGGGAGTGCGACTACCCGTAGTGGACCAGCATCGATATGGAGGCAATATGTTATGTGACATATGTACCATATGTGTAATATGTAGTATTTGCTTTCGCAGCTTGAAAAAGTGAGTGTAGTTACTCACAAGATGATAAGCTATGTAACACTATGTTCCTTTTTACCCATGTATATACATGGTATATGTTTGGTGTGATTTGGCTATGTTTTATTTGGATTTTTATTGTGTGACTAACACTATGCATCAAGTTGAGCTCAGAAAGCATGAACATAGTGTAACTATGAGTTTCGCTTAATGTAACAGGGTTAGAGGGATAGAATGGCGACGGTAGTGGGTGAAGAATCTGAACAACAGAGGATGGAGACTGAAGCCAAGACTAAGGAGGCAGCCGATGCAGTAGCAAGGGAACCATTACCACCACCACCATTCCTACGCAGCAGGATTTTGCTCAATACATGAGGACGGCGGATGAAAGGCAGCGTATTCATATTGAATGTCAGATAAAGATGGTGCAGGATGTGATGGACCGTAATCGTGAAGTTTGGAATGAAGGAGTGCATGGAGTCTCACTGACAGATTTCCTAAATACAAGACCACTTCCTTTTGCATCAGCACCGGAGCCAATGGACGCAGAAGACTGGTTGTTGGACACCGAGAGGAAGCTCAACACCGTAAGCTGCAATGACAGTGAGAAGCTAAGGTATGCCACACATTTGTTATGTGGACCCGCAGCAGCATGGTGGGATAATATTGTGGTGATACATCCTCCAGGAAGGGTATTCACCTGGGAGGAATTCAAGAAAAAGTTCAGGGAATCTAATGTACCGGAGAGTATTATGGAATTGTAGAGAAGAGAGTTTGAGAATCTTGCACAGAATGACAAGCCTATTATGAAGTATGTCAGGGAATTTACTCTTTTATCTCGTTATGCTTCTGATGATGTGAATATTGATGACAAGCGGAAGAAATAATTCATGAGAGGACTGCACCCAGGTGCAAGGATACAATTGAGGATGTTAAAGGCAGTGGATTTTCAAGAACTTGTCGATGCAGCCATCACCATGGAAGATGATTTCAAGCAAGTCCTAGAAGATAGGAGGAAAAAGGCCAGGATTGAACCAAGGAGGTATTCGGATGCCAAGCCAACTCCTAATCTCAAGTTCAAACCCAAATACAGGTCCGGAGGGAATGTTACACCTTGTGGTACTACAAGTAGGAACAATGATATCGTTTGTCGTGGTTGCGGTGCGCTAGGGCACATAGAGAGAGATTGCCGACAACCCAAAATCATCTCTTTTGGGTGCAAGAAGGGGGACATATGATAAAGGACTGCCCTGAAAGGGGTCGGACTGGAGGCCGAGGTACAGGAGGTGGATCACACCGGGGTGGAGGTTTTGGAGGCGGTAAAAATAAAAGGCCAACTTATGGGAAGTTGAATTGCACCAACCTCGAGGAGGTGAACCAGTCCGACAAAACCGTGATAGGTACGCTTCAGATCCTATCTTATCCTGGCAAAGTACTTTTTGATACTGGTGCAACTACCTCATTCATTTTGCAAGAGTTTGTTGATATTTATGGAATTCCTTGCAATAAGCTAGAGTACCCCATTACTGTTTTATCTGCGGGGGGAATGATCTTAGTCACTCACCTCAGGCAAGAGCAGGTCATTATGATCCGCAATTGCGTTTATGTTGCCGATCTTTTTCTCATCCCTATGAAGGATATGGCTGTAATCCTTGGAATGGATTGGTTAGAGGAGAATGGAGATCAGATTGATTGTAGAGAGAAAACTGTGTCACTTAGAAGCCCAGGAGGCGGGAGGATAGTGTATCAAGGTGACCGACATGCACACATTGAAGTTCAACTACAACTCAATGCTCTAAAGGAATCAAGACTTGAAGATATTCCAGTGGTCAATGAATTCCAAGATGTGTTTCCGCAGGAACTACCAGGAATGCCACCAGATAGGGAAATTGAGTTCACAATTGACTTAATTCCAGGCACAGCACCCATAGCTTAGGCACCATACAAGATGGGACCCAAGGAGTTAGTGGATTTAAAAGAACAACTGGATGAGCTAGAACAGAAAGGCTTCATTCAAGAAAGTATTTCGCCTTGGGGAACACCAGTGATATTTGTAGATAAGCGGGATGGAGGACGTAGAATGTGCGGAGACTACAAAAACCTCAACAATGTTACTATAAAGAACAAGTATCCTTTGCCAAGAATCCAGGACTTATTCGATCAAGTCAGAGGAGCAGGAGTATTTTCAAAGATAGATCTTCGATCAGGGTATCACCAGATTAAGATCAAGAAGGAGGACGTTCCAAAAACAGCTTTTGTGTCTAGGTACGGACATCATGAGTATTTAGTTGTACCTTTTGGATTGACAAATGCATCGGAGATCTTCATGAACCTCATGAACGAGATCTTTATGCCCTACTTGGACAAATTTGTGATAGTATTCATAGATGACATTTTGATCTACTCCAAGGACAAGGAAGAACATGCCAAGCACTTGAGAGTTCAGTAAGTGTGAATTCTGGCTGGACCAAGTGGAGTTCCTTGGACACGTGATCAGTAAAGAAGGAATAGCAGTGAACCCAAGCAAGGTAGCATCTGTTTTAGAATGGGAGGCACCGAAAAATGTCAAACAGATTAGAGGATTTTTGGGAATGGCAGGATATTACCGAAGGTTTATAGAAGGGTTCTTTAAGATTGCAGGACCAATGACCAAGTTACTCCAGAAAAATACACCATTTGTTTGGTCCGATGAATGTGAGGCAAGCTTTCAAACACTCAAGGAGAAGCTAACCACAGCACCTGTGTTAGCCATACCAGAAACCGGCAAAGACTACACAGTGTATTGTGATGCATCCAAGAACGGACTTGGGTGTGTATTGATGCAAGATAGATAGGTGATAGCATATGGGTAGAGGCAATTACGACCATATGAAGTTAATTATCTGACACATGATCTTGAGCTAGCAGCCGTAGTGTTTGCACTAAAAGGATGGAGGCATTTTCTTTATGGAGCTAAGTGTGAACTTTATACAGATCACAAAAGTCTCAAATACTTCTTCACTCAGAAAGAATTGAATATGAGGCAACGAAGATGGTTAGAATTAATCAAGGATTATGATTTGACCATCAACTATACACCAGGGAAGGCCAATGTGGTAGCCGACGCTTTAAGCAGAAAGAGCACAGACACTCAATCGATGAACCGAGAACTTCCCAAGGAATTACTTATGGATTTGGAAAGGTTAGAGATTCAATGTCTGGAAGTGCAATCTTTGGGTAGTTTGTCTACCATGAAGGTGATGGAAGAACGACATACTGATCTCAAGTATACGATATTCCGAAGACAATGTGAAGATGCATTTATTGCCAAACAAATCCGCAAGATCGAGGAAGGTAGACCATCAGAGTTCCGCTTAGGTGATTTCAATTCACTTCAGTTTCATGACCGAATATGTGTGTCAGACATACCTGAAATCAAGGAATTGATACTCAAGGAGGCACATGAAACACCATATTCAATACATCCGGGGAGCACCAAGATGTACATGGACCTTAAGGAATTATTCTGGTGGAATAATATGAAGCGAGAGATAGCCAAGTTCGTATCCGAATGTCATACCTGTCAGAGAGTGAAGGCCGAACATCAGAGTCCTGCTGGACTTATGCAACCATTGAGTATTCCCGAGTGGAAGTGGGAAGAGATTGGAATGGACTTTATCACAGGATTACCACTAACACCTAAGAAGAAAGACATGATCTGGGTAATAGTGGACCGACTGACCAAAAGTGCACATTTCTTAGCTGTCAACCAGAAGGATTCATGAGAGAAGTTAATAAACCTGTATGTTCAAGAGATAGTAAGCAAGCATGGAGTACCTAAGACAATTGTATCGGACCAAGGATAAGTATTCACTTCAGCTTTCTGGATGCAATTACATGAAGCTTTAGGATCCAAACTAGACTTTAGCACTGCTTATCATCCACAGACGGGAGGTCAAACTAAAAGGACCAATCAAATTTTGGAGGATATGCTCCGAGCATGTGCTTTGGACTTCGAAGGATCATGGGAAGAACACTTACCACTGGCAGAGTTCTCTTATAACAATAGTTACCAAAGTAGTATCCAAATGGCACCATTTGAAGCACTCTACGGAAGGAAGTGCCGATCACCTATTTGCTAGTATGAACCAGGAGCCAGTAAGGAGTTTCATCCAGACTATGTCAAGGAGAAATAACATGTGATTGATATTATTCGAGACCGGATAAAGATTGCCCAAAGTCAACAGAAAAGCTATGCAGATTCCAAGAGAAGGACATGGGAACCGCAAGTTGGGGACATGGTTTATCTAAGGGTTAGTCCCATGAAGGGAGTACATCGTTTTGGAGTTAAGGGAAAACTTAGCCCAAGATACACTGGACTGTCCAAGATTCTGAGTCAGAGTCGAGGAGTAGCCTTTGAGTTAGAACTACCAAAGGAACTATCTAAAGTCCATAATGTGTTTCATGCTTCTCAACTTCGCAAGTGTATGAAACCACCGGAAGAAACCATATCTTATAAAGAGGTGGAATTGCAAGCTGATTTGATATATGTTGAAGAACCGTCAAAGATTCTGATAGAGAATTGGAAACAACTCCATAATAGGGCCATCAAGTATTGCAAAGTACAATGGAAACATCACCCGGAAAGAGAAGCTACATGGGAAAAATAAGAGGATCTAAGGACAGCCTATCTAGAATTCTAAAGGTACACCTTACCCCAAACTATGGGACAAAGTTTTTGTTAAGGGGGGAAGTCTATAACATCCCAGCACGTAGGACAACTCCGGGCTAGTTTAGAGGGCTTTTGTGCATAGCATCTCAAATTACGGGATTTTTTCGCGCTTTTCTCACTAAAATCTAAGGGGGATCGATTCTCTCTTCGAGGGGGTATGGTATACTCTCAGGGTGCGAAAGAATTCAACATGATCTCTTCTGATGTATTGCTTGTTGGGATTTGGTGAAATGAAAGAACTAAAACCCTAGTCTAACTTATGAATTCAAATATGAATTTGAATTATGAAAAATTGAATTAAAAATTGAAAGACACATTTAAAAAGGATAAACATTAATAAAAAGAAAGAAAACTTGAACTTTATTGATCATCAACACATTATACATTGTCTTTACAAAATTCTGGAATAAAGAATAATTACAAGCTTTGAATGCATAAATGAATATTATAACAATGAATAGAAAGTATACAAGTATATGTTCCTAAAAACTACACATCTTCTTTCTTTCTTTTCTTCTTCTTTTCCTTTTGGCACCTGCAAGCAAAGTCTTAACAGAAAAATAGCCAAAGGGGTAATTACCAAGTGGCAGTCAAAAACAATGCCATTGTAGATAATCATCAAGCTATTTGAGCTTATCACCAAAGCTCCCTGGAAAATATCCTAGGCCAGCCGAGCAGGGCAAGCAAGTTCATAGCAGCTCACTCATCAAACGCATGGGCAGAGGTGTCAAGCCCACAGGGAACAAAAGCAAGTATAAAAACATCACAAGAGGTGAATTTGCTCGGCCAAGAACACCAGCCGACCAAGAACAACAACATCACACCAAGCACACCACCACAGCTGAGACCAAATCACCATCACAGATTCACCACCACATAGTCTACCCTGCTCATGAGTTGAGCCACAGGGGAGAGTTATACCACCTGCACATCATCAAATCAACCAAACCAGCAAAACCAAGGACCAACATGGTTACTTAGTGCAACTAGGAACTAGATCAAGCAGCTAGGAGGAGCAGGCTTGCCACAAGAAGCAGGAAATCAGAAATATCCAGAAGAACAAGCTACTCTTCAGCAGCAGGTTATTGTTAAACCACAGCACACATAAGTGCTGGGAGAAAACTCACAAGTTTATCTCCCAGGCAGGCAGCACAGAGCACAGCCACACATGAATCAAGCAAAGCTTGATAATAAAAGGGCTTTGGTCATCACTTGGATGTCCAGGAGGCCATGACCTTGAAGACAAGGCCATCCACAGCACCTACTCCACAACACACAATCTAATCTGGGAATTTCTCAAAGGAAATACTCACAGAAATAAGAACAAGGCCAGGAGTGGCACATGGGTTGCCTAGACTATCAAGACTAAGACCTAAATCTAGAAATCCATCAGCTTTGTCAATGAAATTGATCAAGTTTGAGTAAGCATCTGGGAAAAGTGGACAGGGACACTTTTAATCAAATAAGCCACCAGCAGATCACCACAGAGGGTGATCTACTCTCAAGAGCACCCAGCTTAGCAGCCAACACCCTACAGTAACTGTGTACACCTCAAGGAGGCATCATAGTGAAGCAGATAGCCAGAAGCTACTGCAAGAGCCACAACAGTAGCCGCTGAACCTAGCATCACTGCTAGGATTAATCAAGCTCAACAGAAGCTAGTTTGCATCACTGAACTAGCATAACAATGGCACTGCAAGAAAGTGTAGTGGAGGTATCACACCACAGCTAATTAAATAGCAACATTCAGAGATAACTAACACATAGTTATCCATGCACTTGGTGTATGTAATCAAGACCAGCCACTAGCAAGCTCTCAGCAAACTAAGCAATTGCAGAAACTGAATAATTAATAGTAGAGGGACATCATGGCATTCAGTTTGAATTCTAGCAAATGGAACAGTTAACTGAAACCAGCAAGCTTCAGTTAAAAGTATTAACTGAAGCTATGTCTGAAACTAACAGTGGCAGCTAGCACACACATGCTCAAGCTCTAACTGCAAGATTAATGGACAAGGAGTGATCACAGAGCATGAATCACACACATCACAGCAAGCTCTAGATCCACAGCACGAGGGCAGGTATGGGGTAGAAACCTCAGATCATCTGGGAGGTGGAGCATGGCCAGAGCAAGCTCCAGGAGGGTGCAGAGAGGAGTAGAGGAAGAGGAGAACTTACTCAGCGCCCAGGAGGTACCACTGTGGCATGGCGAGGTAGTGCCCGCGCGGCCATGACGGCACCAAGCCAGGGGAAGGCACCGATGACACGTCGGCAAGGAACCACAACCGCTAGCACCAGGTCTTGCCGAGGGGAAGGCCAAGCAACTCAAGGCAAAGCTCGAGGTTGCCATGGTCGAGATCCAAGGCGCAGGAGGCGTCAGAGCCGAGGGCGTAGAGGGGGTAATCGACCAGATCTCTCGGACAGGCACGAGCGCCATCGCAAGATCTACCGATTGCTGCCCATCTCGGCGGCTAACTCCGGCGGAGGTCATCGGAATCAAGCGCGGCGGGGCGACGCAGTCGCCAGAGCACGGGCGAGAGGAAGGAGAGAGGTGAGCGAGGGGAGCGACCGGTCGGTTTGACCGAGCCACCTGGTCGGGTTCGACCAGGTAGGCCGGCGCCGATAGGTGGGCCAGGCCCGACAGGTGGGCCAGGCTGACAGGTGGCGTTGAGGGGGTTTTAACCCATTTTAAAACAGAAAATTACAAATGAAATAAAGGTTTTTGGAAAAACCCTTTTAACACCCAATAAAAGGCAGATAAATAAGATATATTTTGCAAAAAATAACTCTAAATGATTTTTGAGCTTTTCATCACATAAATAGTGATTTTATGAATAAGAGGGGAATTGTTCATAATTGAATTATGGAGTTTTCTTTTAGAGGAAAAACTTCTGGAAATGTTTTAAATGATAAAATAAAAATTAAAGGACAATAACATCCATGAATTAAAATAAAGTAAATCCATTCAAGAATATATCCTTAGCATTCTTGAATGAATATAACATAATATATACTCTGGTAAATTCATAACTAGGGTATATACACTTTTTAATAAATCACCCTATAAATATAAATAGTATTAACAAGAAAAAGGAACTTTAAAAGACTTTTCTATAATTGTGAGATATCTAAGAAAAATCTAATTAGAATAGAACTCAATATCAAAATTGAACTCCATTCCAGAATATTAAAGAATATTCTTGAATGAAGAAATTGATAACATATATTCCTTAAAATCATAAAAGGAATATATAAATTCTAGGAGGAAAATAAAACACTTCTGGGCGGTATAAAGGGAACACACACACCTTAAAGGCATGCATTATTTGAATCTTTAACCATTGCCCTTATCGGACAATGATGTTGTTTTCTAGAACCCGAGGTCCCGGGTCACTCCAACAAATCCAACTGCACTACCTTGCAGTTTGCAGGCAAGTTCAATCTTGCTCATATCTCTTGTTTATCTTTAGCAAATTACTTGCAAATATACCGGTGGTATTATTATTATGATTGCATTCATAAGAAAAGGTTCTGCTTTCTCAAATTAATATGACTAGTGGTTAGCAACCATGGTGGTTGTCGGCCTAGGAGGGTGGGCAGTGGGACCATGGTAAGAGTATGGTGGAGGTCCCACTGTAACTGGAATGTTCACCTAGGATTAATAACCAATGTCACCAGTGATTTTTGTGCCGTAGAATATGGTCAACCATAGGATCTGGAATGGGACAGAAGAGTCAGCTGTATCTTTTCCCTCTTGCATATCAACGGACGAGCCGTTCCGGAGCAGTTGTCTCCCTGCGCGGAGCTTCGAGATGGGTGGAGTCCCCTTAATGATTCCACGGTTCTAGCGGTCTATGATGGATTGCGACAACGACGGGGGTAGAGTACCGAGGCCAGTGTTACCACAGTGCGTAACCAAACCGGTGGGGGTAACTCTTTGTCAGGGACAAGTATGCCGAGGTCGGCAACTACCAAAGAGTACACCGGCAAGGGTAGCGAACCGAAGTTGGAGCCGCAAAAGGGTGGGTATGCAAGGTCGCGGGAAGGAACAATGATTGGCCCAGATCAACGGCTGGGCCGCATACCAAGGAAGTATGGACGGGAAAGTACGCCTGGTCGTGTAGCAAAGCGTTGATCTCCTATGGGTACAAGTGACCACCTCTGCAGAGTGTACAAAAAGTATCAAGATACTCCCTGTTCCGGGAAGGAGCTACGAACACGATAGGAAAGGAGCCCATCGAAGCTCTAATCAACTTGTGAAGACTAACGGACATAGTTCTCATGAATAAAATCAATCTTTGAAGAAATGATTATAAAAAACTGCATTTGACCTAAGGCTTTCTAGTCTATGGTCATAGCTAGTGCATCAAACACCTCTATGCTATTAAATGAACTTGCTGGGTAACGCTCGTTACTCACCCCACTCCCTTTTAACCCTTGCTTAGACTCGGAGGGCCAGTTTGAGGAGACTGAAGGAATCCCGGAGAACTACGAGGAAGTATACTACAAAGAACCAGATCTAGCCGGTGGAGTTGAAGGCATCGACTACACCATCTCCTATGATACCGACGAAGGACTCGAGGAGGAGGCCGACAACTAGAGTCGTAATATAGAAGCTTTAGTCGCACCGAACACTTAGAATAAAGCGACTAGAGTAGGGAATTATGTTTAGTTTACTACTTTTGTTTGCAGCCAAGGTTTGTAGTATAAAATTAGAACCATCTAGTGTTCCTCTTTGGACCGAGGAGGAACTGGAGTCCTTTGTAACATTATGGCTTGTAATATTCAGTGCTTGAATAAAGACCGCTATGTTTCTGTTTTACTACTCTGAGGGATGTAATATTTGTGAATTGGTACTTCACGAGTGTTATGTCAATGATTTGTATACTACAACATGCAGTGGTATGCTGGGTCACCACACTGGCGCAAGGTACCACACTGTTTTTTAGAATGGCGATTTCATGTCGACTATGGAGAGCAGTGTTCTTAGGAGGTGCCACCCAAGGTGCTCCGGCATGTTGCACGCTAGGAGCCACGTGTGTGGGAGTGTTTCTTATGCAGATAAGGATGTTGCAGCCTGCCTCATCTGCACTCTGTGATGGCGCCGCATTGTTGTTGTGGGGGAGACCAACTGGAGGCGGGTCTATCCCATGTGCCGGCAGGCGGTTGAGCTTCAGGTGACCACGCATGCCGCTCATCAGGAGAAGCAGGAGGCTGTCCAGAATGCGAGGCAGCAGGAGCAGGGCTGGATGGTGACCATTGGCGATCTAGTCGAGAATTGCAGGACGTAATTAGTAGTTAATAACAACAACATTATTCAGCCATGCGTACAACTACATCTAAAACGACGAATTCATCACCGACTAACCCCAAAAGAAAACCAAAAAAACAAACCTTGCCCAACCAACAAATCCTAGGAAGAGAACTGGCCCAGAAGCGCCGAGAAGCCGAGAACAACAGAGCACCAAGTTCAATCAACATGCAGCCGAACTAAAACACTTTGCGCAAGATGCAAAATCGTAGAACACCAAATTTGCCTTACGTAAAAACAACAGGTAGAAATAGAAATCTAGAACATGAATGTACATAAAAGCAAAATCTAAAAAACATAAATATCAAACCTCGTCCAAGCACCACTCCTACGAAATGCTGAGCACCCAACCGATCAAACCTGGAAGGAAAAACTGCAAGTCAACAAACTTTCAGCAAAACGATAACCTAATACACTGCAGTAAATAACATGCAGGAACTAAAAGTAGAGAGATTAAGAGGAAAAACACCTCAAAAGGACGGGGCGTCAGATGCTACAGAACACAACGAAAACCCAACGGAAGGGCTCATCGCCTAGGCGGTGGCAACCGAATCATCGGCAAACAGGACAAAATGTGAGCTCCCCGAAAGAAGAGGAAATGCGACCCAAACTCCCAAAACATATATCCGCTCCAGCAACAACTATCCGCATGAAGAAGACCAGAAAAATAACCCCCACCACCCAAGTAAAAAAGAAAACGTACAAACAACAAGACAACACACAACGACCGACAAGCATGGCCTAGAGGAGAAGGCCCCACCAGTCAGCGAAATCGAAGAGTTATGGCTAGACGTATAAATTAACAAAGCGAACATGTGAAGCATATGGACGCACACCAGCTGGACCGCGCCCGAAAGGAGACCTGGCCTAGCAGCAGAGAGAGCAGAACTTAGCTAGCCCACCCGCATCGACCATCACACGTAAGGACAGACGGCAACTGCCCCTTAAATGGCTCGCTCCCGACCAAACTTATAGCTTAGGTTAATGTTTGATGTGTCCGATTGATGCATGGTTACTTTGTGTAAGCAATGCCCAATCAAATTATATATTATCATCAGTGACATACCCCCATTAAAAATATTATTATGGATGCCATTTCTTAAGAGATGTTGTTATCACGGCAACAATGCTTTGCTTTAAATACTAAAAAATTACATGCAAGAGAAGAGGTAAACCAATAGATATTTCTGAATCAATAAGTATGTACTCCGTACCTTATTATTTGTCTGCACAGATATTGATGATTCCTTATACATGCCATCCAAATAAGTAAACATTCGTAGACAACAAATTTTAATCAACTCTGCTGCTCTCTTTTCTTCTGAAAGCATTAGCACCACTTGCAAACTCACCATCTATCCTACAATATTCTTAAAAAAAAAACATCTATCCTACAATAGCAGACGGTTAAAGGCCTAAGAAGCTTCTAAGAAACAATACCCAGAATTCAAAGAGCGGCAAAAAATGAGAAAAAAATAAACAGAAACTTTTGTAGTATGATGGCTTTGCGTCACTACCCCATGAAGACCGCCTGTGCTGTATTATGGCTAGATGAACAACCTAAGACCAACAAAGAGCCACGTGTGTTTTGTTAAGGATCTCCCAAGAAGCTAAAACACATGCAAGGCCAAATCAGCTCTTCCAATAATTCAGATTATATGGTGGTTTCACTATGAATAAAGTTAAAAACAGAGCAGGAACCCCTACTTATTAAATTGTTTACTAATTATAGAGTTTTAACCCTTCACCCCAGAAATAGGGTAACTCGATGTATTCACAAGTAATGTGAGGAAATAGCTTAAATACCATCATTTTACCAACATCATAACATGCACCATCAATCACGAATCCCCAGAAAATAAGGCAACAATAACATGTTGGTTCATCTTTACCTCTCAGATGGCCTATGTAAAAGAGCGAAGAGATGCCTTTCTCACCTAAATATAAAGATGATTTAAATTACTTTGAATCTTCACAATTTGCTTAATACCAATATGAAGGATGCATAAATAAAGGTGATTCCTTCAATGACGATGACTTGACTTGCATGTTACATGTTTAATATGGTATCAAATCCCAAAATGAACTCTCTCTGATTAATATTTGTTGCACAAACAATCAAAATTTAAAAATAATATCCTGAAATAAATCATCATGTTACGTTGAAATGTATGAAATCCAGGGCACTTCGGTGCAGACTGAAAGATGTTTGATCCCACCCTGACGACCATACTGAGGTACACCGGAAATGACTGGGCGTTAGTATAGAAACTACTGCAAAACAACGGCGACCAAATCACAAAGAGGAACTACGCTAACACATATAAATCAGAATAGTGACCCCCCCCCCCCCCCCCCCCCCCCCTTCTAGGACAGCCAGCACCCCACAAAATGTAACCACATCAAAGAACATTCTGCACGAACCCAAAATATTGGGCCTGAAGATACCACCCTTTTTCCTCTTGCCGACTCACATATGTAACCAAGCATTTGGCCATACACGTGCACCAAAATGAGCTATATAAATTTAACATGTAAGAACATGAATCTAGCGGGGCAGAGCTAGCTCAACCAAGCATTTAGCCATACACAGTTCACCACAATTAGCTATCTAACTATAACATGTAAAAGCATTAATTCAGCACAACAGAGCTGCATTTTGATTTCACATAGATACACCTATTCTCGGTTTTTCTTGATAGCATGGCAAGGAAACAAAGGGCCTAAAATTATTATATGAATCTCTCTCAAAACCAAGATACTCAATGGTAAAAGAAGACCGGAAACAGACCTGACTATGCAAACGACCAAAACAGCCCAACATAACAAACCAACACAGATACAGCGGAACAATTACATCACAGGTAAGCAAACACTGAAGATGTCGTGGGAATTTTGAGACAGTAGACATGGGGATGGCTTAACGGAGGGGCTCGACGGTGTGCGACGATGGGTCCGGCTCGGGATTGTGCAACTGAGACACCACGGTTACCCAGGTTCAGGGCCCTCCATGCCGGAGGTAACACCCCTACTTCCTGCCTTGTTTCTTATTATCTCGACAGTGGTTACAACGCTCCTCGAGCTGTTCGGTCTAGAGGAGGAAGAAGAAGGATCGGATCTCCCTAGTCTAAGGGTCCAGACCCCCTTATATAGGTGGGGGTCTGGTTACAAGTTAGGTGGCCGGCTGCCCGGCTGCCGGCTCCTCCGTGGCTGCATCTTCGGCATGATCCTCTCGCCCCTGACTCCTTGTCTGATGGTAGCCACTTTATAAAGTGGCTTTCCCCTTTGGACCGGCATCTCGAAGGCATATGCTCTCCCATTTGCCTCGGATCCTATCGTGGGCAAGGCTCTTGCTCGCTGATTAGTGGAGTCTGGATGTGACTTGCGTCATGCCCCTCCTTCACCTCTGTCTATCTTGTCGAGGCCAGGCCACTTTCGGCGAAATGGCCGTTGGAGGAATCTTGTCGTCTTCGCCCAGCTCTGGCTCTCCTCGGTGGAGTCGCAGCCAGCTGCTGGCGTAGCCGGCCCTTCGGTCGTAGCCGGTTTTCTTAACTTAGCGCCGTGGAGATTCCTGGGACGCCAGCCGGCAGACAGCGCTGCCCTGGACATACCCCAGAAGTCATCCCCACGACACTAGCCCCCAAAACTGGGGAAATCTCATGGGTTAGCATGGGGCTTCGGCGGGTTCCATTCCTCTCCGAAGTTAGCATGCTTCCGTCGAAGTCCCAGGATTCTTCATCCGGCCCGGAGATTGTCGATCTTGAGGTCAAGTCTAGCGGAGTGTCACCGACCATCTCGGGACGTGCCGGCTCCACGACCGATCCGGCTGGCGGCCGCCATGCGGCCGCTAACCGGCGCCCGGCCCCTCGGAACTTGAACTGCCTTGGGTTCTGATCCCACGCCGCGACTGGCACAGTGCCGCAGTGTTATATCCCATCGCTTAGACTTTGGAGCCACCATAGTAACTCCCCAAGTCGTCATGTGGGGTAGACTGGCATGCGTCAGCGACACGTCCCATCGGTTCCTCCCACGATCCGCTGTGACAACCACAGCGGTTGCCTTCTCGTAAGTGCGCACGATGCGGGGCAGTTACCGAAGCGTTGGGCGCCGTCGATCCTACCCCCTCTTCCCCCTTGCTGCTCCTCCTTAAATACTGAGAGCACTTGGGGTTGGGGGCACACTCCGCTTCTTCCTCCACCTCGACCTTCTCCTCAGAGTTCTACCTAGCCATGTCTTCTCCTGGAGGTTCTGCCGCCGGAGGTGAAGGGGCCCGGAGAAACAGGGGCCCGGTCGCCCAAAAGGGAGCGGGAAGAAGACCGAGACGCCGGTGATGACATCGCCCGCGTCTCGGAAACGCAGACGCCCGAAGGGGAGCCATAACCAGAAAACCCTGGCGGCCTTTGCAGCCGCAGCTGCCCCCACAACCACCGCTGTGGCCGGAGCAGCTCTAGCTCTTGGTGGCGAGGGCGTTCCGAAGAGACGAGGGCCCAGCTGCCCGAGGGGGAGAGGAAGGGAAACCGCACCAAGGGCAGTGGCCGCTCCTTCGCCGCCCCGCCACTGCGGACGGCCACCGGGCAGCAAGAATAAGAAAACCCTTGCTGCCCTCGGGGCCGCTGCCTCTAGCTCCGCGAGGCCCCGCTCGGCGACCTCTCCTCCGGCTGGTCTGTCTCGGCTCCGGCCGGTGAAACCGGCGCTCCAGCCGCCGGCCTACGTCTCGGTTGAGGGGTGGTCCACCTTCATAGTCCCAATACTCGCCGGGGCCAAGGACCTCCTCCGCCTTCCATCTCAGTTTGTGGAATCGATGGAGGGCCAAGAGATGGCTTATGCTACGCTGCGGGAGTGCAGTGTTGGCCAGCCCAAGTACCGCGTTGAGGTCTACTACGATGGCAAGGGGGTATGCTACTTCCGCGATGGGTGGTCGAAGTTCTTCATCGACTACGGTGTGCGTGAGGGCTGGTTCCTCCTCTTCACTCGCCGTGATGGGAAACGGAACTTCACCGTCTGCATCTTTGACGGTACTCTCTCCGCCCGTACCTTCGCCGCCTGGTCGTGAAGAACGGCATCCCGCCGCCCTTCCGCTCTCACGGATCTCATCGACCTCGAACGCGGGCTTCTCCGAGACGAAGTCCATGCAGCGCTCACGCCATGCCGAGGAAGGCGAGCATCTCCAAGGCAAGGAGCACTTCGTACCTTTAGGGTAGCGACCTAGGGAACCTTTGTAATCATTAGACTTCTGCTTAATGAAACTTGTCTTTCTTCATTTGTTGTGTCCTTGTACAAACTTGCCCTGCTTCGTTCTTGCATGAATATCTTCCGTTTCCATCAGAGTGCGGCGACGATTTCACGGTTAGGACTCCTCCTACGCTAGGGCCATCGCTGCGTAGGCCTGTAGGTAGGGGCTAAGATAGCCACCCCCCAGACGAGACATTCCTGGCGAGCCCATCCGGCTTTGGCATGAAGGGAAAGGTGCCTCTACTGGCCAGCTTCGGAAGGTACGGGCTAGCACCGGCTTGAGGAGAGAGGGGTAGAAATTGCATCCCATGCCGGCTTGGGGGAGACCGGAGCCGGCATGTCTCCCCTTCTCGAGCCTTCGCGTAACCCTTGCTGCGGCTGGGGTGAACCTCCAAACCACTGGCCTTAGCCATTTCCTTGCGAACACTAGATTTCGATTTCGAGGCTCTTTTGCTGGTTATGTCGCAGCGCCAACTGATCGGACAGTCGACGGGGGATTGGAGCCAGCCCGTTTCTAAAGGCCAATTCCCTTTCCCCCTAGCCCCCGAGTTTTGGGGCAGCTGGACTAACAGATGGCTTGAAACTAGCTCGTTCACATACGGTGTCGACGTCACGCGAGGCAGCTCTGGCTTCGAACCTCTTTGACGTGGCTACTCAGCCTAAACATTGAAAAACTGTGATCATCGACCACTTGCTGGCCTGCCTTAGCCTAGTTCCCTCAACTTTTTCCTTAATCTCCCCACCCTTCGGCCCTTCTATCCCCAACCGGCAGCCAGGTGCCGGTTGGTCTCCCTTCGGCCGGCAGCCGAATGCCGGCCTAGGGTGGGAGCGTGCCGCGGGGTGAGAAGTAGTACTTCTGTCTGTTAGGCACCCGGCTCGAGCTAGCCAACGCATGGTTAATGAACACTGCATTCAACGCTTAGTTCAGCGACTTTTTATCGTTTGCGGTTTTTCCCTACGGCTTTCCTTCGTATGTGGTCTGCCGGCTCCTATCCAACCGGCCTCGCGGAGCCGGGGGATGGAGGTTGAGCTCGAGACCTGTTCCATACGCAGTACTCATCCGGTTGGCGGGAGTTCGATCATTTTCAGGGCAGCCAGCTGTGGCTCGATGCCCGGAGCCGACTGCCGGTCAAGTGAATAACGCAGGAATCAAAACATACACAAAGTGTTTTTCTCAGAGCCGGCCGTAACTAGCCGTTCCATTATCATTTATTCATTGACAAGTTTTTGGGGTACAAGCTTTTGCCTTAACAGAAGAAAGGTCTTAGGAGGTTGACATTCCAGGGATGCTCCGTCTCCTTGTCAGAATTATCTGCCTTGTTCTTCCTAGGCTCTTGTGTGTCGATGAGGTAGTATGCCCCATTGCCTAGCACCCGGCTGACAATGAATGGGCCCTCCCAAGGAGAGGACAGCTTGTGCCTGCCTTTGGTGTTTTGGACCAGCCAGAGTACGAGATCTCCTTCGCAAAACGTGAGTGAACGGATCTTCCGGCTGTGGTATCGTCGCAGCTGCTGCTGATAGAGCGCTGATCTGGCCAAGGCCTGCTCTCGTGCCTCCTCGAGGAGGTCGATGCCATCTTCACAGGATTCTTTTGCTTGCTTCTCCGTGTACTGGACAACTCTGGGCGCGTCAAATTCGATGTCGGTGGGCAGCACCGCTTCTGCTCCGTAGACCAGGAAGAAAGGAGTGAAGCCGACAGAGCGATTTGGAGTGGTGCACAGGCTCCAGAGCACTGAGGGTAGCTTTTCGACCCAACAGCCGGCTGAGCGCTCGAGAGGCTCGACCAACCTTGGCTTGATGCCGGCTAGGCTCAGCCCATTTGCCTTCTCCACTTGCCCATTAGACTGAGGATGCGCCACAGATGCCAGCTCCAGCCGGATGCCCTTCTGGCCGCAGTACTCTGCGAAGACTCCCTTTGCGAAATTTGTCCCATTGTCAGTGATGATACTGTGGGGAACTCCATATCTTGTGATGATCTCGTTGAAGAACTTGATGGTGGATGAGCCGTCAAGTTTTTTGATTGGCTTGGCCTCGATCCACTTGGTGAACTTGTCTACTGCAACCAGGAGATGTGTCAAGCCCCCGAGCGCTGTTTTGAATGGTCCCACTATGTCCAGGCCCCAGACAGCGAATGGCCAAGTGAGCGGGATGGTCTTGAGGGCTGCCGCTGGAGTGTTCCGATGCTTGGAGAAGCGCTGGCAGCCGTTGCAGTACTTCACCAGTTGGTCTGCATCCTTCAGGGCCGTCGGCCAATAGAAACCATGGCGGAAGGCCTTAGCCACCAAAGCTCTGGAAGATGCGTGATGCCCGCACTCCCCTTGATGTATCTCTCTCAGCAACTCTAGCCCTTCCTCCGGCTCGATGCACTTCTGGAAGATCCCTGACACGCTGTGCTTGTACAGCTCGCTGTTGATGATGGTGTATGCTTGCGCACGATGTTGAAGTCGCCTAGCTTCTGCTTCGTCCTGTGGCAAGTCCCCAGTGATGAGGTAGCTGGAGAATGGCTCCGCCCAGGATGGTATCTCTCGTATGTGGAAGACACTGGCGACCAGGGGATCAGCAGCCCCCGGGTCCGTCGTCATGCCGGCTTCGTCTGGTTGGCCAGCTGTGGGGGGCGGCCTGGAGACGGCAGCCCCCGAGTCCTTCGCCGAGCCGGCCATGCTGGGCTGGCCGACTGCTTCCTTCAGTCCTGAGGCGGCAGCCCCGAGTCCGGTGGCGGCACCTGAGCCGGGGTAGGGTCCCCTGGCACGTAGATGGAGGTGGATTCCGGCGAGGACTTGATGGATGGCTTGCGGATGATTTCCAACGACACCCCAGCTGGGATATCCTGCTTGGTGGAACCGATCTTGGACAGCCGATCCGCTTCGTCGTTGTTTGCCCTAGGGACATGATGGAACTCGCAGCCCTTGAAGAATCCGCAGAGCTGTTGCATGTAGAAGCGATAAGAGGCCATGTTGGCATCCTTGGCGTCCCATTCCCCGGAGACCTCATGCACCACCAGGTCGGAGTCTCCAAAACAGAGGATCCTCCAAATACCAATCTCCTTGGCCAGCTTGAGCCCATGCACCAGGGCCTCGTATTCAGCGATGTTGTTCGACGCGCGAAAGTGCATCTGCAGCACGTACTGCAGCTTGTCTCCCTTGGGAGAAGTGAGGACGACGCCGGCTCCCAAGCCCCCGAGCATCTTGGAGCCATCAAAGTTCATGCGCCAGTATGTTGATTCTGGAGCCGGCGGCAAGTACTGGTGCTCTTCCCAGTCAGCGAAGAAATCCGCTATGACCTGAGACTTGATCGTCGTCCTGGGCTTGTACTGAATGGTATGAGCGGCAAGCTCAATCGTCCATTTAGCCACCCTGCCAGTTGCATCCTTACACCCTATGATCTCCGAGAGCGGAGTGGTGCTCACCACCGTGATAGGATGCTCCTCGAAGTAGTGCTTCAGCTTCCTGGCCACCATGTACACACCGTACGCGACCTTCTGGTAGTGCGGATAGTTTTGCTTGGAGAGTGTGAGCACCTCACTCAGGTAATACACCGGACGTTGAACCGACAGCTCCTTGCCTTCCTCGGTGCGCTCCACCACGATCACGACGCTGATGACACGTGGAGTAGCTGCGATGTAGAGCAGCATTGGCTCCCGTGGAGCTGGCGCTGCCAAGATTGGTGCAGTAGACAAGGCTCGCTTGAGGTCGTTGAAGGCATCATCAGTGCGCTGGGACCAAACGAAATAGTCTGTCTTCTTCATCAGCTGGTACAGCGGCATGGCTTTCTCCCCGAGCCGACTGACGAATCGACTGAGCGAGGCCAAACATCCAGCAAACTTCTGCACATCTCTGAGCTGGGTGGGCGGCTCTAGGGCCTCGATGGCTTTTATCTTCGAGGGGTTAGCCTCGATCCCTCGCTGGGAAACGATATAACCTAGGAGCTGTCCAGCCGGCACACCGAAGGTGCACTTCTCAGGATTGAGCTTCATGCGATAGCGCCGCAGATTGGCAAAGATCTCCTTGAGATCGTCCAGGAGCGTGCCACTCTGCTTAGTCTTCACCACCACATCGTCTACGTAAGCATGCATGTTTCGCCCAATCTGCCCTTGCAGACATTGCTGCATGGTTCGCTGGTAAGTAGCTCTAGCATTCTTCAAGCCGAATGGCATGGTGACATAGCAGTACGCTCCGTATGGGGTGATGAAGGATGTCTTGATCTGATCCGGCTGATAGAGCGGGATCTGGTGATAGCCCGAATAGGCATCCAGGAAGGACAGCAGGTCACAACTGGCTGTGGAATCGATCACATGGTCGATGCGCGGTAGCGCGAAGGGGTCCTTGGGGCAAGCCTTGTTGAGACTGGTGTAGTCGATACACATGCACCAAGTGTTGTTCTTCTTCAGGACCAAGACTGGGTTCGCTAGCCAGTCAGGGTAAAATACCTCCGTGATGAAGCCGGCTGCGAGGAGCCGGGCAATCTCCGATGGCTTTCCTTTTCTCCTCTACAAAGCGTCGCAGTGGTTGCTTGACCGGCTTGGCATCTGGCCGGACATTGAGTGAGTGCTCAGCCAGCTCCCTCGGCACACCTGGCATGTCCTTTGGAGACCATGCGAAGATGTCCCAATTCTCACGGAGGAAGCTGGTGAGCTCGCTTTCCTATTTAGCAGACAGGCCGGTGCCGATGATGACAAACTTGGAAGGATTGCTCTCGTCCAACAGGATCTTCTTGGTGTCGTTGGCCGGCTTGAACTGCTCCACCGGTGACTGGCGAGCCGACACATCCTACTGGGTTAGCTCCACGTGATGGAGGAGTTGCCGCTTCTCCTCGGCGATGACCAATGCCTCTGCCAGCTGCGAGCTTTCCTTGGCGCATGCTAGCGACTTCTTGAAGCTTCCCGAGACTGTGATCACGCCCCGGGGCCCTGGGAGCTCCATCTTCAGATAGGCGTAGTGCGGCACCACCATGAACTTGGCCAGGGCTGGACGGCCGAGCAGCGCATGGTAGGGACTGCTGATGTCCACCACCTCGAACCAGATGGGCTTGCGGCGGCTGTTACCTTTCTCCCCGAAGAGAACCTCCAGCTGCACCTTGCCCATGGGGGTGCACGAATGCCCAGGCACGATGCCATGGAAGGTGAGCCAGCTCGGTTTCAGCTGAGCAAGCGGGATGCCCAGCTTCTCCATTGAGCTTCGGTAGAGAAGGTTGATGCTGCTGCCTCCGTCGATGAGCACGCGGGAGAACCGGCATGTGTGCGTATCAGAGCACATGACGGAATCCAGGACCAGAGCTTATTCTCCAGGGCTGGGCATCAGTCGCAGATGGTCTTCGCGCCCCCGGGTGATGGCCGCCTCGGACCAGTGCATGAACTGGGGCCCTGCAGGCATGACGGCGTTCACCTCTGCCTCGTGCCAAAGGTCGTTCCTTTTGTCTTTGCCTGGGGTGGTAAAGATGTGATACTTCTCGACATCCACTGGGAAGTCATCCTCGCCTTGGTTTGGTTTGTCGGCAGCCGGCTCATGCTGCTGCTCCTCCTGACCTCCAGTTGGCTGCGCTTGCGAAGCTCCAGGGAGCTGCTGAGCACGCTGCTCCAGCTCTCTCATGAACCAGCACTGACGCGTGGAGTGGGTCGCTTCCCTGCCAGGGGTGCTGTGGAATTTGCACGGCTGGTCAAGCATAGCATCGAGGGTGTACTTGCCCTCCTTGCGCCCCTGACCGCTGCCGGCACCCCCCGGGCCTCCTTGGTCAGACGCCGCTCGCTTTGTGCTAGCAGATCCCTTGGGGAGCGCCTTCATGTGGTCGAGCCACAGATGGATATGCAGGGCCGGTTAGCGAGCCTGAGACTCCAGCCCTGGCGCTGGCACCGGGACTTGGCGCGGCCAGCCAGCTCCACCAGCCTGCTGGGCGCGGTGGCCTCGGGCGTTGCTGCTCGGAGCACGACCGCCCTGTCCGCGCCCCCGTAGCCTTGGCTTGCCGACGACGACCGCTGGACCTGACTGGGACCCGCCGCGGTGAGTCCATGGCCGCGCCGATGGCCATGAGCTAGCTCACCCGACGCGTCTCCATGCGCGTCGTAGAACTCGCGGAGCGTGGTGCTCACGCGACGCCGGTCAATCTCGTCCTTAGCCACCTTGTTGAGGAGAACGAGGCGCGTCCGCTCCAGGGCCTCCGCAACCTGGACGGGGTCGATGATGTGGTCGAGTGGTGCACGTAGATCCACGACGGCGATATCCGAGGTGTTCTGCTCTAGGAGTGGAGCATTCTGCTCCCGTGGAAGAAGGCGTTCAAGCGGCGGGCGCGCGGAGCACGGTGAGTCGCCGCCCTCCTCGTCTCCCAGGGCCATCACTTTGCCCATGGCGCCAAAGTTGTTGCTTTCACCGCAGCTTGAGCCTCCGTCACTGAGAGGGTTGAGGACATCGGTTATCTCCTCCGGGAAGGGCTTGGCGACGTAGAAGTGGTGGCCGCCGACATCGAGGAAGGAGCCACTGTCGCCGAAGCCGTCCTTGAAGCAGGCTAGATTGTCGCTGATGCAGTCGAGGGTACCAAACCTCCAGACAAGTCCGGAGGCGACCTTCTCGCTGAGAGTTGATGGGGATCCCAGCCGGAACTTGACTCCAGTCGCCGCCGCGCGTTGCCCCACGGTGGGCGCCAACTGTCGTGGGAATTTAGAGACAGTAGCCATGGGGATGGCTTAGCGGAGGGGCTCGACGGTGTGCGACGATGGGTCCGGCTTGAGATTGTGCAACTAAGACACCACGGTTACCCAGGTTCAGGGCCCTCCACACTGGAGGTAACACCCCTACTTCCTGCCTTGTTTCTTATTATCTCGACAGTGGTTACAATGCTCCTTGAGCTGTTCGGTCTAGAGGAGGAAGAAGAAGGATCGGATCTCCCTAGTCTAAGGGTCCAGACCCCCTTATATAGGCGGGGGTCTGGTTACAAGGTAGGTGGTCGGCTGCCCGGCTGCCGGCTCCTCCGTGGTTGCATCTTCGGCGTGATCCTCTCGCCCCTGACTCCTTGTCTGATGGTAGCCACTTTATAAAGTGGCTTTCCCCTTTGGACCGGCATCTCGAAGGCATATGCTCTCCCTTTTGCCTCGGATCCTTTCGTGGGGAAGGCTCTTGCTCGCTGATTGGTGGAGTCTAGACATGGCTTGCGTCATGCCCGTCCTTCGCCTCTGTCGATCTTGCCGGGGCCAGGCCACTTTCGGCAAAACGGCCGTTGGAGGAATCTTGTCGTCTTCGCCCGGCTCTTGCTCTCCTCGGTGGAGTCGCCAGCTGGCTGCTCGCGCAGTCAGCCCTTCAGTCGGAGCCGGTCTTCTTAACCTAGCGCCATGGAGATTCCAAGGACGCCAGTCGGCAGACATCGCTGCCCTTGACATACCCCAAAAGTCATCCCCACGACAGAAAAAATCCAAAAAAAACGAACCCCAAGCGAAGACGGAACCATACAGTGAGCCGACGACAACCTCCACCAACCAAACCTGCAAACCAAAAGGCACACATCAGCCAACATGCAGCGTATCCTGTGGACAGACAAATCGCAGCTCAACATGTAATAGACTCTGCTGAGAAACACAATGCAGAAAAACAGAATCAACCAGTCTGGCAAAAAAGAATTAGCATATGAAGAAACGACGCAAGGCCAGATCCGCAGAAAGATAGGAAGCCAACGCACAGGTGGAACTCCCAAGCGGCAAGAGAGGAGGCAGCCGCAGCCCCGCAACTGGCGCCGCCAACACAGCAAGAGGAAGAGCAGCAGCCTGCCCTGCCAGAACGAAGCAGAAGAAGACGGCGCTGCGAGCACCCCATAGAATCACCTCCGAAGATCTGAAACAATACCCGTCTGACAGCGGCGAGGAGAAAATCAGCCAAAGAAATCCCCCACCGCCCACCCAGCGGTATAAAGAGCTGTAAACGCAGGCGATGACAATTGGATCCCACACATGAAAGAGCCCACCAAACAGCGAGGCAAGAAGAAAAAACATCCACCAAATAGGCTAGCCCGCCGAGGGAAAGACACGTCCGAGAGCACCAGCTGGAAAGAACGACCGACCTTCCCTCCGTGGACCGCACAATTAGCGACAGAAGGTCGGCAACGAATCGGCAAATGGTCTCAGAGCACAGATCGGTGACTACGCTTACAGCTTTAGTTAATTAATGGTGCATCATTTATCTCATCGATAAACCTGTGTGTAGTAAAAATTATAACCTTGTTAATGACCAAATTAAAATTTCATCATAATATCTCGAAATAATGACTCTATGAAGCTTTTAGTTTAAAACAATGCACAAAATTTAGATATCTCTTGTTTTAACAAAGTGGAACACAACATTTCATAGAAAGAAAGACCATAGGGAAGAGATGAACTAAATGTATCGTTTATAAAAAAAATAAAGCACAATAAACTTTCAATACAATCACATGCCTCTCCCTTGAAGAGTTGATATAATGCATGCCTTTTCTTGTGGAGTTAGAGACACTTTCTCCTGCAAGTCATGATTCCTACTGTGGGCTGATGATAAACCAGAAAACAGAAAGACGGGTACTCATGTTACACTCCTTTGGAGTATAGAGACTACAGATGCAACACTTGCATGGCAACACTAAAATGCAACTCAAATGCTCTAGCAAAGTAAAAATTCTGCGGTTTAGTTAGTTACAAAAAAGCAAAACTCGAATACTTTTGTTGAGCCATGTAACTATTCGTATCTATGTGCTCTATGCCTTTTCTCTTATTCATTTCATCGATTAATGATTAATGACACGAAAGATAAGTCTCTAGGAAAACAAATGAAACAAACAATAGCGTCCCCTTTTGAAACTCTTGAGTGGTACATCAGTAAATAAGACGCATATTTGACCTTATGTTCTCATTTAGATAGTTATCAGGAAAAAAATGGATGTTCTTGGTGTGAAAATTTATTTATAGCTCATAGATGTTGTCTATATATGTAAGAGTTGCAGATGTGCAAAATTTATATGATTGCAATTACATGGTTTTGAGCTAAACAAAGAACCAAATATTTTCTATAACCATCCGAAGAAATAGAAAAGATAATAATGGAATTAGAAATACCTGGCTTTAATCTTCAAGAAGCCAAAATTGCTACACTGCAGGATAGCAAATAAGTAAGACATGCAACATCAGGGAAAAGTTACACATAAAAGCACAGCTTCATTAATCACATAATGAATCAACTTTCCATTTGTTGTATCTCCGTTAGAATCAGTGGCAGGGCCACAGCCCGGAAGCCCAGGCAGCCAGTTGGTGAACTCCTTTGTAATTATATCGGATAGTGAAGATTCAAAGAAATTTGAGCGGGTAAAATGCTAACCATTGGTACTGCACACAGACTTTGCGCAGGCTTCAATATTGAGCTAGCGCCGCCATTGGTTAAAATACTTATATCTAAATATCAAATTATAATCCCTTCTTAAGCAGACTTTTACATAACCAGCATTTGCCCACATCTTAACTGAGCTACTTCTCATATCTGTCTCTAAGAATATCTCACTAAATATGAATCATAATTCTTAAAAAATAATTTAGAAGAAAGTGCATAGAAACATGCAAGTAGATAAAGTCTAGTTCAGCAACAGTGTGTGTTTCATCTGTATTTCAAGCAAACATCCTATCGACGGCTCGGCACACTCTGCTGGTAGGTCCAACAAATGTTGACTAACAAAAAATAGTGGGTATGTATGTCTTATATTTTCTAAGAGATGAGAACATGACGATAAAGGTAACTCAAAATTCTGCAAGACATAATTTTGAAGAGAGTGCATAAATCTGTGAAATAGCCTGACAAATAAATTCTACCTCTAAGCAAATCAAATAGAAACATATATGTTTTGAACAGAGGGTATTAACATGACGTGCTTATAAACATTTTTAATGATGTTAAACTCATCATATAAATAATATATATAGTGCTTTCTGGAAATTATGCAAAGCATTTCGCATTTCTTCTTACAAAAACTGTATTCACTAAGAAATCATTTGTTTTTACCTCAATCATACAGAATCATATAAATCATTTTCCATTAATAAAAAATTGCTAATTTACCTATAGATTGCACAAAATGAAAAGGTAAGACAACTATCGCTTAATTTACCCCCTTCCTTCCATATCTGGCTATCTCCAACGGAAAAGCTCATCTCAATTTGTCATACCAGTGCACGACCATCTCTCTCTTTTTACCACACCTGTGCAGAATGAGAGGAAAACATACATTAAAACGAAAAATTTAATCATATTGAGGGATTATGAAGCTCCAGACGAAAGTAACTGAACATACCATTAAAAATAGAACAGAATCAAATCAAAGAGTAATTGATTTCTGAAAATAAGAAATCTGAAACCAAGATCACAACAAAACTCTGGGATCAAGAGAATATTGTGGTGACCCAGCATACCACTGCATGTTGTAGTACGCAAGTCGTTGACATAACACTCGTGAAGTACCATTTCACAAATATTACATCCCTCAGAGTGGTGGTACAACAGAAACATAGCGGTCTTTATTCAAGTACTTAATATTACAAGCCACAAACTTACAAAGGACTCCAGTTCCTCCTCGGTCCAAACAGGAACACTAGTAGGTTCTACTTTGATGCAACAAACCTTAACTAGGACTGCTAGAAGTAGACTAAACATAATAACTGGCTTAAGTCACTTTATTCTATAAGGTTCATGTGACTCAAGCTACTACCCTATACTACTAGTTGTCGGCCTCCTCCTCGGTTCCTTCGTTATTTCCGTAGGTGATGGTGTAATCCACGCCTTCGACTCGTCCTGAAAGGTCCGGCTCTTCATAGTAGACTTCCTCATAGTCCTCCGATGCTCCTTCAGTTTCCTCGTTCTGGCCCTCCAAGTCTAAGCAAGGGTTAAGAGGGAATGGGGTGAGTAACGAGCGTTACCCAACAAATTCATTTAATAGGATAGAGGTGTTTGATGCACTAGCTACGACCATAGACTCAAGAGTCTTAGGTCAAATGCAGTTTTCATAATCATTTCTTCAAAGATTGCTTTTATTTAAAAGAACTATGTCCGTCAGTCTTCACAGGTTGATTAGAGCTTCGATGGGCTCCTTTCCTGCCGCGTTCGTAGCTCCTTCCCGGAACAGGGAGTATCTTGATACTTTCTTACAATCTGCAGAGGTGGTCACTTGTACCCATGAGAGATCAACACTTTGCTGCACAACCGGGCGTACTTTCCCGTCCATACTTCTTTTGTATGGGGCCCAGTTGATGATCCAAGCCAATCACCGTTTTTCTCTGCGATCACGCAGACCCACCCATTTGTAAGTCCATCCTCTCCTATACCACATATGTAGACTGATTGGCGCACTGGTCCTCACCTATACACTATGGACGCTCCCATAGGTAGACTGTTCCGGATCCAGATGCCCGCTCCTATACAATATGGGTAGACTGATCCGGATGACTCTTACAATCCATCATAGATCAATTAGCAAGTTTGTCCCCCCCTATACTATAGGCAGACTAGCAGGAAACGCATTTCCCCCCTTTACACTATAGTAGCCTAGGCAAGACAACCCTCGCTACTGATCCATTGGCATGCGAGAGGGAAAAGATACAGCTGACTTCTCCGTCCCATTCCAGATCTCATGGTTGACCGTTATTTATGGCGCTAGAATCACTAGCGACATTTGTTATTAGTCCTAGGTGAACTTTCTAGTTGCAGTGGGACCTCCACCATACTCATACCATGGTCCCACTGCCCACCATCCTAGGGCAACAACCTTTGCGGTCGAAACCACTATTCATATTCATTAGTAAAAACAAACCTTTTACTTTGAATGCAGTAATAATAATACCACCGGTATATTTGCAAGTAATTTGCTAAAAGTAAACAAGAGATATGAGCAAGAGTGAACTTGCCTGCAAACTGTAAGGTAGTGCAGTTGGATTTGTTGAAGTGACCCGGGACCTCGGGTTCTGGAAAACAGCACCATTGTCTGGTAAGGGCAATGGTTAAAGATTCAAAAATGCATACTTTATGGTGTGTTTAATTAATACCCCCCTAAAGTGATTTATTTATTTGCTAGGCTTTATATATTCTTTTTATGATTTTAAAGAATATATGTTAAAGGTAATTTTATTCAAGGATATTCATCAAATATTCTTGAATGGAACTTAATTTTAAAGAGTTAAGAATTACCAGATTTTTCTTAAATGGATAACCATTTTTAATATTTTTAGAAAATCAATTACTTCTTTTCCTTTTGTGCAAATGACTCATGTGATGATTTTATTTAACAAATAAGTTCAAAATCCCTAGAAGGGCTAAAAATAGCTACTTTCTATTTTTAGTTATTTTTAGGTATTTTTCTGGATTTATTTTAAATAGATTAGGGTTTTTCTTAGGTTTTTAGAATTAATTCAAATAAAAATTGGTGCTGACAGCCTGGGCCTACTGGTCAGGTCAACCCGAGTGGGCTTGACCGGACCAGCTCGGCCCAGCTGGCCGCCCCTCACTCTCTCCCTCACTCGGTCATGACCTAACCCTAATCCCCTCTCTGGTGATCACGAGTCGTCGAGGACTCCCTCGCCCGATTCCGGCGAGCTCCGATGAGCTCCGCCGCCGCCCTATGGTGCATTCGCTCCGCCTCGTCGTGTGCTTCCATCTAACCGTGGGGATTCGTTGACCTCGCCTCCAATCATTGCCATCGCCTCCAAGCTCCTCCCAGTGGATCTTGCCCTCGAGGCTTGATCTGCTCCGGCTGGCTTCGCTGGAGCTTCTGCCTCCACCTTTCGGTGCTTGTGGTGACACCTTCATCGCATCGTCGGTTGGATGGTAGCCTACAACCCCAATGTCGCCCCCCAGGTGTTGTGCTTGGCCCCTCGACCGTGAGCATTATGTCGCTCCTTGCCGTCGCAGCCTCTGGATGGTGGCCTTCCTGCCACAACCGTGGCTGCGCCGACGGTGTTGCCGCCATGGTCTTCTGCCTCGCTCCTCTGTGAGCTCACCTGTGAGTTCCTTTTCTTCTCCCTTGTCTCTATGTTCATGTTGTGGTGGCCTAGCCAGCGAGCCAGGCATGCTTGCCTATTGATGCTGTGCCATACTTGAGCTTGTGCTGCTGCTGTCCTAGAGCTTCTCTGCTGGTCACTACTTGCTGCTACTGTTAGCTTCAGTGCAAAGTTCAGTTAAGGGTTTCTTAACTGAATTCGTGTGATTTACCTAGCATGCTTCCTCTGTGATGGCTAGCTTGATCATGATGTATACCTGCTGCTACTGTTAGTTTCAGTATAAGATTTAGTTAAGAGTTTCTTAACTGAATCTCCAGAATTTAGTTAGCTTGCTATTCTGGTGCTGTGCTTAGTGTTCATGTGATGCTTTCTGATTTACAGTGTTACTGCTGTCAGTTAAGTCATTTCATGACTATCTTGCTGGATTATTTGTGATAGTGTGCAGCTGGAGCTTACTCTCTGTTGCCAGTTCCTATATATGCTGATGATTGATTTCATGATGGAATAAGTATGCTGAGCTTAAGTTTGCTATAACTTGTCCAGAGACATATTTCTATTGATTTATATGAACTGAAACTGGTTTCAATGATGATTTGTTTTTATCAAGCAATTTATGCTTGGATACTATTCTGCTAGTGGCTTTGCTTGCTTCCTATAGCATGTTATCTAAATGACAGCAAGTAACTGTTACTTATTAAGTTTAGTTGTGTTTCCTCCATGTGAGGTGCACAATTGTTTCCTGATAAATAATTGGATGGCTGTTGTTGATATGATGCTAAAACATGCTTGGTGGCTTCTCATCAGTGGCTAAATCATCATTTTGGGCAAACTAATACTGATAAGAACAGATTCACATGATGATCTTAGTCCTGGCCTATGATGCATGGTCTGAGGCTTTTAATTTTGATGGTGCATGTTGATTTGCTTTCCAGTTAACTAAATCTTCCTATGAAGATTGTACAGAGCATCTCTCTATAGGTCTGAGGAGAAAAACCTCCCCAAAACCTCCTAAGTGTTGCACTTGGTAGAAGGGTTTGGTGGTGAGTGATTCTTTATTGCTATTTATCTTGTTTATGCAAGAATCTTGATGCTTGCAATGACTTGATCATGGGTATGCAACTTCTATTGTACCTTGGTCCTATGCTGGCTTTTATGAGAGGCTGGTAGTGATGTTGGTGATGCTCTTGCTGGATCTTGATCAGTTGCCCCTGGTACTAGCTCTGTGATCACTATAATTTATATGCACTGTTATGAGCCCTAAAACCTTGATCCTTGCTTACTTCTCCTTGATTCAGTGTGTTTGGTGCCTGCATTTTATAGCATTTGGTCTTCTATTGCAGTTCAGTGCGGCAAGGCACATAATTCTTCAGGAAATTATCCAAGCCCTCAAAACCCTACAAGTTCAAGTCAAAGAAGCTGGTCCATGGGAAGAGAAGAATTAATTCAAACCAATTTGAACCACCAGAGAGGGAAGAGATCAACTTGAGAAACAAGCTAGCAGAAAATGTTAAAAAGCCAGAGAAAGGAGAAAAGAGGGGAACAACCCATGTGCTGTGAGAGCTGAGAGAGGAAAGGAAACCCCCCTACCTCCATCAGCCTCTCTACCCCAAAAATGGAAAAAGGTGTATAAAGGAAGTGACCATGGTCAGGAGCAACAAGCCCATCCACCCACTCCCATCGACAGAATACCCCCTCTGCCACCAACTCTCCACTTCTTCTCCACCAACCACCAAGAACACCCAAGAACACCCAGGAAGAAGGACAAGAAAAGGATGCACACGATGAGCAAACTGCTGGAGAAAGATGATGACCCACAAGTATAGGGGGTGTATCTTAGTACTTTTGATAAATAAGAGTGTCGAACCCAACGAGGAGCAGAAGGTGTTGACAAGTGGTTTTGATCAAGGATTCACTGTAAATACTAGCAAACGGGTTTTCAGGGGTATTTGGTAATGCAAGTAAATAAAGTATGAGTAAATAAAAGACAATAGTAATAATTGCTGCAAGTGACCCAATCCTTTCTAGAGCAAAGGACAAGCCGGTTGTGTAACTTATGATAACCAAACGTTCTCAAGGACACACGGGAGTTTCTGTCAAGTGCTTTCGCTTCATACCGCTAAATAATCTTTACTGGTTTGATAAGTGTTATGGGGGTGAACCTGTGCTAGCGCACTACCCTTACTAGGATAAATACACACTTGTGATTATACCCCTTGCAAGCATCCGCAAATACAAGAAAGTAATTAAGATAAATCTAACCACAGTCTTAAACTCTAAGATCCTACGCTCCCTGGTGTAATGGTTTCCCAACGGAGGTTTAGGTTTCTGTCACTCCAGCAACCCCACAATTGGTAGCCAAATACACAATGCATCTCACTAGGCCCATAAATGGTGAAGTATCATGTAGTCGATGTTCACATGACACCACTAGTGAAATAGCACCACAACAAATAAATATCAAACCATTAAATATTACTCAACTTAATTCCACTACTAACGACTTGACTTCTCCCATGTCCTCAAGAACTAAATGAACTACTCACAAGACATCATATGGATCATGATCAGAGGTGAAATAATGGTAAATAACAATCTGAACATAAACCTTAATTCAACGGTTCCACTCAATAGCATCATCCACGAGAGTAATCAACACCGGGAAAGTTTCCCCTAAGAATTTAACAATATTCAACTCAAGATGTTACATCGGGATGGCGTGTGATGGTGGAGATGAAGGTGTTGGTGATGGAGATGATGATGATGATGATGATGATGATGATCCCGATGAAGTCCAGTGCGATGGTGATGACGATGGCGATGATCTTCCCTCTCCGGGAAGGAATTTCCCCGGTAGATTTCTGCCTGCCGAAGAGCTTTTCTCTCTCTGGTGTTTTCCGCCCCACAGAGGCGGCGGTGTCTATCTCTGAGCCCCTCCCCTTGACTTAGGTTTTCGGGGACGATGAAATACGCGAAGGGGCAATGGCAGAAGTGGGCCAGGGGGCTCTCACCACAGGGCGGCGCGGCCAGGGGCTGGGCCGCGCCCCCTGGTGGTGAGGCTGCCCTGTGGCCCCTCTTGCCTCCTCCTTCTGGCTTCTTCAGTCTTTTGATAAAATATAATTTTCTGGTATTTTTCTGGAATTTTCCTGATCTTCGAAATATGGTGTCTTGATGGTCGTTTTTCGAGCAGAATCCTGACTCCGACAGCAAATCCTCCAATGATCATCAAACATGTAAAAACAGAGGAAATAGCATAAGTATCATCTCTAAATGTGAAATATATCAATGAATAACAGTAAATTATGATACAAAATAGTGATGCAAAATCGACGTATCAACCCCCCTCCCCCAAGCTTAGACCTTGCTTGTCCCCAAGCGAAAACTAAACTCGGTAAACATGACCACAGGTTTATGGAGTGAAGTGTCGATAATCAAAATACAGACAAGAAGCATCACATTTACCAAGGCACGAGTTATAATAGACAGCAACTTCCCTTTATATGATATAGGCTTGCAATAAGTAAAAGGGAATCACAAATAAAGATGCACAAGGTAAACTATAATTGGTGGTGGCAAACCTTAGTTCTTGGTTAGAGAACAATGAACAAACTATACTAGCTTTTGAATGGAGCCTTTTTAAAACAGAGCTAATATAGCAAAAACCATATGCTCAACGAAAAAAACTTTTTGCGTTCATAGAAAGCTTTCAAAGATATATTCCTTTAGACAAAAGCATTGTACTAACAAAAGAAGTAAGTAGACATGATTAAACGGATCAACATATGGATGAGTGAAACATAACAACTCAAATGCTTGCTTGAGATAGAAGGGAATAGGTTGACTCAACATGAAAGTAAAAGACAGGCCCTTCGCAGAGGAAAGCAGGGATTAAACATGTGCTAGAGCTTTTCATTTGTAAAATAGAGGTAAAAAAAAATGCTTTGAGAGGTGGTTGCTTTTGTCAATGACTAGCAACGGAGTTCTTGATATCTTCCATACTAAACAAGTGAGAGTGGTTCTGAGATGTTTGATTAATTGGCACATTGGTGCTCTTTTATAGCTTGGCACTCCTCCCCACCTTTTCCTTTCTCGAACCATGGCTAACCGATTCCATCGGGTGCCGACCAACTTTCACATACCAAGGAGGAGTGCCGTTTTCTTTTCTTTTTGAGATTACAATGGTCTGACCAACTCCCTTGCAAAATTTATGACAAGCAGATGAAGTTGCCTAGTCGAGGGGTACTTAATTTAGTATGGAAGATAACAAACCCATCCACTACGTCCTCATGAGCTAAAAACAGTGGCACAAAATGAGAAGTATTTGAAGGTTTTTGAAAGGTAGCACATGAAAATTTACTTGGAATGGCTTGAAATACCATGCATAGGAATTTATAGTGGACTCTTTGGAAGTAACTTGGCTTTTGGGAGTTGGATGCACGAGAAGCATTTCCTCTCAGTACAGGTTTTTGGCTAGCAAGGCTGGGTAGCAAGCATAAGAGTTGCATAAAACAAACAAACATACATATAATAAGAACAATCATGCAAACTTCCTTGAAGGTACAACGATTTTAACTTTGATAATAATATTACTTATAAGCCAAACATGAAGGAAAACTGAAGTGATGTAACTACAAGCACTTCTTTCTCTTTTCTACTCAAACCTCAAGGTAATGTTCCTACTGACCAATCTAAGTTTGCCAAAACCAACTAAATTTACTCATGCTCCCAAAGTGATACCAATACTAATCAGCAAGACTAATCATATAAGAAACATTGTAAACTAAAATAAAGTGTGCGGAAAGTAAATGATAAAACTTCTCATTAATATTTCATTACCGCAACTCACACCAAGGGATACATAGATAACCAACTAAGGAGGATGCTTCCACACTGCAAACTATTCTATAAGATAACTTCTCTATTCATGATATGACTCTACTTGAAAAGTAAATGAGTAAAAGGTGATGATGTGATACCGCGGCATTCCCCCAAGCTTGGAACAAGCCAAGGGGATGCCTATACCATGATGAATTACTCCTTCGGTAGTGGTTGTGAGTCTTTATCATCATCGTACTTCCAAGGCAGAGGTCCCCCGTCAAGCAAGGATGTCTTGGTCTCCAATATCCTGAAACTTGCAGTAGCACTCATTTGTTGAAATCTAGCTTCATACTCACAATTTTGGTTCTGCAAGTCGTAGAGTTGTGCTTGTAATTGGTTAGTGGTCTCGTGGAGCGAAAAGATATCCTTCCAGAGTTCTGTAGTCTCCTTCTTGTACTTGGTAACAAGCTCTTGATTAATCCTATGGATGATGTCCACCTCACGTTCCGCCATCTTCTTGTATTTAAAAACTTCTTGTTCCAGTGCTTCCATCCTGGCTTCAAGACTTCCTTCTCCCTTTGAGACTTCGACATCTTTGATCTGCAACTCCCCATCTTTGAGCAACAACTCCTTCAGATGCATCTTCAGCTCCCTCATATACGTATTAATGATATCCGCAAGAGGGTTCTCCTCGGATGGACCGGACGAAGACATTGCAACTCCAAAGCTGAGAACAATCCCCTGACAGAAACAGCTCGACACAAAACACAACGAGAAAATGATATACAGACCTCGGGGACTCCGGGGGTTTATATAGGCAAAAATTATACATCAAGACGAAATCACAGGAGGAAACCGGGATGGAAACGAGATCCGGGGTGGTCTCACCACAGGGCGGCGCGGCCTGGAGTGGGCCCACGCCCCCTGTTGGTGAGGAGCCACCGGACTTCGTCTCCTGCCCGTTTTCGTCTCGCGATTTTTCATATTTAATAAAAACAACAAAAATATTAATGAACAAGTTTTTCGGGAACCTTTTCTGACTGGAACTGTTACCTATTCGAAAACGAACTCTGCAGGTTCCTGCAAATTGTCCTGGATGAATTCTTCCGGAGAAACTGTTTGAATAACATCAATATCTTCATTATAAGAATCTCCAGCAATATAATGTTTGAGTCTTTGCCCATTCACCACTTGTGTAGTGTCATCTTTCAACGAAGCAATTTTTATCACACCTGAGTGGTACACTTCCACAATAACATATGGTCCTTCCCATTTAGAGAGTAATTTTCCTGCAAAAAATCTGAGATGAGACCTATACAATAGAACTTTCTCACCAACATGGAACTCTCTTTTAAGAATTCTCTTATCATGCCATTGCTTGACTTTCTCTTTGAAAAGTCTGGCATTCTCATAGGTTTCATTTCTCCACTCATCTAGAGAACTCAAATCTAACAACCTTTTCTTACCAGCAAGTTTAAAATCCCTATTAAGCTCTTTCACTGCCCAAAAAGCTTTGTGTTCTAATTCTAAAGGCAAGTGACACACTTTTCTGTAAACCATTTTGTAAGGAGACATGCTCATGGGGTTCTTATAAGCAGTTCTATAAGACCATAAAGCATCATTTAACTTGCTAGCCCAGTTTTTCCTAGATCTATTGACAGTCTTCTGCAAGATAGACTTGATCTCTCTATTTGAAAGCTCTACCTGCCCACTAGTTTGGGGATGATAAGCAGAAGCAATTCTATGATTAACATCATATCTAGCAAGAGATTTTCTAAAACCACCGTGAATAAAATGAGAACCTTCGTCAGTCATAAGATATCTAGGCACACCAAACCTAGGAAAATAACATCCTTAAGCATTTTTAACGAGGTCTCACCATCGGCACTCTTTGTAGGTATGGCTTATACCCACTTGGTAACATAATCAACAGCAACAAGTATGTGAGTATAGCCTTTTGAAGGAGGAAAAGGACCCATAAAGTCAAATCCCCAAGAATCAAATGGTTCAATAACAAGAGTGTAACTCATAGACATTTCATTACGTCTAGAAATATTACCAACTCTTTGACATTCATCGCAAGATAAAACATACCTTCTAGCATCTTAAAGAGGGTTGGCCAATAAAAACCTGATTGTAGAACCTTTTGTGCGGTTCTATCTCCAGCATGATGTCCTCCATAAGCGCTTCCATGGCATTTCCTGTTGGAATTATGCCCTAGAGGCAATAATAAAGATGTTATTATTATAATTCTTGTTCATGATAATGTTTATATTCCATGCTAGAATTGTATTAAGCGGAAACTTTAATACTTGTGTGGTTTATGAACAACACCGTGTCCCTAGTACGCCTCTATGGACTAGCTCATTGATTAATGATGGTTAAGGTTTCCTAACCATAGACATGAGTTGTCAATTAATAATGAGATCATATCATTAGGAGAATGATGTGATGGACAGACCCAAATAAAGCAGAGCAATTAGATCGTGTCATCGTGTTCATCTTTGCGAAGCTTTTCTTATGTCAAGTATTGTATTCCTTAGACCATGAGATAATACAACTCCCTGGTATCGGAAGAAAGCTTTGAGGTCATCAAACGTCATCCTATGTGAGGGTGATAATAAAGGTGTCTCTCAGGTGATCGGAAAGTACTTGTTGGGCTGTATGTATCGAGATGGAATTTGTCCCTCCCAAGTCGGAGAGATATACTTCGGGCCCACTCGGTAATCGATATCAACACCGCTTGCAAGCATATGGTTAAGGAGTTAATCATAAAGTGATATCGGATTACGGAACGAGTAAAGTACTTGCTGTGAACGAGATTGAACTAGGTATGGCGATACCGACGATCAAATCTCGGGCAAGTAAAATATCGTGTGACGAAGGGAATACATATATGGGATTAATTGAATCCTGACATCGTGGTTCATCCGATATGATCATCGATGAATATGTGGGAGTCAATATGGGTTTCCAGATCCCGCTGTTGATTATTGATAGAAGATCATGTCTGCATATTCTCGAACCCGTAGGGTCACACACTTAACGTGCATCGACGCTAGGATAGAATGGATAATTGGTTTATGAGTTTTAGTTCGGAGTCTCGGATGAGATCCAGGACATCACGAGAGGTTCCGGAATGGTCCGGAGAATAAGATTCATATAAAGGAAAGCAGTTTTTGGATTCCGGAATCGTTTCGGAGTTTATCGGTATTTTACCAGAAGGTTCTAGAAGGTTCCGCAGTGGGACCAATGTGGACCCACTTGTCGGAGGCCTGCGTGGGCTTAAGGGGAAGTGCCCTGGCCACTTTGGGCCAGGCGCACAAGGCCCTAAAGGCCCAGCCGGCCAGCCCTAGGGGAAACCCTAGGGGAACCTTCCAGAAGGGGGGGAAGACTTGTCCCCTACTCTTCCCCCCTAGCCGCCGCCCTAGAGGCTTGGAGGAGGGGCCAAGGCAGCCGGCCTGCCCCCCATATAAGGGGGGCAGGGGCGCAGCCCTCTCTCACTCCAACCCTAGCCGCCGGCCAATTGCTGCCCCTCCACCTCTCTCTCTCGCGACTGTGTGTAGGCGAAGCCCTGCCGCAGAAACTCTCCACCATAAGCACCACGCCGTCGTGCTGCAGATCCAATCTATCTCTCCACCATACTTGCTGGACCAAGGAAGGAGGAGACGTTGCTGCACCGTACATGTGCATCTCTCGGAGGCGCCGCCAATTGCGGCGTAGGATCAGATCGGACCGCGAGGAGGAGACGGCGAGTACGACTACGTCAACCACGTTCTGTTGAACGTTTCCGCTGTGCGATATCTTCAAGGGTATGAAGATCTCATCTACCTCTCTCGTTGATTACATCTCCTAGATTAGATCTTGGCTTTCTTGTTCGCTCCGTAGGAAATTTTTTGATTTACTATGCTGCGAAACCCTTCAGTGGTATTAGAGCTAGATCTATGCGTAGATGTGTTTCACGAGTAGAACGCAACATGCTTGTTGCGGGCGTTGATGTTTTCTGTTGCAAACCTCTTGTTTTGTACTTCTTATGGCGCGGCATAGTGAGATCGAAGCGGTCCAGGCCAACTTTACGCGACCTCGTTCGCGAGACCGGCTCCGCACTTGACGTGTGGCTTGTTCCACACATGCGGCTGGTGGATGCCAGTTTCTCTCACTATAGTAGTCATGAGATTTACAACGGATGTTAGCAACCATAATATCACCGTTGTGGCTTTCCGTAGGTAAGAATCGTTCTTAACTTGTGACTCCCATAAGCCACGTAAAACATGCAACAACAAAGTAGAGGAGTCTAACTTGTTTTTGCAGGGAGTGTTTTGTGATATGGTATGGCCCAAGACATGATGTGTATGAATTGATATGTATGCGATGATCATGTTTTGTAATCTTTCACGACTTGCATGTCGATGAGTTCAGAACCGGCAGGAGCCATATGGTTGTCTTTATAATTGTGTATGACCTGCGTGTCAACTTCTTATACGCCATGCAATAGCTTTACTTTATCGCTAAGTAGTTAGCAATAGTTGTAGTTGCTATTCGTGGTGGAGGCAATCATGGTGGAGTGATGGAGATCATGCCGGCGCGCACAAGATGGAGATCATGGCGCGGAGATTGGCTATACCATGTCACATAAAATTATATGCATGTGATGTTTATCTTTTTATGTATCTTATTATGCTTAGATCGCGACGGTAGCATTATAAGATGATTCCTCACTTAAAGATCAAGATAAAATTGTGTTCTCCCCTCGTATGCGCCGTTGCGAAAGTTCGTCGTTTTCAAGCATCTCGTGATGATCGGGTGCTATAAACTCTACGTTCACATACAACGGGTGCAAGCCAGTTTTGCACACGCGGAAATACTTGGGTTTGACTTGACGAGCCTAGCATGTACAGACATGGCCTCGGAACACACGAACTGAAAGGTTAAACATGAGTCATATGAATGATATGATCGACACTTAGTTGTCCACCATTGAAACCACATCTCTTCTCGTGAAGATCGGATTAGGTGTGGTGAATTTGGATCATGTTCACTAAACAACTTGAGGGATGTTGAATTTAGTGGGAGTTCATCTAGTAATTTTATTAAGTTGAACTAGTTATCATGAACATAGTCTAAATTGTACTTGCAAATTTTGTAGATCAAATGGCTAAGTCCAACTTCAACTTCAACGTTTTTGCTGAGAAAGAAAAGCTTAAGAACAATGGGTCTAACTTCACCAACTGGTTCCGCAATCTGAGAATCATTCTCGCTGGCGGACAAAAAGCCTATGTACTTGAAAAAGCGCTAGGTGACGCCCCTGCTATTGATGCGCCGGCTGATGAAAAAACTGTTTATCAGTCACGCAAAGATGATTATGGCATGATTAAGAGTACCATGTTGTTTGCTATGGAACCGGAACTTCAAAATCATTTTGAGGAGTTCAAGGGGCCTTTTGAGATACTTGAGGAACTGAAAACGATGTTTCAGACTCAGGCTCGTTCTGAGAGATATGCGATCTCTGAGAAGTTATTTAACTGCAAGATGGAGGAAGGGAGTTCCGTTAGTGAGCACGCCATTAAGATGTCGGGCTACACTCAACGCCTTGAGCAACTGGACTGCAAGATTCCAGAGGAGCTCAAGATTGACAGAGTTCTGCAATCACTCCCTCCTAGCTACAAAGGCTTTGTAGTTACTCACAATCAAATTGGTTCCACTGATACGATCACTGAGCTCTTCGCTAAGCTGAAAGCTGCGGAGGTGGATATCAAAAAGGATAATCATGTGTTGATGGTCAACAAGACCACTAGCTTTAAGAAAGCTAAGGGTGCAAAGGGATCCTTCAAGAAAGGCAGTGGCAAGCGCGTTGCCCCTGCTGAGAAGAAGCTCAAATCTGGACCTAAGCCGGACACTGAGTGCTTCTATTGCAAGGTCAAGGGTCACTGGAAGCGCAACTGTCCAAAGTACTTAGCGGACAAGAAGGCTGGCACCATCAAAGGTATATTTGATATACATGTTATTGATGTCTACCTTACTAGCGCTCGTTGTAGTGCCTGGGTATATGATACTGGTTCAGTTGCTAATATTTGTAACTCGAAACAGGAGCTACGGAATAGACGGTGGCTAGCAAGGGATGAGGTGACGATGCGCGTTGGCAATGGATCAAAAGTTGATGTGATGGCCGTCGGCACGCTCTCCTTAGTTTTACCTTCGGGATTAGTTTTAAACCTTAATAAGTGTTATTATGTGCCTGCGTTGAGCATGAACATTATATCTGGATCGTGTTTATTGCAAGACGGTTATTCATTTAAATCTCAGAATAATGGTTGTTCTATTTATATGAATAACATCTTTTATGGTCATGCACCTGTTGTGAATGGTTTATTTCTTCTGAATCTCGAAAGCAATGAAACACACATCCATAACATTGAGGCTAAAAGATGCAAAGTAGATAGTGATAATCCAACTTATTTGTGGCACTGCCGTCTAGGTCATATTGGTGTAAAACGCATGAAGAAACTCCATTCTGATGGACTTTTGGAGTCTCTTGATTTTGAATCATTTGACACGTGCGAGCCGTGCCTCATGGGCAAGATGATCAAAACCCCGTTCTCCGGTATAATGGAGCGAGCAACGGACTTGTTGGAAATCATACATACCGATGTGTGCGGACCAATGAGTATTTCGACGCGCTGTGGATATCGCTATTTTCTCACTTTTACTGATGACTTAAGTAGATATGGGTATATCTATTTAATGAAACATAAATCTGAAACGTTTGAAAAGTTCAAAGAATTTCAGAACGAAGTGGAAAAACATCGTAACAGGAAAATTAAATTTCTGTGATCCGATCGTGGAGGTGAATATTTGAGTTATGATTTTCTCACGCATCTTAAAGCAAGCGGAATCGTTTCGCAACTCATGCCACCCGGAACACCACAGCGCAATGGTGTGTCTGAACGCCGGAATCGAACTCTATTAGATATGGTGCGATCAATGATGTCTCTTACAGATTTGCCGTTATCATTTTGGGGTTATGCATTAGAAACCGCTACATTCACTTTAAATAGGGCACCATCTAAATCCGTTGAGATGACACCATATGAACTATGGTTTGGTGCTAAACCTAAGTTGTCGTTTCTTAAAGTTTGGGGATGCGAAGCTTACGTCAAGAAGTTGATGCCGGACAAGCTCGAACCCAAAGCGGAGAAATGCGTCTTCATAGGATACCCTAAGGAAACGATTGGGTATACCTTCTACCACAGATCCGAAGGCAAAGTGTTTGTTGCAAAGAACGGATCCTTTCTTGAGAAGGAGTTTCTCTCGAAAGAAGTGAGTGGGAGGAAGGTAGAGCTAGACGAGGTTATTGAACCTTCTCTCGAGTTGGAGAGTAGCGCAGCACCTGAAGTTGTTCCGGTGCCGTCTGCACCAACAAGAGAGGAAGCTAATGATGAAGATCATGAAACTTCGAACGATGCTACTACTGAACTTCGCAGGTCGACAAGGTCACGTGCCACTCCTGAATGGTACGGCAACCCTGTCTTAACAGTCTTGTTGTTAGACAACAGTGAACATGCGAACTACGAGGAAGCGATGATGAGCCCAGACTCTGAGAAATGGCTAGAGGCCATGAAATCCGAATTGGGATCCATGAGCGAAAACCAAGTGTGGACTTTGGTGGACCCTCCTAGCGACCGTAAGGCCGTTGAGTGCAAATGGATTTTCAAGAAGAAAACGGACGCGGATGGTAATGTTACTGTCTATAAAGCTCGGCTTGTCGCAAAAGGTTTTCGGCAAGTTCAAGGTGTTGACTACGATGAGACTTTCTCTCCCGTAGCGATGTTTAAGTCCATTCGGATTTTATTAGCAATTGCTGTGTTTCATGATTATGAAATATGGCAGATGGATGTCAAGACTGCGTTCCTCAATGGCAACATTGATGAAGAGTTGGATATGATGCAGCCCGAAGGTTTTGTCGATCCTAAGGATGCTAATAAGGTGTGCAAACTTCAGCATTCCATTTATGGACTGAAGCAAGCATCTCGGAGTTGGAACCTTCGTTTTGATCAAGTGATCAAGAGTTTTGGATTTGTTCCAAATTGCTACGAAGCTTGTATCTACAAGAAAGTGAGTGGGAGCTCGGTGACATTTTTAGTACTATATGTGGATGACATATTGATTATTGGAAATGACATCGGTATGCTTAACGATGTGAAGAGTTATTTGAATAAATGTTTTTCAATGAAAGACCTAGGAGAAGCTGCTTATATATTAGGCATCAAAATCTATAGAGATAGAGAAAGACGCCTAATAGCTTTAAGCCAAAGTACATACCTAGACAAAGTTCTAAAGAGGTTCAGAATGGATAAAGCAAAGAAAGGTTCATTGCCCATGTTGTCAGGTAAGATATTGAGCAAGGCTCAGTGTCCAGCTACGGTAAAAGATAGAGATACTATGAGCAAAGTGCCATATGCCTCGGCCATAGGTTCTATCATGTATGCCATGCTATGTACTAGACCGGATGTGTCCAATGCTCTTAGTTTGACGAGCAGATACCAAAGTGATCCAGGAGTGGAACACTGGACAGCCGTAAAGAACATCCTAAAGTATTTAAATAGGACTAAAGAAATGTTCTTAGCCTATGGAGGTGATGAGGAGCTCGTCGTAAAAGGTTACATCGACGCTAGCTTCGACACCGACCCGGATGATTCTAAATCTCAGACAGGATACGTTTATATTTTGAATGGTGGAGCTGTGAGCTGGAGAAGCTGCAAGCAAAGCGTGATCGCGGGATCTACAATAGAAGCGGAATACATGGCTGCTTCGGAAGCATCAAGTGAAGGAGTTTGGATCAGAAACTTCGTCACTGAGCTTGGTGTGGTTCCAAATGCCTTGGACCCACTGGAGATATTGTGCGACAACACTGGCGCCATAGCACTGGCTAAGGAACCAAGATATCATCCAAAGACCAAGCACATCAACCACCGTTTCCATATAATCCGAGATTATATATCAGATGGAGATCTGAAGATTAGCAAAGTACATATGGATCTGAATGTCGCAGACCCGTTGACTAAACCTCTTCCACGAGCAAAACATGATCAGCACCTTAATGCCATGGGTGTTAGATTGTTGCCAGATGTAAACTAGATTATTGACTCTAGTGCAAGTGGGAGACTGTTGGAATTATGCCCTAGAGGCAATAATAAAGATGTTATTATTATAATTCTTGTTCATGATAATGTTTATATTCCATGCTAGAATTGTATTAAGCGGAAACTTTAATACTTGTGTGGTTTATGAACAACACCGTGTCCCTAGTACGCCTCTATGGACTAGCTCATTGATTAATGATGGTTAAGGTTTCCTAACCATAGACATGAGTTGTCAATTAATAATGAGATCATATCATTAGGAGAATGATGTGATGGACAGACCCAAATAAAGCAGAGCAATTAGATCGTGTCATCGTGTTCATCTTTGCGAAGCTTTTCTTATGTCAAGTATTGTATTCCTTAGACCATGAGATAATACAACTCCCTGGTATCGGAAGAAAGCTTTGAGGTCATCAAACGTCATCCTATGTGAGGGTGATAATAAAGGTGTCTCTCAGGTGATCGGAAAGTACTTGTTGGGCTGTATGTATCGAGATGGAATTTGTCCCTCCCAAGTCGGAGAGATATACTCCGGGCCCACTCGGTAATCGATATCAACACCGCTTGCAAGCATATGGTTAAGGAGTTAATCATGAAGTGATATCGGATTACGGAACGAGTAAAGTACTTGCTGTGAACGAGATTGAACTAGGTATGGCGATACCGACGATCAAATCTCGGGCAAGTAAAATATCGTGTGACGAAGGGAATACATATACGCGATTAATTGAATCCTGACATCGTTGTTCATCCGATATGATCATCGATGAATATGTGGGAGTCAATATGGGTTTCCAGATCCCGCTGTTGATTATTGATAGAAGATCATGTCTGCATATTCTCGAACCCGTAGGGTCACACACTTAACGTGCATCGACGCTAGGATAGAATGGATAATTGGTTTATGAGTTTTAGTTCGGAGTCTCGGATGAGATCCAGGACATCACGAGAGGTTCTGGAATGGTCCGGAGAATAAGATTCATATAAAGGAAAGCAGTTTTTGGATTCCGGAATCGTTTCGGAGTTTATCGGTATTGTACCGGAAGGTTCTAGAAGGTTCCGGAGTGGGACCAACGTGGGCCCACTTGTCGGAGGCCTGCGTGGGCTTAAGGGGAAGTGCCCTGGCCACTTTGGGCCAGGCGCACAAGGCCCTAAAGGCCCAGCCGGCCAGCCCTAGGGGAAACCCTAGGGGAACCTTCCAGAAGGGGGGAGAAGACTTGCCCCCTACTCTTCCCCCCTAGCCGCCGACCTAGAGGCTTGGAGGAGGGGCCAAGGCAGCCGGCCTGCCCCCCATATAAGGGGGGGGCAGGGGCGCAGCCCTCTCTCACTCCAACCCTAGCCGCCGGCCAATTGCTGCCCCTCCACCTCTCTCTCTCGCGACTGTGTGTAGGCGAAGCCCTGCCGCAGAAACTCTCCACCATAAGCACCACGCCGTCGTGCTGCAGATCCAATCTATCTCTCCACCATACTTGCTGGACCAAGGAAGGAGGAGACGTCGCTGCACCGTACGTGTGCATCTCTCGGAGGCGCCGCCACTTGCGGCGTAGGATCGGATCGGACCGCGAGGAGGAGACGACGAGTACGACTACGTCAACCACGTTCTGTTGAACGTTTCCGCTGTGCGATATCTTCAAGGGTATGAAGATCTCATCTACCTCTCTTGTTGATTACATCTCCTAGATTAGATCTTGGCTTTCTTGTTCGCTCCATAGGAAATTTTTTGATTTACTATGCTGCGAAACCCTTCATTTCCTCAATATTTCTTGTTGCTCATATTCGGGTACGCATCTTCGCGTAATACCATCAACTCCTACTTTATATAAATGTGGGTCATCCCAAAAGTAATGCCTCAAATCGTAAAAGAATTTTCTTCTTTGCTAAGCTGTAAAGGTTGGAGGCAAATACTTGGAAACAATAAAGTTAGCATAATCAGCATACCAAGGAAGGTCTCACAAAGTTACATTTATTGAAGCCAACTGTTCATTTGGAAAACTATCATTAACAGGAATAGGATCAAAAGAAATGTTTTCCAATCTAGACAAGTTGGCAGCCACAGGATTTTCAGCACCTTTCCTATCTACGATATGCAAATCAAACTCTTGTAAAAGCAACACCCATCTAATAAGCCTAGGCTTAGCATCCTTCTTAGTCATAAAATATCTAATAGCAGCGTGATCAGTATGAATAGTAACTTTAGAATCAACAATGTAAGGTCTAAACTTATCACATGCAAAAACAACAGCAAGAAACTCTTTCTCAGTGCTAGCATAATTCTTCTGAGCAGCATCAAGAGTCTTACTAGCATAATGAATAACATTCAACTTATTATCTACGCGCTGTCCAAGAACAGCACCAACGGCAAAATCACTAGCATCACACATAATTTCAAAGGGTAAATTCCAATCAGGTGGTTGGACAATAGGAGCAGTAGTTAAAGCCTTCTTAAGAGTTTCAAAAGCTTCCTTACAATCATCATCAAAGACAAATGGTACATCTTTTTGAAGAAGATTAGTAAGAGGCTTTGAAATCTTAGAGAAATCTTTAATAGACCTCCTATAGAAACCAGCATGACCAAGAATACTACGAATACCTTTAACATCTCTCGGACAAGGCATCTTCTCAATTTCCTCAACTTTTGCTCTGTCAACTTCAATACCTCTTTCAGAAATTTTATGTCCAAGGACAATTCCTTCATTTACCATAAAGTGGCATTTCTCCCAATTAAGAATAAGATTAGTTTCTTCACACCTCTGCAAAACTTTATCAAGATTGTGCAAATAATTATCAAAAGAAGTTCCATAGATGAAGAAATCATCCATGAAAACCTCCACAATTTCTTCACAAAAACCATGAAAAATAGCAGACATGCATCTTTGAAAAGTAGCAGGAGCATTGCATAAACCAAACGCCATACGTCTATAAGCATAAGTTCCATAAGGATAAGTAAAAGTGGTTTTCTCTTGATCTTCCCTTTTAACAGCAATCTGAGAGAAACCGGAATAACCATCAAGAAAACAAAAGTGCGTCTTCTTAGACAACCTCTCTAGCATTTGATCTATAAACGGTAAAGGATAATGATCTTTCTTGGTAACTTTGTTTACCTTTCTAAAATCAATGCACATTCTATAACCAACTACTACCCTTTGAGGAATAAGCTCGTTATTCTCATTAGGCACAATAGTCATACCTCCTTTCTTAGGAACACAATGAACAGGACTAACCCATCTACTATCAGCAATAGGATAAATAATACCAGCATCAAGGAGCTTCAATACCTCATTTCTTACCACTTCCTTCATCTTGGGAATTAAGCGGCGTTGATGTTCGACAACTGGCTTTGCGTCTTCCTCCATATTAATAGCATGCTAATATAAAGTGGGAGAAATTCCTTTCAAATCATCGAGAGTATATCCCATAGCTCCTCGATGTTTCCTCAATATCTCCAATAACCTTTCTTCTTCCTTTCCTGAAAGTTTAGAACGGATAATAATAGGATATATTTTCTTATCATCTATATAAGCATATTTAAGATCATCAGGTAAAGGTTTTAATTCAAAAACAGGATGTAACGCCCCAACCTTGAGAACAAGGTGGAACATCTGTGTTAAGTGCTATTCCCTGGATCAATGATAGCACCACAGAACAAAATGAAATATTCATTGCATAGTATCAAGATTACATCGCGGATCCAGATACAAAGTACTTAAACCTTACAATTTACACAGTGGAAATAACAAGGTGGCAAGGAGCCTCCATCTTCATCACGTGCCACAGGCAGCCATGTTGGAATGTAAGCTCGAGATCCTAATCCTGGTTCCTTACTCGAGTAAAACCTGCACGTTGAATATGCAGCCCCAAAGGGGTCAGTACAATGATGTACTGGCAAATGACACATATTTGGTGGATATTGTGAGGAGCCTATCTACATGAAGATTTGGCTGGTGGATCTCACAGGCCGACTTGCATAAAGCCAGTTTTGTCCTACAGTTCTTTCTCAAAGTTTTTCTTTCAAGTTTTACATTTTCAAGGGTCGAATTAACCCCCAAATGCCACATACTAGCTAGGCATGTAGCACTGGGTGAAATTCGACAAAGCCGGAACCTCAGGCACCACCACCCCTCGGAGTGTATGGTCCTTAGTTCCTACCTAAGGGTTTCTAGATAGATTTTAATCATTCAGAAGAGGTGATGAGATTATTCCGTACATTCCATGTCTAGAGACTCAATTGTCCATAACCGAGGACACGGCTAATCGATTAGTTTTGACACCTTGCAAGGGTTGTGCACGTTCACCTTACGATTCATTTTATGCCCATACATAAAATGAAACGAGACCTTTTAGAGGAGAGGACAACTAACTGGGCAAGATCCGTTCCCAACCTATAATTCAGCTACCACCATCTTCTTGCCGACAAGTTGTACTCCCACATCTAATCAGTCAAGACAGAGCCCATAATGTCATAAGGCTGCACTGGAAGTACACTAAGCATGTAAGACATAGCCATCTCTTTGTTCCTGGGTGGCAAACCACAAGTGTACGCCCAGGCAGCAACTACACAAAGTGTAGCCCCAGGTCGCCACTCAACATCGCCTCCATCATCAAACCAATCCACCCAGGTGTTTCATTTTAGTTGAAGTTCTTAAATTGTTCCCAAAACACCTTTCAAGTGACCTTAGCATAGCATCAATATTTTTCAAAGTGTTTAGCATCCTAACAGGTGGGGTTTGAGGGATTTGCTACACACTACTAGGATCTAAGCATTTGATAAAACAGTTGAGTAAAACACCTATCATGCATACTACAAGAGGTGAATATACTAATGCATAATAAAATGGGTAAAGGGGCATGTGTGTCACTTGCCTCCATAAGAACACGACGTTTCTCTTTCCTCAACTAAGCGTGTAGTCCTTCGCACCAACTATAGTAAAAGAACAAGGTATAAACACTCAAAAATTCACAAACAATCAATTTAAACAATCGAAGGTATTGGTTTAGCCATTTAGCTTCATTGAGATGTTGCGATTTGGAGGGTATGGTAAAAGATCATGAATGGAATTGAGGGCTTAATTGGGAAGGATCAGTATGATTTGAGCGGGAATTGGTCCAGGCAACTTCAGGAGTGCTTGTACTACTCAATAGCATATTTGCAAGTTGAATAGTTCAAAACATGAAAACAAAACTAAGTGGGCATTGGATTGGGTATAGACGGTTGATATTTGGGGTCATGGCTCAAATGGTTCATTGATCATCATGGTGTATAATACATACTTGGTATGGGTTATAACAGCTCCACGTTAAGGGAGTCTGGGCTTGAGATGAATTCATATTTTACTCAAGTAGCTCATTTGCTATTTGAATATTTATATGAACTAGCGGTGAGGCCCGCGCATTTGCGCGGCTAGTTTTGTTGTAAATTGTCTTGTATAATTGTTTGACTTTTGGAAAATGCATCATTAACTATACATTTGAGATATCTCAGCACCATGAAACCATATCAAATTGTCTATATGTTAGTACCTTGAATATATTTGTAAGAAGCTAGCTCGCCATTTTTTGTTTGAGGTATAAATACCAAACATCATATAGTTTAAATCTCATATATTAGTATTTGAAGCATAAAAATTTGTTGCAGACGTTATGTCTATTTTGAGAAAATAAAATTGAGACATTTTTAAATCCTCTAATTAAGTTTATTAAGATGCTACATGACCACGAACGACTACCTATGCATTGTTGTCAAAATCATGCAAACCTATGGAGTTCCAGACTGACTTGTATAGTTTTATATATTTTGCTTTATTCTCATCCATTGAAGTCCTTATTTCCATACCTATGTGGAATTTAAATTAACTAATAATTTAAACAATGGGACATTACATAAACTATGTGTTTTGTTCTCCCACCCGTCTCGTGAAGGCTTCTTTTAATTGACTTCGTGCCTCGGCCATGTAAGGCCTACCAGTTTATAATCCCCAGACATTACTAAAACATTTTCTCACTCTTGGCATGAGATTTTGCTTTTCATTTCGCACAAAAATTGTTTGCACGGCCACCATAACGGCATCGACTCATCAATCTTCTTTTTGTTCAATTTCATGCATGTCATAGAGTTCTTATAAGTTGCTATTTTGTACACTGGTCATCCTTTACTATATATATCTTATGTGAAATCAAATTATAGTATACTTTTGATTTCTTTCCAATATTTATTTAATTTTAATATTTATTTATAAATCTAAGAATTTCAGGGTTTGTTTAGAAAACTTACCTATGGAATGTAAAACATCTGTGCCAAGTGAGCGTGTCTCGGAAAATCATGAAACTGCACTTAAGTGTACTCTGATTTTAAGTGCCTAGTGTGAGCTGATTGAGATGATGCCATGTCCCAGGACATCATAGAAGCATCGGATTAGGAAACATATTTTTTGAGGATGAGAGAGATTAAGAGAGGGCCAGCGTAGAGACACTGAGGAGTACACCTGTGACCAAGATTAATTGGAGATTGACTGCTTGAGTAGAGTTGTATATCTGCTGCTTTTCTCCAATAGACTATCTTATAAAGGAAAATTATTTGAGTTAATTGTACCTTTTATGCACACCTAATTTCTGATTCATTAGCAGTGAATCTGCAATTTGTGTTTCGTGTGCCTGATGATGATCATGTATCACTAGTAGAAAACAGGCCTAATATCCAGGATGAATTTGAGCTTTAGTCCCGGTTGTGTTTTGATCCGGGACTAATGCTCACATTAGTCCCGGTTCAAAAGACTATGTGGGCCAGAAATCTTTAGTCCCGGTTTAAATGGGACCTTTAGTCCCGGTTGGAGATACGAACCGGGACTAAAGGGTTAGTGACCTTTAGTCCCGGTTGGTATCTCCAACCGGGACTAAAGCCCCACCCTTTAGTCCCGGTTGGTGTTACCAACCCGGACTAAAGGGTCTCCCCCAATTTTCCTCTCATGCCTACCCCCCCCCCCCCCCCCGCGTAGAAAAAACGTCTAAAAAAAATAAACGAAAATGATAAAAACTTCAAATTTCAAAATCCTTTGACATGCATGTACCTCATGCAACTAACTTTTATGGAAAATTTGAAATTTTGAATTTTGAATTTTTTTGCAAAAAAAGGATGTTCCAAATTAAAATGGCTCTAACTTTTGCATACGGACTCGAAAAAAAAACGTATAATATATGAAAAATTATCTACACAAAATTTTACATCCGATTTCAACGGCCGTAGGCCGTTTGCACAAATTCTACTTTCTCAAAATTCCAAAGGGAAATATGAAAGCAGGAAGATTTTAGTTTTTGTTAGAAAAATGAGAAAAAAATGATTTTTTGAAGGATTTTTTAATTTCTTTAGTTGTTTCTTCCACTTTTTAGTTATTTTGAAGTTTTTAGATTATTTTGGAATTTTTTAAGATTTTTGAATTTTTTGTTTTTTTTTAATATTTTGAGTTTTAAAATTAATAATTAAATTATGCATAAAGATTATTTGAAATTCATTGATGCTTATTATTAATTAATCATTATTAGTTATTTTTGAAATTATTTGGAACTCAAAAAAGTAAAATGATATATTATCAAAGTCTAAGGGGTTAATACAATTCATAGCATAGTATTATCAAGAAGTCGCGAGTGCAGTCTTGGAAGCTAGTAGGGAAGGAATGAAGAAGTTAAGCGTGCTAAGGGTGGAGTAGTGTAAGGATGGGTGACCGGTCGGGAAGTGGGACCACAAGTATATACTTTGATATGACATAGGACTGGTGATTAGAGATTAGAGGGGAAACTGTCAAACAAATCAAAAATCCAAAAATAGGAAAATTCAAAAAAATTGAAATAATTTGAAACTTTTTTCGAAAATATTTGAAAATAACAAAATAACCTTTAGTCCCGGTTGGTGTTATCAACCGGGACTAAAGGGTTCTCCAGCCCGCAGCACTCAGGGCGGCCACGTGGAGGGTCTTTAGTCCTGGGCATGAATGGAATTGAGGGCTTAATTGGGAAGGATCAGTATGATTTGAGCGGGAATTGGTCCAGGCAACTTCAGGAGTGCTTGTACTACTCAATAGCATATTTGCAAGTTGAATAGTTCAAAACATGAAAACAAAACTAAGTGGGCATTGGATTGGGTATAGACGGTTGATATTTGGGGTCATGGCTCAAATGGTTCATTGATCATCATGGTGTATAACACATACTTGGTATGGGTTATAACAGCTCCACGTTAAGGGAGTCTGGGCTTGAGATGAATTCATATTTTACTCAAGTAGCTCATTTGCTGTTTGAATATTTATATGAACTAGCGGTGAGGCCCGCGCATTTGCGCGGCTAGTTTTGTTGTAAATTGTCTTGTATAATTGTTTGACTTTTGGAAAATGCATCATTAACTATATATTTGAGATATCTCAGCACCATGAAACCATATCAAATTGTCTATATGTTAGTACCTTGAATATATTTGTAAGAAGCTAGCTCGCCATTTTTTGTTTGAGGTATAAATACCAAACATCATATAGTTTAAATCTCATATATTAGTATTTGAAGCATAAAAATTTGTTGCAGACGTTATGTCTATTTTGAGAAAATAAAATTGAGACATTTTTAAATCCTCTAATTAAGTTTATTAAGATGCTACATGACCACGAACGACTACCTATGCATTGTTGTCAAAATCATGCAAACCTATGGAGTTCCAGACTGACTTGTATAGTTTTATATATTTTGCTTTATTCTCATCCATTGAAGTCCTTATTTCCATACCTATGTGGAATTTAAACTAACTAATAATTTAAACAATGGGACATTACATAAACTATGTGTTTTGTTCTCCCACCCGTCTCGTGAAGGCTTATTTTAATTGACTTCGTGCCTCGGCCATGTAAGGCCTACCAGTTTATAATCCCCAGACATTACTAAAACATTTTCTCACTCTTGGCATGAGATTTTGCTTTTCATTTCGCACAAAAATTGTTTGCACGGCCACCATAACGGCATCGACTCATCAATCTTCTTTTTGTTCAATTTCATGCATGTCATAGAGTTCTTATAAGTTGCTATTTTGTACACTGGTCATCCTTTACTATATATCTTATGTGAAATCAAATTATAGTATACTTTTGATTTCTTTCCAATATTTATTTAATTTTAATATTTATTTATAAATCTAAGAATTTCAGGGTTTGTTTAGAAAACTTACCTATGGAATGTAAAACATCTGTGCCAAGTGAGCGTGTCTCGGAAAATCATGAAACTGCACTTAAGTGTACTCTGATTTTAAGTGCCTAGTGTGAGCTGATTGAGATGATGCCATGTCCCAGGACATCATAGAAGCATCGGATTAGGAAACATATTTTTTGAGGATGAGAGAGATTAAGAGAGGGCCAGCGTAGAGACACTGAGGAGTACACCTGTGACCAAGATTAATTGGAGATTGACTGCTTGAGTAGAGTTGTATATCTGCTGCTTTTCTCCAATAGACTATCTTATAAAGGAAAATTATTTGAGTTAATTGTACCTTTTATGCACACCTAATTTCTGATTCATTAGCAGTGAATCTGCAATTTGTGTTTCGTGTGCCTGATGATGATCATGTATCACTAGTAGAAAACAGGCCTAATATTCAGGATGAATTTGAGCTTTAGTCCCGGTTGTGTTTTGATCCGAGACTAATGCTCACATTAGTCCCGGTTCAAAAGACTATGTGGGCCAGAAATCTTTAGTCCCGGTTTAAATGGGACCTTTAGTCCCGGTTGGAGATACGAACCGGGACTAAAGGGTTAGTGACCTTTAGTCCCGGTTGGTATCTCCAACCGGGACTAAAGCCCCACCCTTTAGTCCCGGTTGGTGTTACCAACCCGGACTAAAGGGTCTCCCCCAATTTTCCTCTCATGCCTCCCCCCCCCCCCCCCCCCGCGTAGAAAAAACGTCTAAAAAAATAAACGAAAATGATAAAAACTTCAAATTTCAAAATCCTTTGACATGCATGTACCTCATGCAACTAACTTTTATGGAAAATTTGAAATTTTGAATTTTGAATTTTTTTGCAAAAAAAGGATGTTCCAAATTAAAATGGCTCTAACTTTTGCATACGGACTCGAAAAAAAACGTATAATATATGAAAAATTATCTACACAAAATTTTACATCCGATTTCTGGCCGTTTGCACAAATTCTACTTTCTCAAAATTCCAAAGGGAAATATGAAAGCAGGAAGATTTTAGTTTTTGTTAGAAAAATGAGAAAAAAATGATTTTTTGAAGGATTTTTTAATTTCTTTAGTTGTTTCTTCCACTTTTTAGTTATTTTGAAGTTTTTAGATTATTTTGGAATTTTTTAAGATTTTTGAATTTTTTTTTTTGAATATTTTGAGTTTTAAAATTAATAATTAAATTATGCATAAAGATTATTTGAAATTCATTTATGCTTATTATTAATTAATCATTATTACTTATTTTTGAAATTATTTGGAACTCAAAAAAGTAAAATGATATATTATCAAAGTCTAAGGGGTTAATACAATACATAGCATAGTATTATCAAGAAGTCGCGAGCGCAGTCTTGAAAGCTAGTAGGGAAGGAATGAAGAAGTTAAGCGTGCTAAGGGTGGAGTAGTGTAAGGATGGGTGACCGGCCGGGAAGTGGGACCACAAGTATATACTTTGATATGACATAGGGCTGGTGATTAGAAATTAGAGGGGAAACTGTCAAACAAATCAAAAATCCAAAAATAGGAAAATTCAAAAAAATTGAAATAATTTGAAACTTTTTTCGAAAATATTTGAAAATAACAAAATAACCTTTAGTCCCGGTTGGTGTTATCAACCGGGACTAAAGGGTGCTCCAGCCCGCAGCACTCAGGGCGGCCACGTGGAGGGTCTTTAGTCCCGGGTTGTGGCACAACCGGGACTAAAGAGGGGGACTTTTAGTCCCGATTGGTTAGTCCCGGTTGCTACAACCGGGACTAAAGGCCTTTACCAACCGGGACTAAAAGCCATTTTTCTACTAGTGTATGTTATCCCGCATCCATGCACAGATCTTCTTTTAGTTAATTGTGTTGTCGCTCGCCGGCCGCCGGCTATGATCAATCAAAGAATCGATCGTCCCAGGATCCATGCACACATCGTCCGTTAATTAATCAATTCTGCTGCAATGGCGACTGATCAATCTACGAATCTCCGTCAAGTCGATGGTGCTAATTTGCTCCAAGCATCTATCCATGGATAGGATCCTTGGAGATCCTGGTGATGATTCTTGGGTGCATGAGGACGACAGAGATGGTGCTGTGGAGCTGGCCTAGCACTGTCTCGCCCTATCGCCCATGGCCTTTATGAAGACTGAATCCTTCTACGACAGCGATCCGACACTTATGATCCACGATGTACCATCGATTGGCTGGATATTTTTTGATCGATCATATTCATATATTAACGCTCCGTCTGTGGTCGCCGGAGACATTGTCTCGTCACCGGCCCGGCCGATCAGCAGATGTCGTCCTGCAGCTCCTTCTTGACGTATCAACCGCACCTCGGTTTTCGATTTCCAGCTGAGCGATAATGGAATCGCATTGGGACGTAGATCAGTATCAGATTGATATTTCAGAGTCATGTACGTGGTCAGGCCGGACACCAATCCGTGTATTTCATAAGCTTAGGTACCGTGTACTATCTAAACTTAGCCTTTTGCTTTCCAGATTAAGTACGTGCTGCGTCTGGACATCTATCCATGTATACGTGAAACCGTCTCGTGTATGGTAAACTTAGCCTTTTGCTTTCCAGATTTAACTACGTGCTGAGTTCGGACATCTATCCATGTATACGTGAAATTGTCTCATGTACGGTATATGCATCCGGACGTCTATATCTTGGCCTGGTATATGCGTTATGTACGGCACGTTTCCATGTGAAATCACCTCGATCCGTACCTTGGCTAGCTATACGCGTTAATAAATCTCCACCGTTTATACCTCATAGTTATATCGTGATAAATCTCCACCGTTGATTGTTAGTTGTTTTAATAATATAATAGATTGACAAAGTATAATAAGTGAAGGATCTTTATGCTCTATCAAAGTATATTGAATCTTGGGATATCTTATGTGGGTAACTCACATAAGAGACAAAATAGTGTAATAGCAATACTATCGAATAAGTGCAGTAACAATTATCCTTGAATAGTGTATGTATTACACTTAGTCATTGGGCTAGGAAATAAGAAGCATTGAGTTACTCAATTAACTCATTTGTTAATTGAATGATTCCATGCAAGGCTAAGGTTGATTTGACATGAATAAATGGCTATAGGTATAGGATAGGTATAGGTGATGTGTGAAATATGGCTTTAAGGTTCCTGATGAGTAAGTAGGATTTGGTTAAGTTCTATGATGTTGATTTGGTCAAAACCAAAGTAGCAAGGTAGAAATTAAGATTGGAGTATCACACTTTACTCAAACGACACATTTGTAATTTGGATAAGTGGGTACTATACAGGACAGGTCTGAGTGAATATGATCTTGATCGAGATGTTGTTTAGATAGATACGACATTGGATCGAAGTGATCTCAAGGTGATATCTGATAGCTAGGTATGATCGTAGGGTTTTCTAAAGTAGAAGGAATCATTGATTGAATTAGAAATAGAATTAATCTATATAGGAATACTCAAATTCTCATATTAGAATTTGAATAATTGTGGCATGGTTCAATAAATTATGGGAGTGATACTACTGGATAGCTTGCAGTAATACAAAGTCACTGCAATTGGAATCACTCTAAAATAAGTTATAGAATTTGAACTATCACCGAAATAGTGATTTGGACAAATTTGAATGCACAAAGTGTGTGCACGTTTCAAATTTGGATTTTCTTGATCCTATGGTGTTCTACCAGTTCTAAGGAATCCAGGGACTACAAATTTGTAATTTTTGAATACTTGGTTCAAAAGATGTGAACTAAGCAAACTAACAGGAGGTTCAATCCCAATTTGAAAATAGTTTCAAATTGAACCCATGAAATATAAGATTTTATTGTACTACTGGATTCTACAGGTTTCAAGGATTTCAACGGTATATTATTTGCTATTTTTGGACCTACAGATCAAAAGATATGAATTTTGCAAGATTGAAACCAAATCTGGTTTGAAGTTCTAATTCGAATTTCTGTTTGAACCAGAGGCCGACACGTGGCGTGATCTGATTGGTCTGTACCGATTCGGGCGGATTAAGGTTGTGGGCCGTTAGATCTTAAGTGGATCGAACGTACCAGATCTACTGGTACCCCTTCGTTTAAGTGAAGTGATCTGGGCTTTTAGATCTTGATCGGACGGACGATAAGAGTCAGAGGGGAGAAGCTTACAGTGAGGCTAGGATTCCGGTCGTCGCTGGCGAGGAGCGGCCCTGGGGGTGGACGTTGCCGACGATGCCGAGGGTTCTGGCGGTGACGAAGATGCGGACGAGGTTCAGCTTGACGAGGGAAATCCGACGGTGGTGACGGCGTCGTCGATTTCTTCCTGCACTCGCGTGGAGAGGCGACTGGAGCGGGGATGGTCTTCGGGTTTTGACGTTGAGCTCGATTTTCTGCAGAAGAAGTTTGAAGGAGGGGTCAGGGGTGTGCGTCGGTTCAAGGCGAAGAGGATAGAGGCGAGGGGAGGGGCTCGGGCTCACCGTCGTTGGCGAAAACTACCGGGGATGCCCGCAGACGTGCGTACCTCTGACGAGGAATCCCGCAGTCTTCTCTGCGGCTCGAGCGGAATATCAAAAGGGGAGAGGGAGAGGAGGTTATGGCGTCTTTACGCAGGGGTTTAAAAGGGGCGAGGGTGCGTTACCGGGGAGTAATCGCCGGCGGTAAATGCTTCCAGTGAGAGGAGAGAATTCGGGGTAGAAGACAGTGCCGACAGGTAGGGTCCACTATCAGTGGGAGGAAGAGGGAAGGAGGGTACCGGTTCGGGGCGGGGCGATGCTGGGCCGTGGCTGGCTTCTGGGGTTGGGCCGAAAGGCTTCCCAGGGTCCGTTTTCATATTTTTCTCTCCTTTACTTCATTTTCTTTTCTGTTTTCTTAAATCTTTCACAGATTTTGCAAAAATGCTCCAAATCAATTTAAACTATTTTCAGAGATTTTACAGAAATCACTGCAAGGTTTTAAGTCAGTAGGAAAACAAGTTTTCAAAATCAGAACAAGATTTTTAACAGAAATATGGATCATGTCTATAGGTTTTGCTTGCATAAAGCTAATTGGGATTTGAAAATAAATCCTTTGAGAATAAGAAATAATCCTTTATAGAATAATGTTTGAAAATATCTTTCAAACTTGGTTTCTTGAAATACCATCTCTACTAAATAAAACTCCTTTGGATCTCACTCCTTTGCAAGTAAACTTGCATAGGTTTGAATAAAGGATGGAAAATAGTATTTTGGGAATTGATCTTTTCTCAAAGAAGTTATTCAAGAAAATAATAGAAGGTTTAAATTCTTTTCAAATAAAACTTTCAATTAGACTCAAAAGTTTCAAATCCCTGTGAATTTCTAATCATCTCAAGCAATACAAAAGCGAAAAATTCCCCCAAAATTTGACAAAATCTTGGGATGTTACACAGGATCTTCCTTAGGTGGCAAAGTGGTACCAAGATCCTCCACAGGTAAATTGTGCTTGATCAATGGTTGTTGATGAAGGAAAATATCGTCAATCTCTTCTCTTTCCTTCCTGAAAACATCACTTTCATGGTCCTCCATGAATTGCTACAGAGCATTATTAGGAGCAAGAGCAATAGAAGCAAGCTGTTCAACTCGAAAATTTTCATCAGGCATGTCATTTTCATAAGAAGTCTTAGCAAACTTGGAAAAATTAAACTCATAAGACTCTCCATTAAACTTAGTAAAAAAAATCTCCTTCTTACAGTCTATCACAACACCACAAGTATTCAAAAAGGGTCTACCAAAAATAGTAGGACAAGTTTTACTAGCCTCCTTACCAAGTACTAGGAAATCAGTGGGATATTTGGTCTTACTGCAAAGAACTTCCACATCTCGAACAATACCCAGAGGCCAAACAGTCTCTCTGTTAGCAAGCTGAACAACCATATCAATATCTTCAAGTTGACAAGCGCCAATCTCATGCATAATTTCTCTGTAGAGCTCTAAAGGAATGGCACTTGAACTAGCACCAATGTTGCATAAACCATAATAGCAATGATCGCCAATCCTGACAGAAACAACAAGAACACTTGTTTTCCTATGCCTTTTAGGATGTGAGATAATATTAGAAGCATCTTCACAAAAGAGAACATATTCATCCCCTACATCTTTAGTAACAAGGTCCTTCAATATAGCTACAGGAGACTTAATAGTAATTTGCTCATCGGGCTCTACAGCTTTCTTAGTACTTTTATTAGACACACTTACCAAAGTAGAATACTCTTTTACCTTAGCAGGAAAAGGTGTCTTCTCAAAATAAGGTTCAGGCACAATGCTATCAACAGTACAAACTTCAGTAGCTGCAGCAGGAATATGACTAATAGAATCTTTATAAGGCGCATGATATTTGTTCCAATCTTTCTTTGGAACATCAAGATAAGAGGCAAAAGCCTTAAGACAATTAGCAAGTATTTGAGAATCAAGACCATAAGCAATGCTAACACTATGAAAGTCATCGGTTCCCATAAAAGTTTTAATGCATTCATAATCATAATTTATACTTGACTTCCTACCTTTGTCGTTTTCCCATCCTTCAGCATTTTCTTGGATACGGTCAAGGAGATTCCACTTAGCATCTTCCTTCATATGAGTAAATGATCCAAAACAGGAAGCATCCAAATAATCATTATCATGAAGAGCAAGCCTTGCATAAAAATTATCAATAACAATATTATTGGGGAGCTCATGAATGGGACATTTGAGCATTAGTAACTTCAATCTCCCCCATGCTTGGGCAATACTTTCTCCATCATGAGGCCAAAAGTTATATATTCGATTATGATCTTTATGAATTTCACTTGGAGGATAAAACTTGGAATAAAAGAGAGGCACAATTTCCTCCCATGCAATAGATGGACCATCTTTAAGCAGCTAGTACCACTCCTCAGCTCTGCCTTTCAATGATAAAGAGAATAGCTTCCTCTTGACCTGGCTCGGTGAAATACCTGCACACTTGAACAACTCGCATAATTCATGTATAAAAAGTAAGTGATCACCCGGATGGACAGTTCCATCTCCTAAATAGCAGTTATCCATAACACGTTCAACAATTTTCATAGGTATTTTAAAAGGATCTAATTGAGCAGGTGGTGGTGGTGGTGGTTCATCCACATGTGCAGCAGTGGTAGAAGTGTTCCCAAATAGGAAACCAAATGGAGAATTCTCCATAGCAAAATAAAATAAAAGTAAAAGACAAAAATAAAAATAATACTCACAGCGACGGTTACCTTTATCAAATCCACTCTTCAATAGCGCTTCACTCCCCGGCAACGGCGCCAGAAAATAGTCTTGATGACCCACAAGTATAGGGGGTGTATCGTAGTACTTTTGATAAATAAGAGTGTCGAACCCAACGAGGAGCAGAAGGTGTTGACAAGTGGTTTTGATCAAGGATTCACTGTAAATACTAGCAAACGGGTTTTCAGGGGTATTTGGTAATGCAAGTAAATAAAGTATGAGTAAATAAAAGACAATAGTAATAATTGCTGCAAGTGGCCCAATACTTTCTAGAGCAAAGGACAAGCCGGTTGTGTAACTTATAATAACCAAACGTTCTCGAGAACACACGGGAGTTTCTGTCAAGTGCTTTCGCTTCATACCGCTAAATAATCTTTACTGGTTTGATAAGTGTTATGGGGGTGAACCGGTGCTAGCGCACTACCCTTACTAGGATAAATACACACTTGTGATTATACCCCTTGCAAGCATCCTGATACGTCTCCAACGTATCTATAATTTTTGATGCTCCATGCTTGTTTTTACACCATTTGCCCAATGTTTCGTTACACTTCGTGGCACTTTTATGCATTTTCCGGAACTAACCTACTAACGAGTTGCCACAGTGCCAGTTCCCTATTTTCTGCTGTTTTTGTGTTTCAGAAGTGATACACAGAAAATATTCTCGGAATTGGACGAAACAAGTTCCTGAAGTCTTATTTTATCTGGGAGCTTCCAGAGATCCGAAGGAGAGAAGGAGGGAGGCCACTAGGGCCCCACACGCAGGGCTGGCGCGGCCAGGGCCTGGGCCGCACCACCCTGGCGTGAGGCCACCTGGCCCCTCCTCTGACATCGCCCCTTCGCCTATAAAGACCCCCCGACGGGAAAAACCTAAGTACCCGATCACTTTTCTAGAACACATCGCGATCCGCCGCCATCGTCGACCCAAAGATCGGGAGGGTCCAGAAGCTCTTCCCGGCACCCTGCCGGAGAGGGGAATCGCCACCGGAGGTCTTCTTCATCGCCATGCTTGCCTCCGGAGCGATGAGTGAGTAGTCTACCTTGGACTATGGGTCCATAGCAGTAGCTATATGGTTGTCTTCTCCACCATGTGCTTCATGTTTAGATCTCATGAGTTGCCCTACATGATTGAGATCACCGTTATGTAATTCTACATGTTTGGTTTGTTGGGATCCGATGAATATTGGTGTTTATGATTGAGTTGTTGTACTGAATATTATCTTATGTTATCTCTATGTTGTTTATGATCTTGTATGCTCTCCGTTGTTAGTAGCTATCTTGGCCGAGTAGTTGCTAGTGACTCCAAGAGGGGGTATTTATGCTCGATAGTGGGTTCATGCCTCTATTTAACCTGGGGGAGTGACAGAAACCTCTAAGGTTGTAGATGTGTTGTTGCTACTAGGGAGAAAACAACATTCATATGCTCAAGGGCATATGCTTTGTTTACATTACACACTTTGCTTAATGCAATTATCTGTTGTTCGCAACTTAATACTTGTGGAGTTCTCGGATTGATTCGCCACAAGTGGATTATTAGTCATAGATGCAGTTGGATGGTGGTCTATGTATTTTGTTGTAATGCCCAGAGTAAATCTCATAGTGATCTTCTTGACATATCACGTTTATCTTTATTCTATCCATTGCCCAACTGTAATTTGTTTACCCAGCATGTGTTATTTATCTTATGGAGAGACACCACTAGTGAACTGTGGACCCCGGTCCTATTTCCATCATATTGCTATCACCTGTTTACTTTACTCGCACTATTTACTTTACTCGCACTGTTTACTTTACTCGCATACTTTTACTGTTTTCCACTCGATGCACTCATAACCTTTGCTTCAAGCAAACCGGTGAGATTGACAACCTCATCGTAAGTTGGGAACAAAGTACTTGGTTGTGTGTGTGCAGGTTCCGCGTTGCAGCTAGCAAACAAAGCTTGGACGAGGCGCCATATATAAATTGTCTGAAGCTGTCGCAAACTAGCAACCATCACCTTCAGTCGTTTGTCTCTCCTCTCCAAGAACGATAAACCTTGGTTTCTTAACTGAGGGAAAACCAGCTGCTATACTCATCATACCTTCCTCTTGGGGTTCCCAACGGGCTGGTCATTCACCACGCACAAGGACTGACTGTCAACTAGGCAATCAGCTGTTTTTCTGGCGCCGTTGCCGGGGAGGAAGTAGAAGACTTCTGCGAGGGGAGTTTTTCGCACGCACATCCTTTGCTTTGTTATTTGTTTTGCTTTACTTTATTTTATTTGCCTGTATTGCTTTTATATCAAAAACCCAAAAAAATTAGAATCCTTGGTAGCTGTTTTTACTTGTTTACTTTCGCTTTGCTGAAATGGCCAATCCTGAAAACACCAAGTTGTGTGACTTTGCTAGCACAAACAATAGTGATTTTATCTGCACTCCTATTGCACCACCTGTTCCTGCTACCACTTTTTATGAGATTAAGCCTGCTTTATTGAACCTTGTTATGAAAGAGCAATTTTCTGGTGCTAGTACTGAAGATGCTGCAGCTCATCTCAACAATTTTGTTGAGCTATGTGAGATGCAGAAATATAAGGATGTTGATAGTGATATTATTAAGCTCAAGTTGTTTCCTTTTTCTTTGAGAGGAAAGGCTAAAGATTGGTTGCTGTCTTTGACTAAGAATAGTATTGATTCATGGGCTAAGTGTAAGGATGCTTTTATTGGTAGATACTATCCTCCTGCTAAGATTATATCCTTGCGTAGCAATATTATGAAGTTTGCGTAGTTTGATAATGAACATGTTGCTCAAGCTTGGGAAAGAATGAAATCTATGATAAAGAATTGCCCCACTCATGGACTGACTACTTGGATGATTATCCAAACTTTTTATGCAGGACTGAATTTTTCTTCAAGGAACCTACTTGATTCAGCTGCTGGAGGCACTTTTATGTCCCTTACCTTGGGCGCCGCAACAAAGTTACTCGACAACATGATGGTAAATTATTCCGAATGGCACACCGAGAGAGCTCCACAAGGTAAGAAGGTAAATTCTGTTGAGGAAACCTCTTCCTTGAGTGATAAGATTGATACCATTATGGCTATGCTTGCTAATGATAGGACTCATGTTGATCCTAATAATGTTACTTTAGCCTCTCTGGTTGCTCAAGAAGAGCATGTTGATGAGAATTTCATTAGAAACAATAATTTTTACAACAATGCTTATAGGAACAATTTTGCTAGTAACAATTATAGGCCGTATCCTTCTACCAATGGTAATGGTTATGGTAACTCTTATGGTAATTCCTACAACAACAATAGGGCCGCGCCCTCCAAGCTTGAGGTAATGCTCAAGGACTTCATCGGTAAGCAAACTGCTTTTAACAAGTCTGTTGAGGAAAAGTTAGGCAAAATTGATATTCTTGCTTCTAAAGTTGATAGCCTTGCTCATGATGTTGAACTTCTGAAATTAAAAGTGTTTCCTAATGATGTGAAAGAGAACAATGTTTTTGCTACTTCTAATGCTATTCAAGTTGGAATTGATAAAAATATTAGATTGTTAGCGGAATTGCATGCCAGGTGGGAAAGAGAAGATGAGATGGCTAGAGAGATGAAGGTATGTACCATTACTACCTCTAATGATGTTGCTCCTAATGCTAGCAATCCTCTTACTTTGATTGGGGTAGAGAAAACTCCCACTCCTTGTGTTAAAAAGCCTAAAACTGCCAAAACTTTTTCTCAAAAGAGTGCTGAAATTTTTCGGAGTGTAGGAGATGATAGCTCTACTTCTTTTAATAATTTTGATGTTGATGGATGCAATATATCTGAAGTTATTTTGTTCTTGCAAAAGCTTGCTTTGACTCCCAATGCTAGTTCTTTAAATATTGCTTTTACTAAGCATATTACCAATGCTCTTATGAAAATTAGGGATGAAAAGTTGAAGCAAAAAGCCTCTGTTCCCAAGAAGTTAGAAGATGGTTGGGAACCCATCATTGATATGCATGTTAATGGTTATGATTGCCATGCTTTATGTGATCTAGGTGCTAGTATTTCTATCATGCCTAGAAAGATTTATGACATGCTTGATTTACCACCGCTTCAAAAGTGTTATTTTGATGTTCCTATTGCTGATGTTGCTAAGAAGAAACCTTTGGGAAGGATTGATGATGTTCTTATTGTGGTTAACAATAACCTTGTTCCTGTTGATTTTCTTGTTATGGACGTTGAATGCCATGCTTCATGTCCTATTATTTTGGTAAGACCCTTTCTCCGAACTGTAGGTGCCATCATTGATATGAGGGAAGGCACCATCAAATATCAATTTCCACTCAAGAAAGGTATGGAACACTTCCCTAGGAAAAGAAAGAAATTACTTTTTGACTCTATTCTTAGAGCAAATTATGAGCTTAATGCTTCATCACTTGATGTTACTTGATTCGCAATTTTCTGCGCCTAGCTCAAAGGCGTTAAAGAAAAGCACTCTTGGGAGATAACCCAATGTTTTTTACTTTCAGTACTTTTTCTTTTATTTGAGTCTTGGAAGTCATTACTACTGTAATGACCGCTCCTTATCTTGTTCATTTTGTTTTTGTGCCAAGAGAAGCCTCTAATTCGACTGAGGTAAAGATTTGGGGATGTTGCTGTCCTGAAACTGTTTTCGGTGCTGCACCGTAAAAATTCGTATAAATTCTCTGTATATCTTTTGGACCTGCGATTTCTTGTGCTATGCCCCAGGTTATATCCAAACTTTCGTTAGTTGAACACTTTTTGATTTGAGCAAATAAAACCCCTCAAAAATTCGACCTTTGTCAGCTGTTCAGTTTTGACAGATTTCTGCCAATATTTGTGTTTGCCACTTTATCGCTTTCTTTTGAGTTATTTTGATCACGGAACTTTTGGGGAGGTTGCTACAGTAGTATTTGCAATATATGTGGTGGTTTTGAGTTGAAACCTGAAGCAAAAAGAGGTTGATTATATATTATGATTACACTAATGTTGCTAATAGATTTGTGTTTAGTTTTGTATGAAGGAAGTTTTCAAGTGTAGGGATTGGAGAATGATGAGATGAGTTGAAGAATGGACAAAAGCTCAAGCTTGGGATTGCCCATGCATCACCCCAAGAAATATCCAAGAAGTACAAGCGTCAAAGCTTGGGGATGCCCCCGAGGCACCCCTTCTTCATCGGCAAAAATCAGGTCACCTTTCAAGACACTATATTTTTATTGCTTCATGCACTATGTGTTTTTCTTGGAGCGTCAGTTGTTTTAGTTTTCTTAGTTGGTTTGTTTTGTTTGCTGCAATAAATGGTTGGACCCCAACAAATTTCCTTTGGAGGAGATGTACTCGTTTTCATTTGCCAAGAACACTCCGTTTTTCATTCTTATAATTTCATCGAGTGTTCTTCTTTTTCCGCTACTGCTTTTGGTTTTCATTTTCGCCTTGATTTGCGTTCAGACCTTGTCATATCTTTTCATCAAGGTGTATTTTTTCCTCTGATCTTTATTGGTTTTCATCAAAAGAGGTGTTTATAAAAATTTCAAATGGTGTTGGAAAAGAAAAAAGGCTTTATGCAAAAAAGTGGTACAAGAAGGAGCTTGTGTAGACTGCGGCTTAGGCTTTTTCATGTCATGCTTGATGTCTTTTTGATAGTATGCTTAGTGGTTTTGCTGTAGCATGACTTGTCTCAAATAACTGAGATTGCTTAATGAGCCTTTGAAAAAAATCATGCGTTGTTTTTATTGTATGGAAGCATTATTTTGGTTTTCTCCTTGATGCTTTATTTGGGTTGACTTGGCGCATGCTCACACATGTTAGACTCTTACAAAGTCGCCAATAGCCTCTATGATCATTTAGTTTTTGAATTTTGATGCCATCTTATGCTTCTTTTAATGTCGCTTTGCATGATTATGGCCATTATTGCTCTCTTAGTTGGTCGCTCCCAGTCTTTTGCTAGCCCTCGCCTTGTACTGAGTATGAGCTCTACTCGTGCATCCAACTCCTAAAAGCCAAAGTTTTCCAAAGTGTCCACCATACATACCTACTAGCAATTTGCTATTCCAAGTAAATTTGACTTGCTTTTATTTTCTCTTCAAATTAAACTCTTACCAGTGTTATGCAAAATTCGGTCAGTAAAGCTCTCACGAACCGGAAGGCACACTTTACTTTTCCTGTTCTTAAAAATTTGACATTGTGGTCTCTTATGTTGAATTGTTATGCTTGCAAGTTGTAAGTTGGAGACTAGCCCAGCCATGCAGTCATGGGCAAGCTTTCAACATTGCACTTCTTATTTGAGTTGATATCGTGATCTTTTGTTTATGGATGCCCGCGGTGTGAAATGAATTGGGAATCTTGTGGGGATCATGGAGTTTGTATATGTGTTAGGGAAACGCCGGGCCGCTAATCTAAGCCATGCATAATTCATGGTGGAAATTTGCAGCATACCCATGGTGAACATTCGACGACGCATCTCACAATAAAAAGCTAAACAAATAGCAAATAAAAGAGATGTCAAGGTGTTCATTGTCTGCTTGTCCTGTCATTTTGATGTGGGCTTGTTCCATGTCATCGGGCACGGAGGTACCCCGTTGGCGGTTCTCAATGATATGCATATATTTACAATGACAAGAGCCTTGCTTGGGACTCTAAGTAAAGTAGCATGAGGTTTGGGTACTCGTATTCACGGGACACGAGGTTTTCAACTTATGATTTGTCAAGCATATGCATCATAATTGTTCTCGCATTAACTCTAACCATTCAAGATGCTTATGATGGGGGCAATGAGAGCTCAAAGCTGGTAAGTACTATAATTTTTGAAGGTTATAAAACTTGCAATCACTGCTTCCCTATGCGAAGGGCCTTTCTTCTACTTTTATGTTGAGTCACCACCTTCTATCTTTATGCACCATTAAGAGAGCATAGTTATCATTCTTAGTATAATGTGCATTGTCCCAAAGTTTTCATTGATTGATTCATATTGTTGGTTTCACTTGTTCTCAAATTATTTGTATCTAGTCGCCCTCTTAAACTTGAAGGTGTCCTATGCATTTATGTTTTGCTCTCTTTGAAGGACAAGCTGAAAACCATTTGTATGTTTTTCCTTATGATTTGAACACACGTTTGACTTTCATTGTTTCATTTTCATGATCTTTTGTTTGTGTTCATTTGCATGTTTACAACATGGTTGCTAAGTTCTTATTGTCAAGATTATATCTTCATGCCAATGTTTTAAGTTCTTATGATCCCAGCTCACAAATGCTTACATACATGATCAAGATTGTGTAGGTGCACGTCACCTCAAAAATTATTCTTTTGTTATCACTTACCTACTCGAGGACGAGCAGGAGTTAAGCTTGGGGATGCTTGATACGTCTCCAACGTATCTATAATTTTTGATGCTCCATGCTTGTTTTTACACCATTTGCCCAATGTTTCGTTACACTTCGTGGCACTTTTATGCATTTTTCGGAACTAACCTACTAACAAGTTGCCATAGTGCCAGTTCCCTGTTTTTTGCTGTTTTTGTGTTTCAGAAGTGATACACAGGAAATATTCTCGGAATTGGACGAAACAAGTTCCTGAAGTCTTATTTTGTTCGGGAGCTTCCAGAGATCCGAAGGAGAGAAGGAGGGAGGCCACCAGGGCCCCACACGCAGGGCTGGCGCGGCCAGGGCCTGGGCCGCGCCACCCTGGCGTGAGGCCACCTGGCCCCTCCTCTGACATCGCCCCTTCGCCTATAAAGACCCCCGACGGGAAAAACCTAAGTACCCGATCACTTTTCCAGAACACATCGCGGTCCGCCGCCGTCATCGACCCAAAGATCGGGAGGGTCCAGAAGCTCTTCCCGGCACCCTGCCAGAGAGGGGAATCGCCACCGGAGGTCTTCTTCATCGCCATGCTTGCCTCTGGAGCGATGAGTGAGTAGTCTACCTTGGACTATGGGTCCATAGCAGTAGCTAGATGGTTGTCTTCTCCACCATGTGCTTCATGTTTAGATCTCATGAGCTGTCCTACATGATTGAGATCACCGTTATGTAATTCTACATGTTTGGTTTGTTGGGATCCGATGAATATTGGTGTTTATGATTGAGTTGCTGTACTGAATATTATCTTATGGTATCTCTATGTTGTTTATGATCTTGCATGCTCTCCGTTGTTAGTAGCTATCTTGGCCGAGTAGTTGCTAGTGACTCCAAGAGGGGGTATTTATGCTCGATAGTGGGTTGATGCCTCTATTTAACCTGGGGGAGTGACAGAAACCTCTAAGGTTGTAGATGTGCTGTTGCTACTAGGGAGAAAACAACATTCATATGCTCAAGGGCATATGCTTTGTTTACATTACACACTTTGCTTAATGCAATTATCTGTTGTTCGCAACTTAATACTTGTGGAGTTCTCGGATTGATTCGCCACAAGTGGATTATTAGTCATAGATGCAGTTGGATGGCGGTCTATGTATTTTGTTGTAATGCCCAGAGTAAATCTCATAGTGATCTTCTTGACATATCATATTTATCTTTATTCTATCAATTGCCCAACTGTAATTTGTTTACCCAGCATGTGTTAGTTATCTTATGGAGAGACACCACTAGTGAATTGTGGACCCCGGTCCTATTTCCATCATATTGCTATTACCTGTTTACTATACTCGCACTATTTACTTTACTCGCACTGTTTACTTTACTCGCATACTTTTACTGTTTTCCACTCGATACACTCATAACCTTTGCTTCAAGCAAACCGGTGAGATTGACAACCTCATCGTAAGTTGGAAACAAAGTACTTGGTTGTGTGTGTGTGCAGGTTCCGCGTTGCAGCTAGCAAACAAAGCTTGGACGAGGCGCCATATATAAATTGTCTGAAGCTGTCGCAAACTAGCAAGCATCACCTTCAGTCGTTTGTCTCTCCTCTCCAAGAACGATAAACCTTGGTTTCTTAACTGGGGGAAAACCAGCTGCTATACTCATCATACCTTCCTCTTGGGGTTCCCAACGGGCTGGTCGTTCACCACGCACAAGGACTGACTGTCAACTAGGCAATCACATCTGCAAATACAAGAAAGTAATTAAGATAAATCTAACCACAGCCTTAAACTCTAAGATCGTACGCTCCTTGGTGTAATGGTTTCCCAACGGAGGTTTAGGTTTCTGTCACTCCAGCAACCCCACAATTGGTAGCCAAATACACAATGCATCTCACTAGGCCCATAAATGGTGAAGTATCATGTAGTCGACGTTCACATGACACCACTAGTGAAATAGCACCACAACAAATAAATATCAAACCATTAAATATTACTCAACTTAATTCCACTACTAACGACTTGACTTCTCCCATGTCCTCAAGAACTAAATGAACTACTCACAAGACATCATATGGATCATGATCAGAGGTGAAATAATGGTAAATAACAATCTGAACATAAACCTTAATTCAACGGTTCCACTCAATAGCATCAACCACAAGAGTAATCAACACCGGGAAAGTTTCCCCTGAAAATTTAACAATATTCAACTCAAGATGTTACAGCGGGATGGCGTGGTGATGGTGGAGATGAAGGTGCTGGTGATGGAGATGATGATGATGATGATGATCCCGATGAAGTCCGGTGCGATGGCGATGACGATGGCGACGATCTTCCCTCTCCGGGTAGGAATTTCTCCGGCAGATTTCTGCCTGCCGAAGAGCTTTTCTCTCTCTGGTGTTTTCCGCCCCGCAGAGGCGGCGGTGTCTATCTCTGAGCCCCCCCTGACTTAGGTTTTCAGGGACGATGAAATACGCGAAGGGGCGATGGCAGAAGTGGGCCAGGGGGCTCTCACCATAGGGCGGCACGGCCAGGGGCTGGGCCGCGCCCCCTGGTGGTGAGGCTGACCTGTGGCCCCTCTCGCCTCCTCCTTCTGGCTTCTTCAGTCTTCTGATAAAATATAATTTTCTGGTATTTTTCTGGAATTTTCCTGATCTTCGAAATATGGTGTCTTGATGGTCCTTTTTCCCGCAGAATCCTGACTCCGGCAGCAAATCCTCCAATGATCATCAAACATGTAAAAACAGAGGAAATAGCATAAGTATCATCTCTAAATGTGAAATATATCAATGAATAACAGTAAATTATGATACAAAATAGTGATGCAAAATGGACGTATCAAAAGACAAGGCTGTGATGAACTGAAGCACAAGATCTTCCTCCATCCCAATCCACTCCTCTACTTCTCTTGCTCCCTCAAGTTTTTAGTGAAGAACAGCCAAGCCTCCCCCTCTGTCTTTTCTTGTAATCTGTGTTGTTTGAAGTGGATCATGCTTTAAGAAACAAAGTTGGTAATTTTCCTGGCTATTGCAGTGAATTGAGTGACACAGTTCTCTGTAATCTCTAAGTCTTGCCAGATTTGCTTTTTAACTGTTTGATCTGTCGAGTGTAAGGCAAGTCCATGTACTCCTCTGTGTGAAATCATATCCCTAGCCTCTCTTTGCTTGTTAACTCACAGAGTTCTTGCCTGACAAACAAGAAAGCTATGATCTTTGTGTTAAAAGCTTTTCTTCTTTCTAAAACCCTAAAAAGACCTTGGCTTGCATGACTAGTCTCTGCTTGCCAGTGAATTGCACCATCTTTCCCTGTCTAAAACTTGCTTAGATCCTTGAGAGACTTTGGCTTGATAACCCAAATCTTTCAAGTTATTTTCTGAAATTTTAAATCTTCCTAAAACCCTCTCAAAACCTCATTCTCTGACAGAAAAAGCCCCACCTTTCTGAATTTGCTTAGCTTCTGGAAATAAAGAACCTTTCTTACCTTGTTGATCCCTGTGGAGAGAACGATATAAAACCCCCACTAAACTAGAGTGATCACTCTGCTCCTCCCAGGTGGCTTGCCCTGCACCTCCTTGTGCTTGGCTCCCCTCCTTGCCTGCCCTGTACCTCCTTGGTGCTTGGCCTGCTCCTTGCTGCTTCTGATCTTGCTTAAGTAACCATGTTTATTGGCTTTGGCTATTGGTTTTGGTTTGGTGAGGTGAATTCACCCTTGATGCTCAGCTCATGAGCAGGGAGAACTTGGTGAGTGTTGGCTGTGATTGCTCACAGTGGTGTGTGAGTGATCTGAGATGGTGTTGTGGTGCTGGTGCTGCCGCTGCTATGCTGGGGATGCTGTGCTAGTGATGCTGGTCGACTAGGGTTCTTGGTCGACCAGTTTCACACACAGTGCTCTTTTTTATACTCCCCCCTGAGTTCTGGTGTTTTGACACCTCCTTGCATGCATTTGGTGACTATGCTGCTTGCTAGCTGGGTGACTTGGCCGGCCAGCTTGATCCTTGGCAGATATTTTATGAGTGAGTCATGTTGATAAGATCAACACTTTGATGATTATCAATAGTATTTTCATTTTAACTGTTACTGCCACTTGTATTACCTTGGTGGCATTTCCCTTTGCATTTCCTTTGTGTGCAGGTGACAAGAAGAATAAAGAAGAAAGGAAAGAAAGATTGAAGATCAAAGTAGTGTAGGATCTAGTCTAGCTTCTTACTTGTATTTATTTTCTCTTCTTCTTTATTTTCTTTTTTGTTTCCAATTGTAACATTTTGTTAATGTTAGCTATTGTTATATTCTTTTATTCTCAAACTTTGTAAAGACAATGTATATTGTGTTGTTAATTAATAAAGTCCAAGGTTTTTCTTATTTGAAATGTTTATCCTTTCTAAATGTGCCTTTTGAATTCAATTTAAGTTCATAATTCAAATTCAAGTTTTGAATTCATATGATCTTCTTAGGTTTAGTTAATCAACTTCACCACTTCCCACTAGTAATAGATCAAAAGAGGTCATGTCGATTTCTGTCGCACTCCGAGAGTTTACCATCCCCCCTCGAAGAGAGATTCGATCACTCTTAGGTTTTAGTGATAAAAGCGCAAAAAAATCCCGTAATTTTAGATGTTATGCACAAAGACCCTCTAATCTACCCCGAAGTTGTCCTACGTGCTGGGATATTACAAATATCCAAATAAAGTTATATAGAGGAACGGAATGCTTGGGCCTCATAAAAATTCAATTTATGTCAATCCACAGTTGGACACCTTCCTAGTCTAATTATCTATTTCACACTTGCAGGGATATATAAGAGCCTGACACAAAAATGCATGTGCAAATGCTGCTCCAAAGGTGAAATAGTTGTATGGAGTTCCCCTCACTGCAACCCTGTCAAACCCAATATCAGGGGTGACATAAATCCCATGAGCAGAAGGATCTATCCGTCCATATAGTATGCTTCAGCTCACTGGAAAAGAAAAATGACACACCAAAATTAATTGAACTTGAATAAGAATTTTTTCAATTAATTGTTTGTGAACATACACCTAGGTTAGGTGGGAATAGCAGGAAGCATCAACAAGCTAGCTGTAGCAGTAGACGATAGTCAGAACGAGGAGGAGTTGAGGTCGGCCACGGTGTCCACGATGGATTGCGCCTTGGAGACGCAGACCTGTAGCGTGAAGGACGGCGGCGTTCCGGGCGTGGCCGCCGCAGGTGTATTAGTTTCGGATGTCTTCGAGCAGATACTGGTTGGGATTCTGGTCAAAGTCGAGCGACGCCCCACGCGACTGGCAGCCTGACCTTGGGTGGGCGTTCTCGGCCACGATGCTCACCGTGCGTGTCACGGTGGTGGTATTGGAGGCAGGTGCTCTGGTCTCTGACGCTTTCTCCCTTCTGAGAGCCCAGCTCCTTTGTATACACCGTGGTCTTCCTGGTCGCGGCGGCAACGGTAGTATCCGCTGATTTCTAGTGTAAAATTTTGAAGATTGAGAGCGGCTAACACGATGATAGATGTGCAATTGCAGAATAACGGGCGTTAAAATTCGAAATCAGCTTAGCCCTTACCTTAGTGCTGCTGCATTTGTTGTTGTTGCGGAGGGAATTCTCGTCGATCTAGGCCATGGGCTGCGCCGGAGCCGCGACTGCTTGGCCTTCCTGGCCGAGCTCCAGCTAAGCGATGACGTTTGCACCGCTATCTTCTGCCCCCCTCCAGCATTCTCATCCCCGTTGTAGCCACCCTCGTAGGCAAGCTCGAACGCGGAGACGCGCACCTTTTCCCGAACCCGTATTAGCGATACAGACTTGTATCGGTGTCACGTACGTTTGTAACGTATTGAGGAGATAGACTTAGTCTGTTAGGTAGTTTCCTAACTTGATGCACAATTCATGTAACTTGATCTCTATCCATCTATAAGGATGAGATTGTATCTATCCCCTCGTTGTAACCTCTCTGTACCGATTGCATCTATCGATGCCTCCTATATAAACACGTACTCGATGGGAGTCCAACCATCGTTCTCTGGAAAAAACCTCTAGCGATCATATGGTATCAGAGCATTAGTCATGTTGGTCATGCAATTGTTAAAACCCCCTCTAAATCCTTGCATCTTAAGAACGTTCTTCATGTTCCACATGCCACCAAAAATCTTGTTTCCATTCATCGTCTTACTATAGACAATAATGTCTTCATTGAATTTCATCCCTGGTATTTTTATGTTAAGGATCAGGTCACGAAGAGAGTACTTCTTAAGGGTAGATGCATCCGTGGACTCTATCCTTTGATATCTTCATCAACAATCAAGAATAAACAAGTCTTCAGCGCCACCAAGCCTTCAGCTTCGCGATGGCATAGTCGTTTAGGTCATCCTTCTTTTCGAATTATTCAACAAGTGCTTAGCAAGTATGAACTTCCCTATTCAAATAAATCTAGTATTGAGTCGGTTTGTGGCTCTTGTCAAAGAGCCAAAAGCCATCAGCTTCCTTATATGAGGTCTACAAGTGTATCCACCTCTCCCTTACAACTTGTGTTCTCCGATGTGTGGGGACCAGCACCTAGTTCTGTAGGGAGATTCACATACTATGTAAGCTTCATTGATGATTTTAGTAAGTTTTCGTGGATTTATCTTCTTAAGAAAAAGTCTGATGTCTTTCAAATCTTTCGCAATTTTCAGCAACTTGTTGAACGTCAATTTGATAAGAAAATCCTTGTAGTACAATCTGATTGGGGTGGAGAATATGAGAAGTTAAACTCCTTTTTTAAACAAATTGGCATTGAGCATCATGTGTCTTGCCCTCATGCACACCAACAAAATGGTTCAGCTGAGCGTAAGCATCGCCACATTGTAGAAGTAGGCCTTGCTCTTCTTGCAAATGCATCAATGCCACTCAAATTCTGGGATGAAGCTTTTTTGACTGCCACATATCTCATTAATACGTTGCCTTCCAAAGTCATTAATCATGAAACACCTATCGAACGTCTTCTGCATAAAACTCCTGATTATGCATCTCTTCGTACTTTTGGTTGCGCCTGCTGGCCCAACCTTCGACCTTTCAATACAAGAAAGCTTGCTTTCCGATCCACACAATGTGTGTTTCTTGGTTATAGTCCCATGCATAAAGGAGTCAAATGTTTAGATGTCAAATCTGGTCGAGTCTACATATCTCGAGATGTTGTTTTCGATGAAACGGTGTTTCCCTTTGCTAGCCTTCATCCCAATGCTGGCGCCTTACTTCGGAAAGAAATTTTACTTCTCCCGGAATCACTCCATCCGGCGTCATCTCCAAGGGGGGAAAAACATTGCATTGAGCTAACGCCTAATGACTCTACAATACCTATCTCAAATAATTCTACGCAGGTGCAGCAGTATGCAGGAGAAAACCGCATGCAAAATGGTGAAGAAAATCGTCTGCAAACTGATGAAGAAACTCGGCCAAACCATGGACTTCATCGCATGCATGGCGCAAGACACGAAGGAGATCGTCCTCGGATCGGTAACCGGCTGCGATCCCCAGGCGAATCCACGCCGGGATCTGCGCAGGTGTCAGGCGCGTCAGCGCCGGTCTTCACGTCTGGCGAATCCTCCTCGCACGCGCAAACCGATGCGGGACCAGGAGCGGGGCCGAGCGAGCCCAGCGACTCCGGCTCCAACACGCGGCAGGACGCGACTCGCCGAACCACCCGCACGTCCCCGCGCCAATCTACCGCTGACACTTGGCAGGAGGCCACGGGCGGGACCAGGTGCGGGACGGCAGCATCCCCGACAGGATCTTCTGCTGCACAGGATGGCGCTGGGATTGGCGCTGGATCCTCTAGCGCTGGGATTGGCGCTGGATCTTCTGCACCGGATTACTCTGCTGCTCCTCCAACGACTACAGGGCGGATAACAAGGTCAAAAACGGGTAAAACTAAACCGAAAATTTACACAGATGGTACAGTTCGTTATGGTTTGTCTTGCACTACAAATGAACCAGAAAGTTTGCAAGTAGCTTTAGCCAATAAAAATTGGAAGGCAGCCATGGATGATGAATATAAGGCTTTAGTAGATAATAAAACTTGGCATCTAGTACCCAATAAAAAAGGTAGCAATTTGATAGATTGTAAATGGGTATATAGAATAAAGAGAAAAGCTGATGGCACCATTGATAGATATAAAGCTAGATTAGTAGCAAAAGGTTTTAAACAAAGATATGGTATAGACTATGAGGATACCTTTAGTCCTGTTGTTAAAGCTGCTACTATCAGACTTGTTCTAGCTATTTCAGTTTCTAAAGGATGGAGCTTGAGGCAACTAGATGTGAAGAATGCGTTTCTTCATGGTGTTCTAGAGGAAGAGGTCTATATGAAGCAGCCACCTGGGTATGAAAATCCAAAGACACCACATTATGTGTGTAAGCTTGATAAGTCACTTTATGGGCTCAAGCAAGCGCCAAGGGCATGGTTTTCCAAACTAAGCTCAAAATTGCAAGAGCTTGGTTTTCTGGCATCCAAGGCAGACACATCACTGTTTATATATAACAAGTCAGGTATTGTTATGTTTGTGCTAGTATATGTTGATGATATCATTGTTACTAGCTCCTCCAATAAGGCAATTGATGCACTCCTTCAAGATCTTAACTCAACCTTTGCACTAAAAGATCTCGGTGACTTACATTATTTCTTGGGCATAGAAGTAAAAAGATTCAGTCAAGGTATTATTTTGACCCAAGAAAAGTATGCTTTAGATTTGCTTGACAGAATTGGGTTGAAGAAATACAAGGCGTTGCCAACACCTCTGTCGTCATCAGAAAAGCTATCAGTCACAGAAGGAGAACTCCTAGGGCCTGAAGACAGTACAAGGTATAGGAGTATAGTTGGAGCACTTCAGTATCTGACGCTTACCAGACCAGATATATCCTTCTCTGTCAATAAGGTATGCCAGTTCCTCCATGCGCCTACTACTGTCCACTGGACAGCTGTAAAAAGAATATTGAGATATGTCAGTGGAACAGCAAATCTTGGATTAACTTTCAGGAAATCGTCCTCCACTTTAGTAAGTGCCTTTTCAGATGCTGATTGGGCAGGTTGTGTAGATGACAGGAGATCTACAGGAGGCTTTGCTGTATATTTTGGGCCTAACTTGATTTCTTGGAGTGCTAGAAAACAGGCAACAGTGTCAAGGTCAAGCACAGAGGCTGACTACAAATCTCTAGCAAATGCTATAGCTGAAATTATATGGATGGAATCTTTATTGAGAGAACTTGGGGTTAAGAGAAACCAAGTGTCATGTTTATGGTGTGACAACATGGGTGCAACCTATCTTTCAGCTAATCCTATATTTCATGCAAGAACCAAACATATTGAAATTGATTTTCATTTTGTAAGAGAAAGAGTAGCAAGCAAACAGCTAGAGATCAGATTCATTCCTTCCAAGGATCAAGTAGCAGATGGGTTCACCAAGGCATTGCCCACTCGACAATTTGAAGAATTCAAGTACAATCTCAATCTTAAGAAAGGTTGTGATTGAGGAGGGGTATTAGCGATACAGACTTGTATCGGTGTCACGTACGTTTGTAACGTATTGAGGAGATAGACTTAGTCTGTTAGGTAGTTTCCTAACTTGATGCACAATTCATGTAACTTGATCTCTATCCATCTATAAGGATGAGATCGTATCTATCCCCTCGTTGTAACCTCTCTGTACCGATTGCATCTATCGATGCCTCCTATATAAACACGTACTCGATGGGAGTCCAACCATCGTTCTCTGGAAAAACCTCTAGCGATCATAACCCGGACCCGGCCGCTGGACCCTTCTCCCTCGTCGGCACAGAGACCATCTTCTCCGGTTGCTGCCTGGCACCGACACAGCTTGCAGAGGCCGCGCCCTCGCCACACCGTCCGGGCGACCGGCTCGACCTCGGGCTGCCCCGCCGGTCGTCTCCCGGCTCCCAGACCGCTTCCTCTGCGGCGAGCCACGGTGAGGCGACGGCCTCAACACGGGAACCCTCTCCCAGTCGTCCTCCTCATCCTCACCGCTCCTCTCCCAGCAGCTCCTCTTCGCCCCGGAGTGCCTCCGGTGCCCTAGGCCGCCCGTCTCGACCGACGCGGCCATCCCCATCCCGGACGAGCTCCGGCTGAGGCGCCCGCACTGGATCAGGACGGCGTCCACCTCCTCCTTGCTGCACCTTGACGTGCGCACCGGCGATGGTCCCTTCGCTGCTACCACCACCGCCACCACCGCCCTCGCTTCCTCCACGACCGCGGCCGCCTTAGCATTCACGACCGCAGCCTCAGGCACACTGCTTCTGTGATTATTGCCATTGAATTTGTCGCTTCAGATGCTCTGGAGGCAGCCAAGAACGGAGCAGTGTGTCGGCGCGAATTCCCCGGAAGAACAGGAAATGAGATCCAAAATGAAGGAACCCATCTCCACTTCCGAGTATCCGCAGGAAAAAGACCACAAGAAAAATCCCCACCGCCCAGATAGAAATAAAAACGTACAGACAACTCAGGAGCAGAAAGTGACTGACAAACATGGCCCACATGAAAAGGCCCCAGCAGCCAATGAGGTCAAGCAGTTACGTTGGACAACAAAAGCAACTAAATAAACACGCGTAACATGCTGGCCGGTTGGAAGGCGCTTCGTATAACAGCTAGCCCCCACCTTTGACAACATGGGTCCACACGCAGGGACTGGCAATTGGCTGATGGCCTCAGCACAGCTGCTCACGACCAAGTTTAAAGCTTGTAGTAATTATGTCTGCTGATTATGTCCTTCAACGAGGAAGCTCCTGTGGTGTCCATTCTCCACCAGCTGCTGTATTGCAAGAATGTGTCCTTGAGGGCAGTTGTACAATACTAGTAAATGTGGCACGTGTAATCTTTTAAATTTCTTTGTGTATCACAGTTAGCAAGTTCGTAAAAAACAGAGAAACAAAACTTAATTGTCACTGTTGATATAACTACTAATTCCCCATCGATATAGAGAAATTTGTGGAACATGTCTCCCTCATTCTAGATGTCTAAATTTGCAAAATATGTTGTATTGTCCTGCTAGACCAATCATTACAAACGATATCTACAGTTCAAGCAATATTACAAAAAGACATAATAAATGACCTAACATGGAAATAATATAACTTTATAACAATATATACTATTACCCCTGTACTGAAATGTAAGCCTCTTTAGAAATCTATTCAGCTTTCTAAAAAATAGGCTTCAATTTCAGAATGGAGGTATTATAATATTAGTGGTTGATACATATGGGTAATATGCCAACAGAAAATTAAGGTTAAATAGGATAACACTTGTATATTTTCACTCATCCCATATGTTGGGAGCAATTGCCAAAAAACAGAAAAATAGAAAATTAAGATCCATAACAACATATGAGGTGATCTAATAAGATTATGGAGCATGAAATTATCCCAGTGATATAACTACATCATAATAAAGCGATATTCATATTACAAGATGCATCTCTTTCATTACAGGAGAGGAGAATTAATCCAAAATATTCTCCTACCTATGTACAATTTGACAAAGAAAATGAAATATACACAAGAATCTATCTGTGTCGGAGATTGAACTATCATCTTACCTCAATAAGTTTAGTATTCATGAATCATGATCATCAAAAGCAAATATATTCCTAATTACAAGATGCATGCCTCCGAGTAGAAAAATAGAGAATTCATCATACCAATATTCAGAGATAGCAAGTCATGAAGATATTATCATGTAGCATAAATATCAACACATGATGGCGAAAAGAAACAGGAAAAATCACAACATATATCTAGCTCAGAAGATGATATTTTCAATCGATTCTCGTGTGTAACAAACAAAACAAAGACATAAAAAGAGAAAACTCCTCTCCACCAATATACCAGTTGGTCTCATCGAAGTTCTGCTACATGTGATGGATAAGCAACACAGGATGGGGGAACACAATAAATATATTATAACTGATTTGACCAAAACAAGATGATGGATGATATAATAAGCTATGGAAATCAACCAAACTAATCAAAATAGATGCATATTTTTCATGTTTCATATCACCGCAAGTACCAGGCAACAAAATTTAGTCTTGTAGATACAAATTACCTGAACATGAGGGAAGTAGGTGTCAACTAACTCTTCCTTAATAACTGACGGATAAAGTATGATTGTGGTAGACATCAAATTGCAAAAAATGCTATCTTGTATTAAAATATAATACCTTAACTAATACACACACTTTTGTTGGAGCCACATCATCAATGTTAAAGAATTGAACCAAAACAGCCTGAGAAGAGTATCCAAAAACATATAGAATTTCTTGATACAAAGTTGTATAGCTAGTCACACAATGGGAGCATTATTTTGGAGGCATTACATTTGAAATGTTGATTGCGGTCTCAACTTAAGACAACTTGGACAATACTTTGCCTATGCCGAATTTGCTCCTCATATCTGAAATCCAGTTCAAAAAAGGCTGAAAAAGTATTAGAGGAATGCAATAGAGTTCCCTAACCATATAATTAAATCACTACATGAATGTTGTTGAGCCAACGCATGGCAAAGGACACAAGATACAATGAACTCGTGTAACACACAGTTTAGTCTGATGCTTTAATAAAAAAAACAGTAGCATGTCATCCTAAACTACAAATGACAAGATAATTTGCCACATTTGGTAGTGCAGTATGCAATATTAGCCTATTTATATTTATAATTTATAGAAACAATTCCCATAATCTCTAAAATTAATAGCAATGGCATCCAATGAATTAAGCGAAACAATGGTCAAAATAATATGTTGACAAAGAAGAAAACATTCAGACTTTTAAGATGAGCAATGTGATTTGCAAGTAAACATTTGGATAGTGGATGGATAGTGGGATGCATGTGGTTTCATCGAGAAACCTTGATGCCGAGCGTTCATATCCACACCTGATGTAGTCCACCGTTATGAGTGTGTCCCTGGCCACTGCGATAATCATAGCCGTCTTGCAGCTCAGCAACTGAGAGCGGATGGGGAAGACAAGCATGTGGAGGCGCGCGTCTAGTAACCAGTGCCCACAGTCGGCCCGAGCCTTCATCCTGCCGCTGAGAGCCGACCGTCCTTGACAGCGAACAGGCAAATAACGGCATGACCCGGCTTTTAGAACTGTTGCACGGCCGCTCGCTGCCGCCTGCGCGCGCCTCCTCGTGCGCCAGAGCTTGCCGCCGGGGCGTCTCCTCGCCCTCATCCTGATTTGCCGTCTGAAAATAACAAAAAGATTACCTACCAGACTACAAAGCCAGAACGTCCTGATTTATAGAGTCAGAACTTGAATGTGGACATGAACAAGAGAAGAACATTAGTTAGGGGAAACATGAGTAGAGGCGTCGTCGCTCCCCCAGATAGGTACACAACGGTGGCGACAGATAAAGCATTGCTTCCGTCCTGGGCTCGAGGAAACAGCAACAGCGTTTGTTTGTGTGCGGCCTCGCCAGCGGCCGGGCATCTAGCGTGGAGGAGTGGGAGGTGGTACGCGGCGGAGGGCTGAGCGTGGATGCATGCGAGGCGGGATCATCGATGCCGCGCAGAGGATGGTGGTTGGGGAAAAAAGGAGAGGTGACCTGATTAGCGATATTTATTCACGTTGATCGCAGGATAGGAATAACATCGGGCGTTGGACAATGTTTTACCGATAAACAAGGAGTCAATATTGATCATTGGATGATTGTTAGATGGCTGAGATGTTTTGGATCTGCCCCTCTCTGTGTCTTTTTATATTGGTATAGATATAGATAGATATAGATATAGATTGCCCATCGATGTATGATAGAGATCAATCTGTCTCATACATCCCTGATGTTTTTCCACACACGCCCCTGGAAACGTATTTCATTTCAGTAAGTCCATAAATACCACAGGGTTGCAGCCGAAATCATATTAAAATGGCCATAGCTTTTTGGAGCAATCCAAAATGTAGCAACAGACAAGTAATCAGTACATGTGTTTATACCAACAAACTTCGAGATTGCATTCCAAACAAAAGATGCCACAGAACAAGAACATAAAAGATGTTTTGATGTTTCTACTTCCGAGCAGACACCTTTGCTTCTGAATAGCGGGGAAGGGTAGGTGTGCCGTCAGGCGAGGTTTATGTTCCAATCTTGGTGGCTAAAGGTTCAGGGTTTTGGCGACCTATTTACAGGGAAGCTCCTATCCTTTGTTGATAACCTTGGGACCCAACGGGGGTCCATTGATGCCTGGAACTGTATCGCCCGCAAGTCAAGACAGTTCCTCAAGGGATGGGGTGCTAACCTGGGCAAAGAGAAGAGAGATTTTAGGGACTCGCTCCTCTCCCAGATTGCGGACTTAGACACACTGGCTGATCGGGACGGCCTGGATGATGAGGGCTGGGCTCTCAGATACCATCTGGAGGACCAAGTTACCTCCTTCGATCAGATTGAGGAGGAATACTAGCGCCAACGAAGTAGGGTCCAATGGCTCCGTGAGGGTGATGCGTGCACAACATTCTTCCATGCCATTGCGAATGGGCGCAGGCGCAAATGCTACATCCCCCATCTCCTCACTGACCTTGGGGAGGTCTCTGAGCAGAAGGAGATCCAGGACCACGTTTATTCTTTCTACCGCGGGCTAATGGGTACGCCAGGGGAACCTAGGGCTTTCCTGTTAAGCCCTAACCTGTGGCCGGAGGCGGCTAGGATTTCTGGGGAAGAGAACTCCGAGCTGGAGAGAACGTTCACTGCTGAGGAACTAGATGTGGTCCTCGCTAGCATGAAAACCGACTCAGCCCCGGGTCCGGACGGGTTCCCTGTCTCCTTCTACAAGCGATTCTGGGGAACGCTTAGGGGTCTGGTGCTGCAGATTCTTAACGACTTCACCCTAGGGAGGGTTGATATCGCTAGGCTGAACTTTGGGGTTTTGTCCCTCATCCCTAAACTCAAAGGAGCGGATTCAGTAAAACAGTTTAGGCCGATAGCTCTAATCAACATCATCTTTAAATTCATTGCGAAAGCTTACGCCATCCGCCTTGCTCCTCTCGCGCATACGACCATAGATCGTAGTCAAACAGCCTTTATTAAGGGTAGGGCACTTCATGAAGGGGTCTTGGCCCTCCATGAGATTGTTCACGAGCTGAAGCGTAAGAGGCTGGGGGGCCTTCTGCTTAAGCTAGACTTTGAGAAAGCTTATGACCGTGTGAACTGGGACTTCTTGCGGGAGGTACTGCTTCGAAAAGGGTTTTCGAGCACGATGGTTCACCGCTTGCTTCAATTGGTCTCGGGAGGTCAAACCGTGATTAACATCAACGGGGAGATCGGTCCATATTTCCGGAATGCTAGGGGCGTTCGCCAGGGAGACCCCCTCTCTTCGATCCTTTTCGACTTTATGGTGGACTCCTTGGCAGCCATGATCTCTAAGGCAAATGCGGCTGGCCATGTCAAGGGAGTGGTCTCGCACCTTATCCTAGGGGGGGTCACCCATCTCCAATTCGCGGATGACACCCTTTTACTCATTGAGCCGAGCGATTTGGGAATCGCGAATCTCAAATTGTTGCTTCTGAGTTTTGAGAACATGTCGGGCTTGAAAATCAACCTCTCCAAGAGTGAGGTGGTCATTGTTGGGACTCCGGACGCAGAACGCACTCGGATGGCCAACTTGCTTAACTGTAGGCTGGGAGCTTTCCCGATCACATACTTGGGCCTTCCGGTGAGCGACAAAGCGCTCCGAATCTCAGACTGGAATTTTCTTACCGACAAGGTGGGTCATAGGGTCGACCCTTGGCAAGGCCTTTTCTTAGCTTCAGCAGGGAGACTGGAACTGACTAACTCTTGCCTCTCTAGCCTCCCAATGTTTGCGATGAACCTGTATATGCTCTTTGACGCGACTCATGCCTCCTTTGACAAGGTGCGCTCCCGCTTCTTTTGGGAAGGAGTGGGAGACAAGCGCAAATATCACATGGTCGATTGGGCTACGGTATGCAAACCTAAGGAGTTTGGGGGCTTGGGGGTCCTTAATACCAGACTCATGAACATTGCCTTGATGCTAAAATGGGTTTGGAAACTTTACCAGAATGCGGAGGGGCTTTGGGTAGATCTCCTTAAAGCGAAATATCTAGGGGAGAATGACATTTTCGCGGCTGAGGTTCCCCGCATGGGATCGCAGTTCTGGAACTCGATCCAGAAGATCAAATGGTATTTCAAGCTGGGAGCGAAACATAGGGTTTTGGACAGGCGTCGGACGTACTTCTGGCTCGATTGGTGGTCCGGGTCTGGACCACTTCGAGAACGCTACCCAGCCCTTTTCAACATTTGCTCTCTCCCTTTCATCACGGTCCGGGATGCTTCAGACGGGGAAGGCTGGGGCATCCTCTTCCGCAGACCTTTCAGCCTCCCTGAAGCGGTCGAATGGGACAACCTCATGAGAGATCTAAGTCTCACGCCGACCTCTTTGTGTACTGACGGGGTCTCCTGGTGCATGGAGGCCTCTGGAGCTTACTCGGCTAGGTCCATGTACCTACGTCTGTCGCAAGGGGCGGCTGTCACTCATTTCAAGGAGGTGTGGCGTACTAGAGTCCCTCCTAGAATTCGGGTTTTTCTTTGGCAGCTTATCCGGAGCAAGCTTCCATGCTCGGATCAAGTTGCAAGGAGGAATGGCCCCTCGAACGGGGAGTGTTCGTTGTGCGGGGAGCTTGAGGATTGTAACCACATTTTCTTCAATTGCTCCCTCGCGAAATTTATGTGGGCAGCGGTTCGGGAACTGCTCCACTGTGATTGGAACCCGGCAGGGATAGGGGAGTTTCTTGCTATTGCCCAAGATCTAACAGGCGCGTATCGTAGGCTAGTTTGGTTTGCTTTTGCCGCCCTTTGTTGGACCCTTTGGACGATCAGAAATAAACTTACTATTGAAGGCTCTATCATTGGGAAACCGGCTGATGCACTCTATAAAATGACTATCTTTATGCAGCAATGGCGGACGCTGGTCAGGTCGAAGGATAGAGAACTCTTGAACGCGGCGGTGGGAGGGATCCGGCGTCTCCACTCCACACTTCTTGCAGCAGAACAGCAAAGCTAGAGATTATGATCTATTACAGATGTCTGTATTTTGCTACTTATTATTCCGTTCTACCTGCTGCGTGTGTGCATGTAACTGGGTGGGTCTGTGAACCCGTGTGTTTGGATCTTGTCATGTGTATGCCTGTGACTATGCCGTTTGTGGCTTTATTAATTTAAAGCCGGGCCGAGGGCCTTATGTTTAAAAAAAAAAACTTCCGAGCAGAAAACACAAGTCATATCTGCAACAGCTCTACGCCTAGCCAAGTTATCCCTGGTTAGTAATTTATTTTTACTAAAAAGCCACAGAAAAACATGTATCCTTGGAGGAATAGTAAAAGTTCATATCGCAGGAGTGTGAACTTATTTAATTCCTTCATATAGTTGATTGAAAGAGCCTGTATGATACAGGCCTTCGAGTGGGCCACCCGGTCCATAATTTAGAGAACATTTCTTTAGGACCAAGTCAGTCAGAAGTTCATGACTTCATATCTAGAGTTCAAACACCAAACCATGATGCATCAAGACAGCTGAATACTGAATACATACTTGCTCTGAAGCACACAACACTTGCATTTGCGGCTCCGAGGAGCCTAACCATCTGACCGGGGCACCACTACACCATACAACAAGTTTTTAGAACTAAAACAGTCTGCCCCGGCGTGTCTCCGGGGTCGTCGGGGTCGCACATGGACGCCTGGAGCTGCAGCTCCACTTCCCACCACGTTGGCTCCTTCATTAGCCTCGCACGCACCCGCTGCTCTCCATAGCTGGCCTCCGCTTGGGCAAGCACGCCTCCGCTGCTCTCCATCGCTAGCCTCTGCTCTGGCAAGCACGTCTCCGCTGCTCTCCATACTAGCCTCCGCTCCGGGAAGCACGCCTCCCCTGCCCCCCATTGCTAGCCTCCGCTCCGACAAGCACGCGCCATCTCTGCTCCGGCAGCGCCGTGTGCTTCTCGCCTGCTGTGCAGCTTTCTCACCAGGACCTGAAGAACATAGAGCATCAGCACATCAGAACAGAGAAGCAGCACAACAGATGCACATCAGAACATATATTATCAGCACATCACAACTATGGTGCTCCCGGACATGAATTGCACTCCACCAGAATTTATTTGCATGGTACATGGAGGAAAAGATGTTGTACCTGGAGGAGGAAGGAAAAAGGCGCAGTTACATTCGGTTGCAAGTATTCCAATTTTCACTGAATTTATTTGCCACTGAATTTCTGGGAGCACCATATATGATTGGCACAATTAGGATTGATTTTTCCTGTTGGCTCTGATTTCGTGACAGCCATATACCTGTAAAAGAGTGTAAATCAAAGTTACTGCTAGCAAAGACAATAGTAACTGCACTGCTATTAGTTGTAAAAGAGTAAAATTAAACTCTAGCAGCTGTTGTATGTTATTCAGGAATTTACTCCACAGATTCTGGTTGCAAGTTATTTAGGAGTATGTGCAAGTTATTTTTTGAATCTAGTAACACCAGAGTACTCCTATTTATCTACTCTTGTCATGGAGAAAATAGTTATGCTGAAAATAAAGCACTCTGAAAATATGCAAGATCTGAAGACTGGTATCCACTTATATTTAGCACAAGGAATCATCATGATCAAATGCTTCCATTAACTACTCCAATTTGAAAATAAAGTTACAAAATACACATCACTGACAAATACAAAACGTGTCTGCTTAGTTTCAGATTCAATTTTAGTTAACTGTAGCTCAGTAGTTTCAGTTAACTGTCGTAAGTTCAGGTGTTGGTTATGACACAGAGTTTACACAGTGGAGTACAACAGCAGACCTTCGTGGGGGCCAACCTGGGCCGTGGCCCCCCCAACAATTTTGCAAAACCTCTACTATCCATTAGTCTGCGCAGCCCATAAGCCAATTTGAGGCCTGTTTTAGTACACCGAGTTGACTCAGAACGAAGTCTATTCGTCTCGCATCGTCTACTCCTCTCTCCCAAGCGCCAACTCTGAAGTCGCCTGAACCCTAAATCCCCTCATCCCCTGGCTGGACGGCGGCACGGTAGGGTGGCCGGTGGGTGGCGGCGGGTGGCTGGCGCCCGACAGGACTCAGGCTGGTCGCCGGCGCCGTCCACCTGTCCGTGGTGTGCCGCACACCAGCATCCCGAGGTCTACTGCTGAAGCTGCGCACTTTGTCGACCTCCGCCACTGCTGAAGCAATCTTCTCTTCCTCTCCCTGAGGCAGTCGTTGCCCTGAGGTTATTTAGTGCTCCAATTTTTTCTTTTTCTTGCCAGATTGGTTCGGAATTTTGCATCAAAATTAGGGATAGTTCAAACTAGATAATTCAATTGCTCAGATTGCTTACAGATTGTTTTTAAAAATTGCAGTGAGGAGGATATGGTTATAGAGAAAAGAATCAATTTATTTTGTATCAAAAGAAAAAGGGTTGAATGTGAAACATTTCACGGCTGCAAAGGGACGAAGAGCCGACCTGTAGAGTGTAAACTGTAGTGATTAACTACAATACTACATGGTTCTATGATTACCTGTAGTATCTAGTATTTTTGTTTGGAGTAGTTTAGGCTATATTGCTGCTAGCCTGCCAGAAATGTATTTTATGGACAAATCGATCTAATCATATAAGAATATGAATATATATTGCATAAGTGCCTATTCTAACTTGTTGATTGTCAGTATAATTTGGTTTTCAAACAAAATTTACATACTCCCTCCGACCCATATTACTCTTCGCTAATACGGATGTATCTACCACTAAAATGTGTCTAGATACATCTACATTAGCGAAGAGTATTATGGGTCGGAGGGAGTATCATTTTGTAGCTTCGCCCCCCCAAAGATTTTCTCCAAGATCAGCCACTGGTGGAGTATATTAATATCTTAAGTTAACAACAATAAGACTACCTCAGACAAACTACGCCTAGGCATGCTTAGGCGCACAAATAGCACGATTAAGGACTAGGCATTCCTATGGCCTAGCACCTAGGCGCGCATTTTTTTTAACTGTGTGGAGTAAACACGCAACTGACCAATGAATTCTAAATGAATCATAGGTTGTTTCATATAAGAACATTGCTAAGTGTTTATTCACTACTAGCTTGAACTTTAAGTGATGAAAGAAACTAGGCAGCTAAACACCAAGTGACATCACATAGCAAGCGGCAACCACTATAACCTATATGTCCACCACTACACCGAAAAATTTAGCAATACAGGTAAGTTAATGTCGATACTGATTACATTTCCTTAATACAAGACTGGCTCTACTTGCACTTTACAATCAAGACAAATCTGTGAGCTAAAACCAGTTTTAGTTTCCAGTCTCTTCCAACATGTACAACACTATCAGAATCATAGTCCTTGACATTTGATGTGCAGCCAAACAGCGGTTACTTTGAGTAATATCCACCATCAAGGTTATTAAGGCCTCGGACAATGTCCTGCTAAATACATTCCAAACTCAACTCCACAGTATTCTGTTGTCTGAAGAAACTCTGCTCCAGTTCATATGTCGTGGAAGAAAACCAGAACTGCAGATAACCCTCCACATAATCTCAAGACACACAAATACAACCAAACGAAAATACCTATATCATGCTGTTATTAAGGGCATGATAACAGTTTCAGAAAATTTCCTTGTTGGGTGAACATAACTCCTTATTGGGTGAATATAGCGATGGACTCAATGCTTACTGATTACGATTGGCTCCATCCCAATTCACATTTCAATAGGAAAAATAAACCCATTGTATAACTAAAATCCGTAGCCAAAATACACAGGACCAAGCTATTTCATCGTGAGTTAGCTAGATCCTACGATCTGTGAGCATAGCATCAGATGGGGGAGAAGACTAGAGCACTTACGGATGAAGCTGTTGCCGATAATAAATCAACACTTCTATAACCACGATGTATACTTGAAACATCACTAACAGAGAGTACTAAGTTATATGATTATATAACAAACTGACAATGAGAGTACTAAGTGATATTTGCTTATGCCGACGACCATCAGTGGGTCCAATTTCCATGCTAGCATGCAGATCAGGACAATATTATGTGAAGACACACAAATTTTTTGCACTGGAAGGTTAATTCTTCCCATTCAAGTACATATGAAACATTCATTCACAATGTACAGTGACTTTTACTTGCACCGAAAGCACAAATTTCTAATTCAATGATTACCTCCTAATTGCAGTAAAACTATATATCAGAGAGCTTATTCTTGATCTCAAAGCATAAAGAGTGTGCTCCATTGACTACACAAGTCCCAGGGTGCTAAAATGTAATGGTGGTTTTGTTGTATCATTTGTCCTCACCGACTACAAATGGCGCAATGACTATGACTCGTAGGTAACGACGTATACCTATAAGCTTTTATTTTGAACTCCAATCAAGTTGTTTACACTGATAGATCAGCACATTTTATAGATTGAGACAAGACAAATTAGTGGAAGTATACAATTATAAGCCACTGTTATTTAAAATTACAAACCTATTATCCGAGAGAATGAAACATAGAAACCGGTAGGACATGAATTGCATATCCACTCCCTTTTTATCTTCAGTTATATGTTTTTCTTATCTTCAATAAAATAATTCACGATTAATTCGTGTGCAACAAACAGATTCCACTTGAATCAATTTTATCTAATAAGCTCCAGGCCATGAATTGTAGGCATGAAGTGGAACCTATGATTGTTTTTGCATTTTCAACTAAATAGTTGCTGAAAGCCAACACCTCCGTAACCATAATATCGGCATGACCTATCACTCTGGAGTACTAAGTTTTAACTATTTTCTTGATACAATTTGATAGCAGGGAAAAGTGAACTATCAAGGGTTTCCACAAATTTTTCGGCCTATTGAGCTGCTAAGAAAAAACATTTTCAGGTTTAAGTGCAGCTAATAAGAATTTAATGGTTCTTTTTAAAGCACTTAGTACATACATCAAGTAAACAACGCTAGTTTTGCAAAGAAAAAAATGTACTAGCTACTGAGCTCCGTGTGGGAAAGCAACACCTTACATTTCAGATTTGGGACTTTACTTTCAGATACAACGAGGTGTTGCTGGGTTCTTTTACAGAGACGAAATATAGACTGTTGGTCCTATATATTCTATGAATTTCCACTCCACCCGAACCATTGCTGAATCGCAAGAGAGATCCACCCAAGGCATGGGAAACTGAAACCACAGCGTCGGTTGGATTTGCTAGAGGACACTGACTTCCAGCGGTTACAGCGCGCCTGGTACTTCCCGGTGGAACCGGCCCGAGGCGGATGCGAGCCCGGTGAAAGCCGAAAAGGGGACGCACCTTCCAGTCGACGGCGTGGAAGAAGCCGACGAAGGTGTCGACGGCGGGGCCGAACCCGCCGCGGAGCTCGGTGGAGACGCGGCCGAAGAGCTCCGCCACCACGTCGGCGTGCTCGTTCAGCGCCGTCCGCACCTCCTCCACCGCGCGCCCCATCGCCGCCGCCGCCGCCGAGGAGGAGGCCATGGCTCGTCGCGTGATCTGATCTCCCAACGCTCCTCTCCTCTTTTCTGCAAGAGACGCAAAGGTCGTTCTTCTTCTGCCAAACTGGGCCCACGCGTCAGTGACATCCATCTATGGGCCGGACTGGGCCGGGCCTACGCGTCTCACCGACAAGTGGGTCCCACCGACACGGATTCGATCCGATCGAAACTCAGCTTCCTTTGCCTGTTGCCGCCATCGCCTCCCGCAGTCCGGCTTCGTCTCCCTCCCGCGTCCATATTTCTTGCTCCCTCCGTTTCCAAATTCCCGATCCGGCGATTTCATCGTTCTTGCCCTAATCCCCAATCGCTCTGCCTCGTCTTCATCCTAGCTCCCGCTCGTCCGATTCTTGCTCTCGCGCTTCGATTGCTGCAAGCGACCATGGGTGGCACCACGGTGCTCCCGCCGTCTCAGCCACCGCGCCGCACCGCCGCCGTCGCCGACCTCTATGCTCGCACACGCCGGATCAGCATCAACGCTTCCTGCATGGCGAATCCCGCTGAGACCAAGAACCCGAAGCGCCCTGCAGCTGGATCCATGCGAGGCGGGGATCCTCCGGCGAAGCGCGTGCGCGGCGTGGGCGAGCCACATCCCCCAGCCGCCATCAACATCTGGAGCAAGAAGCGCCCCTTTCCTAGCGGGGACAAGGATCTGCAAAGCTCGAAGCGCCTCGAATCCACCGTGACCAAGAAGCAGCCCGTCCAGCCGCCGATTCACCCTTCCGCCGAGAGCACGGCGCAAGCACCAAAGCCGTCTTCGACCAGCATGCGGGAACTCATCGAGAGGGCTCGCCAGGCGAAGCAACGCCCTGCTGCTGAGGCGGCGATCGAGATCAACCGGCGAAGGATGGAAGCCCGACGGATCCTGGAGCAGATGGTCGCCACGGTCGAGTTCAACGACCCCTTCATCGATTTCACGGATGTCTTCATGTCCCGTGAGCAGCTCAGGGAAGCACGGCAGGCAGCAACAGGTGCCGAAGATCGAATTGTTGCGATAGCTCGTGGACGTGAGATTGAGGCGCTCAAGTGAAGGAAGGCAGGAAGCCCAGCAATTCTGTGATCCAAGTGGAAGAAGCCATGCATCCAGAATGTAGTTACTGACTTAGCTGATCAAAATAGAGAAAGCTTGATTAGTCCTAGGCCTAGCTAGGAGTACCACTGGCATGTTTTCACCCAGTGCCAGTGCGAATGTTGATTCTGTTGTAAATTATGTCTGCTGATCATGATCACAATTGATCATTAGTCAAAGGAAATTGCTTTATGTAAGCGTGTTTAATCTGATTCATGCAATATTTGCCACTAAGATCTCTTCCTTACTTTTCAGTTTTCACTGATCAATGCATATATTCAGATTCCTCTTATCAATCGTGTGGAGTATTTTTCATACTATTGCAGACGGAGATCAATCGACTTGGGATTTATGGCTCCCATTCAAGTGCCCTCCTCATGCTAGGAATCCAGTGATAGAACTCATTGTCCATGAACGAACCGACTTTCTTTTCACTATCTGGTGACCATTACAACTCACGAGTGTGATACCACCAGGCATCAACTAGTAATACCTAGCCATTTTCAGATTATATTTCTCAAGGAGTAGATCCTTGTTTGTTTACCTAGTCCTGACATCAGTGCTAGCTCTGTAATTTGAGGCTTCCAGTGCGCTGCCAACAAGCTAAGTAAAACAACTTGGGTATACTATTGGCAACGTCGTTTCGTTTCGTAACACACAGTACCATACATAACGAATTGGGATGCACTGTTTTCCATATTCAACCATCATCCTGCAGTATAACTGAACCAGTCTGTCCATTCTGCCCAAAACTGCATACACCTGGGCATCAAACAGGTTATTACAAATCTTTCATACGATAGCAAAGATTGACACTTATGTCAGTCAAAGAAATTAATCAAAGTATCCTCGGTTAGTAGTTCCAATAAAAGATTGAACTTGTACAATGCCAACATACACTTCACACACAGCACGCTCGCCCAACTGGACATGTCGCCGTGATCTCATGCTCTCCTGTATCCCCGCCGGCCAAGCACGCCTCCGCTGCTCTCCATCGCTAGCCTCCGCACCGACAAGCACACGCCTCCACTGCTCTCCACCGCTAGCCCCGCTCTGGCAAGCATGCCTCCGCTGCCCTTCATCGTTTGCCTCTGCTCCGGGCAAGCACGCCTCCGCTGCCCTCCATCAGTAGCCTCTGCTCCAGGCAAGTACGCCTCCCTTGCTCTCCATTGCTAGCCTCCGCTCTGGCAAGCACGCGATGCCTCCACTCTGGCAGCGCGCGTGCTTCTCGGCAGGACCTGAAGAACATAGAGCATCAGCACATCAGAACACAGAAGCAACACAACAGATACACATTAGAACAGAGAAGCAACACAACAGATACACATTAGAACAGAGAAGCAACACAACAGATGCACATCAGAACATACTCAACATAGATCATCAGCACATCAGAACTCTGGTGCTCCTAGACATGAATTGCGCTCCACCAGATTTTTTTTTTACCGTGAAACCGTTGGGGAAACCCCTCCACCGGAATTTATTCGCATGGTACATGAAGGAAAAGATGCTGTACCTAGAGGAGAAGGAGAAGATGCAGGTTCAGTTGCAAGTACTCCAAATTTTCACTGAATTTATTTGCCACTGAATTCTGGGAGCACCATGTATGATTGGCACAATTAGGATTGATTTCTCATGTTGGCTCTGATTCCATGACAGCCATATACCTGTAGAAGTGTAAAATTAAAGTTACTGCTAACAAGACACACCGCCATTAGTTGAAATGTGTAATCAAACTCTAGCAGCTGTTGTTACTGCTAATAAGACAAAGATTCTGGTTGCAAATTATTCAAGAAATTACTTCACAGATTCTGGTTGCAAGTTATTCAGGAGCATGTGGAAGTTATTTTTGCATCTCGCACAGCAGAGTACTCCTAAATTATCTACTCTTGTCATGGAGAAAATAGTTGTGATGAAAATAAAGCACACTGAATATATGCAAGACCGCTATCCACTTTTATGTAGCACAAGGAATCATCATGATGCTTCAATTAACTACTCCAATTTGAAAACAATGGAATAAAGAAGCAGTACTAGTTACAAGTAACACATACATAATCACTGACAAATACAAAAAGTGTCTGCTTAGTTTCAGATTCAATTTCAGTTAACTGTAGGTGCTCAATAGTTTCAGTTAACTGTCGTAAGTTCAGGTTTCAGTTTACTGTAGGTTATGACACGGAATTTATACAGTGGAGTATATTGTTTTCTTAAGTTGTAAACAATAACACTACCACAGGCAAACTACAGCAAGCGCATGACTAAGCATGCTTAGGCGCACAAATAGCACATTTAAGCACTAGGAATTTTGCTACAGCCTAGCACCTAGGCACGCATTTTTTTTAACCATGTGGAGAAAACAGAAAACATGCAACTGACCAATGAGTCCTAAATGAATCATAGGCTGTTTCATATAAGGACTTTGTTAAGTGCTCTTGAACTTTCAAGTGATGAAAGAAACTAGACAGCTAAAAACCAAGTAACATCACATAGCAACTAGAAACCACCATAACCTATATATGTACACCACTACACAGAAAAATCTAAGCAATACAGGTAAGTTAGTGTCGATACTGATTACAGTTCCGTAATACAAGACTGGCTCTACTTGCATCCTACAATCAAGACAAACTTGTGAGCTAAAACCATTTTTAGTTTCCAGTCTCTCTCACTTCCAACAGGTACAAGACTATCAGAATCATAGTCAATTATCAAGCCTTGACATTTGATAGGCATGCAAACAGCGGCTACCTTGAGTAGTGTCCACCATTAAGGTCATTAAGGCCTCTAACAGTGTCCTGTTAAATACACTCCAAACTCAAATCCACAGTATTCTGTTGTCTGAAGAAACTCTGCTTCAGTTCAAATGTCGTGGAAGCAAACCACAACTGCATATAACCCTCCACATCATCTCGAGCACACAAATACAATCAAACAAAAATACCTATATCATGCTGTTATTAAGGGCATGTCAACAGTTTCAGCAAATTTCCTTATTGGGTGAATATAACCATGGATTCATTGCTTACTGATTACGAACGGCTCCATCCCAATTCGCATTTCAATAGGAAAAATAACCTATTCTATAACTAAATCCGTAGCCAAAATCTACAGGATCAAGCTATTCCATTATGAGCTAGCTAGATCCTAGGATCTGTGAGCATAGCATCAGATGGGGTAGAAGACTAGAGAACTTACAGATGAAGTTGTTGCCGACAATAAATCAACACTTCCATAACTATGATATATACTTGAAACATCACTAATAGTGAGTACTAAGTTATATGATAATTTAACAAACTGACCACAATGAGAGTACTAAGTTATATTTGCTCCTGCCAACGACCATCAGTGGGTCCAATTTCCATGCTTGCATGCAGATCAGGACAATACTATGTGAAGACACACAAAGTTTTGGCACTGGAAGGTTAATTCTTCCCATTCAAGTACATATGAAGCATTTATTTACAATGTACAGTGACTTTTACTTGCACACCGAAAGCAAAAATTTCTAATTCAATGATTACCTACTAATTGGCAGTAAAACTGTAAATCAGAGAGCTTATTCTTGATCTCAAAGCATAAAGGGTGTGCTCCATTGAGTACACAAGTCCCAGGGTGCTTACATGTGATGGTGGTTTTCTTGTATCATTTGTCCTCACCGACTACAAATGGCGCAATGACTATGACTCGTAGGTAAGGACGTATACCTATAAGCTTTTATTTTAAACTCCAATCAAGTTGTTTACACTGATAGATCAGCACATTTTATATATTGAGACAAGACAGATTAGTGGAAGTATACAATTATAAGCCACTGTTATTTAAAATTACAAACCCATTATCCGAGAGAATGAAACATAGAAACTGGTAGGACATGAATTGCTTATCCACTCCCTTTTAATCTTCAGTTATATGTTTTTCTTATCTTCAATAAAATAATGCATATAAATTCGTGTGTAACAAACAGATTCCACTTGAATCAATTTTATCTAATAAGCTCCAGGCCATGAATTGTAGGCATGAAGTGGAACCTATGATTCTTTTTGCATCTTCAACTAAATAGTTGCTGAAAGCCAACACCTCCGTAATCATAATATCGGCATGACCTATCACTCTGGAGTACTAAGTTTTAACTCTTTTCTTGATACAATTTGATAGCAGGGAAAACTGAACTATCAAGGGTTTCCACAAAGTTTTCGGCCTATTGAGCTGCTAAGAAAAAGCATTTTCAGGTTTAAGTGCAGCTAATAAGAATTTAATGGTTCTTTTTGAAGTACTTCGTACATACATCAGCCGCATCAAGCAAACAACGCTAGTAGCTACTCTTTGCAAAGAAAAAAATGTACTGGCTACTGAGCTCCGTGTGGGAAAGCAACACCTTACATTTCAGATTTGGGACTTTACTTGCAGATACAACGAGGTGTTGCTGGGTTCTTTTACAGAGACGAAATATAGACTGTTCGTCCTATGTAGTATACGAAATCCCCCACTCCAGCCAAACCGTTGCTGAATCTAAAGAGTTATTACAAGCAAGGCAATGGGATAATGAAATCACAGCTTCAGTTGGATTTGCTCGAGGACAGTGACTTCCGGGGGTTGCAGCGCGCTTGCTACTTCCCGGTGGAACCAGCCCGAGGTCGATGCGAGCGAACCAAAGGGAAAAGGAGACGCATCTTCCAGTCGACGGCGTGGAAGAAGCCGACGAAGGTGTCGACGGCGGGGCCGAACCCGCCGCGGAGCTCGGTGGACACACGGCCGAAAGAGCTCCGCCACCACGTCGGCGTGCTCGTTCAGCGCCGTCCGCACCTCCTCCACCGCTCGCCCCACCGCCGCCGCTGCCGCCGAGGAGGCCATGGCTCGTCGCGTGATCTGATCTCGCCGCTCCTCCTCTCTCTCTTCTCTGCAAGAGACGCAAAGGGCAGCAAAGGTCGTTCTTTCTGCCAACTGGGCCCACGCGTCAGCGGAATCGTCGATGGGCTGGGCCTACGCGTCTCAGATGGGCCGAACCAATTCCCAGCGCGTCTCACCGACAAATGGGTCCCACCGATCCGATCGAAACCCAGCTTCGTTGCCGGTTGCCGCCATCACCTCCCGCAGTCCGGCTTCGTCTCCCTCCCGCGTCCATTTCTTGCTCCCTCCGTTTCCAAATTCCCGATCCGGCGATTTCATCGTTCTTGATCTAGTTCCCAATCGCTCTGCCTCGTCTTCATCCTCTCGCTCCCGCTCGTCCAATTCTTGCTCTCGCACTTCGATTGAGACCATGGGTGGCACCACAGTGCTCCCGCCGTCTCAGCCACCGCGCCGCACCGCCGCCGTCGCCGACCTCTATGCTCGCACACGCCGGATCAGCATCAACGCTTCCTGCATGGCGAATCCCGCCGAGACCAAGAACCCGAAGCGGCCTGCTGGATCCATCCGAGGCGGGGAGCCTCCGGCGAAGCGCGTGCGCGGCGTGGACGAGCCCCGTCTCCCGGCCGCCGTCAGCATCGGGAGCAAGAAGAGCGTCTGCCCTAGTAGCGGAAAAGATCTGACAAGCTCGAAGCGCCTCGAATCCACCGTGAGCAAGAAGCAGCCCGTCCAGCCGCCGATTCACCCTTCCGCCGAGAGCACGGCGCAAGCACCAAAGCCGTCTTCGACCAGCATCCGCGAGCTCATCGAGAGGGCTCGTCAGGCCAAGGAACGCCCTGCGGCTAAGTTGGCGATCGAGATCCATCGGCGAAGGATGGAAGCCCGGCGGAACCTGGAGCAGATGGTTGCCACGGTCGAGTTCAACGACCCCTTCATCGATTTCACGGACGTCTTCATGTCCGGTGAACAGCTCATCGACGCACGACAGGCAGCAGCTGATGCCCAAGATCGAATTGTTGCGATGGCTCGTGGACGTGAGATTGAGGCGCTCAAGTGAAGGAAGGCAGGAAGCCCAGCAATCCTGTGATCGAAGTGGAAGAAGCCATTCATCCAAATTGTAGTTATTGACTTAGCTGATCGAAATAGAGAAAGCTTGATTAGTCCTAGGAGTGGCACTGGCATGTTTTCACCTAATGCCCAGTGCGAATCTTGATTCTGATGTAAATTATGTCTGATGGATCACAATTGATCAGTTAGTCTAATGAAATTGTTTTATGTAAGTGTGTTTAATCTGATTTATGCAATATTTGCCGCTAAGATCTCTTCCTTAATGCTTTTTAGTATATAGGTTCACTCATTTTGCTTCTAACTTACACTAAAAAAATATCTACATATATGTATGACAACGATGGGCTAAAACATCCATTACCGAAAAGCAGTGCTTTGATGTGCGAGGAAGCGGCACAACAAAGGATTTGCCGTGCGAGGCCGCACCGCAAAGACCGCACGGCAATGACAGGCCCGGCAACGCAGTCTTTGTCGTGCAGCCGTTGCTTTGCCGTGTGCCTCGGGAAGTTGTCGTGCGAGTGATCGTTGTCGTGCGTCCTGCGGCTTTGCCGTGAGGTGCGACGTTACCGTGCGCCAGGAAGCTTTGCCGTGCGGCTTGGCGTTGTCGTGCGTGCGCCATTGTCGTGTGCTTGATGCACGAGCGCGCACGGCAAAGCCCCAGGCAGACACACCAAACCGGCAGTGCAACTCACAGGTGCACGCCACGTGGGTCTGATACGTCAAACGTATCTATAATTTTTGATGCTCCATGCTTGTTTTACACCAATTGCTATATGGGCACTTTTATGATTTACTAGCTGAATGCACGTGCGTTGCCACGTACAATAAATAAATTAACTTTTATTTTATTTGACGGAAGTGTTTAGTGTTCATCTGACACTACTTATATTACCCTAACGTTTGATAGGAACATGGTGTGTTCTTCCTCTACCCCACTCCACCGTGGCATGTCACCTTCAACACAATATGTGTCAACAAAAAAAAACATTTAACTTATTTCTTACCGTCCAAACAAAGTCACTTGATGCTATGAATTCTATTTAATTTAAGCATCTTGTATGATGCATTGAATAGTTCGCTCGTATGTCTAGTTAGCATTGAATTTGGTTCCAAAGAGGAAGAGTGCTATTTTGAATCAAAATAGGTGTGAGAAGTGAACATCTTCCAACAGCTAAAGCTCAAAGATGCCCGTGACATCACGTAAGCTCAAAGAGGTAGAATTCATCATAGTATCCCAATTCTAAAGCTCGAAAAAGAACCACTCTCCATTTCTGAAAAAATAAATGTGTGAAAAGCACCTCAGATTGCAAAGCTACCAGAACTCTTGCAGCATTGCAGCCAGGTCCACCTAGTGGCGGGATTCAATTTTCATGGGGTTGTAGAAAATAATATCTCAAAAGGTTGATACAAATGGTACTAAGCCTGCAACAAGGACTGCTGCATCCTGCGCACCTCGGCACGCTCCTGTGCTCCGCCACTTGCGCTTGGCCGGCTTCCGCTCCGGCGCGACTACGACTCCGTGGCGGCCGGCAGGCGAGGCTCACGGAGGCGCCGAACTCAAGGAGACGGCGTGACGAGCTGGTTTGGTACGTTACGCAAGGCAAGACAGGGTGTGCAATCTTGTGGTCGGCGTGATTCATGGATAAAACCAGCTAGGCTCGGTGGCAGCAGCCCACCTCGGCACAAGGACAAGCCAACGTACGAGCCGAGCGCCCCATCCCCTTCGATATCTCATGCTCTAAAAAAATATCCCCTTTGCTATCTCCTACCTCGCGCCGCCAGAGTAGACCCAGCTCTGTGTTCCTAGCTTTTCTCTCTCCCAGCAGTCGCACACGAGGCCTCACCCAACCCGTACGCCCGACCTAGCCGTATACGCGCGTCGCCAATGCCCTGACGCCCTCCGTCGCCTCGGACCGCGTTGTTTCCTTGCGGTCTACATCGAGCTCTGGTGCCTCGTGGTCGACGTCGAGTCGGGGCGCGTTGTCCCGACGACTGCAGCGTTCGCCGCCTCCAAGCTCTCCCAGATGGACGGGCAGCTCCTCCTCCTTCCCGTCCTAGTTGGGGACGCTATTGCTGTCACCGACGCCAGACTGCCGGCGCCTGCCTCGTGAAGATGGAAGCCCCTCCCACGGCGCCCACCAAAGATCCAGCTTTCCCCGGCCACCTCCTCCTCCATCCTACCTCCATACCCTCCTCCTGCGGTCCCGCCTCCCCCTCCCCCTTGAACCTGAATTGGAGCAGCACACGCAGTGAGATTAGAAGAAAAGGCGTAAGGCAGGGTGGAGAAAATTCTCCGCTAAGGTAGGTTTGTCGAAATCTCTTCTCTACTAATAATACGGCAATGTGAACGGTAGATACGTACATACATGCATTTGACTTCAAATACATCAAACACACCACAAATAGATCCAAATGTTCATATAGAGTCCACATAACAAGTTAAACTAGCAATCTTATTACAAGTTCACGTGCACACTCAATACATAGAGTTCATACAATTTTGTGTCCATCATACACATAATGATATCAACCTTGTTTTTCTCCATTGTTTGGTGCTTCTCCTACATTTTCAACAAGTATTAGCATTCTAATTCATATACTCTATTCGTTCACTAACATAAGACATTCTAAATATACATGGCTCAATTTTTATAAGTCTAATGGTATGACTGCATTTTCAACAAGTGATGAATGTAATGGCTAAAAATTTGCATATTGACATAGAATTGAACATGGTGGCATGTAATGGCTAAAAATTTGCATATTGACATGGAATTGAACATGGTGGCATGGAATGGCTAAAAATTTGCATATTGATATGGAATTGAACAGGGTGGCATGTAATGGCTAAAAATTTGCATATTGACATGGAATTGAACATGGTGGCATGGAATGGCTAAAAATTTGCATATTGACATGGAATTGAACATGGTGGCATGTAATGGCTAAAAATGTGCATATTGACATAGAATTGAACATGGTGGCATGTAATGGCTAAAAATTTGCATATTGACATGGAATTGAACATGGTGGCATGTGATGGCTAAAAATTTGCATATTGACATGGAATTGAACATGGTGGCATGGAATGGCTAAAAATTTGCATATTGACATGGAATTGAACATGGTGGCATGGAATGGCTAAATTGGGTACAAGTGTCATGGCATTCTACAACCTAGAAGCTCGTTGGGCACAAGTGTAGGAGAACTCACCTGCAAACTGTGTCAGGTTCCGGATGATGTTCGGATTGTTGAAGGTCTGAGATGTCGTCGGGCTCTGATCGGGCGGTGGCGGTGGCTGGATGAGTGGCATGTTTGGCATGTTCAGATGTTGTTGCTGCATTTGATGTCTGAATTAGACCATAAGACAAGAGAAAATAAGATGGAGATATTAAGTTAACCACTTACCCACGAGAAGAAGAAAGGAGGAGTAGGAAGACTCCCCCGGTGGAGAAGCTAGAAGGGCATCGTTCATAAACCAGCTCATCATCTGCTATTGCTGGGCCATCTGCTGCTGCTCCCTAAGCTGCTGCTCCAGCTCCGCCTGCCGCTGCAGGCGCTGCTGGGCCTCCTCTTGTAATATTCGTTCCCTTTCTTCTATCTCCACCTACGTTGTGTTGCCGCGATGTCATTAACATTTCAATGGAAAGCATGTAAAGAAGCGTAGAGGACCGAGGAAGAACATACCCGTAACCGCTCGACAGCTAGATCCGAAGCCCGTGGACGGGTCTCTACCTGAGGCTGGTCGCTCGTACGCCCACGACGGATTTGGCGGAGAGTTTGAATGGTCCTTGGGTCGACGCACCCGTCACCAATCCATAGGCGTCCATGCTTCATGCCTTCTCCCGCAAGCACCGCAACCTCAACGTCAAAGTCCTTGATCTCTGGCTGGGAGCTCTCGCCGTGCTTCTCCTTAAACTTCGAGACATACGCGTTACACTGGGTCTTGGCTTACTCGTTGATCCACATGGACCCCGTCTCAGGATGCGGCGTCTTCCTGGTCTTCATCTTCTGAATGAAGCTAAATGTGTTTAGCTTCACTCCTGCCTTTGTTTCCTACAAAAGAGAACATGTAATTAAGTGAAGTGGGACACCCTTGCTGACGAGGGTTAACTCGGCAAATATCCTAGATGAAGGACTTAGGATCGGGGGAAAGGCGACAACTAGAGATTTCGGGAACGAGATTAGCACATGATGTACCCAGGTTCACGTCCCCTCGGTGGAGGATCACTACGTCCTACTAGCAATCTAGTATATGATCACAATGGTGTTTACATGGTGCCGCTGTAGGCGAAGTTGTCTATGTCTAATCCATGTGTTGTCTCTCTAATTTATAATGTGATGTGTCCCTCTCGGGGCGCCCCTGCCTGGCTTTATATATGCAACCAGGCTAGAGTTTACAAGTGTCCTAGTCGATTACGTATTGGAATTTCCTTTCTTCGTCTTCAAGTCAACATGTCGAGTCCTTGTACTTGTCCACTTCCATAATGGGCCGGACCCGGTATACCAATCCGTGGGTACCCGAAGGGCATACCCACGTGACTTGCGGAGTTAACAATGTATAACGTGAAACCAAAGAATGAAGGAACCATTTGCTCACCTCGTCCTGCATGTGAAGGGAGAGGAGGATGCTGCCTAGGATATGTGATCCACCTCGCATCTCTGCCCGCTTCAGCTTGCCCTCCACGTGCTTCTTGGGGTACTGGGGCATGTCCACCACATGACCATCGCCAGAAAGCGCTCATGGTCATTGCCGGCGTACCGAGGAGGATTCTTCATACACAAGATAGACCCATTATTACAACATAAACTACATGGTGATAAAGAAATCAATAACACATAAATGCAAATACCTGTCGGTACTGCCATGGCTGCATGAGCGTCTCCCGAGCATCCTCCTTAGACATCCAAATTTTGCAGTTGGCATGCCAGTTGCGGACGCACTGAACACGTGCCTCGTAGTGCATACCAGGCACCCTACTCGTGCACAGCGTGTGTACGATACGATCGCACGCACGTTCATGACCCTCAGCCCTCTTAAAGTATTGTTGCAACCATGCACATAAGTAAAACAAGGGGCATTAGTGCAACTATTGTCAACCAAGGAGTGTTTCAATGCTAAGAAGTCAAAAGTCACGTACCCAGAATTTGTGTAGAACCACCTCCTGCATGTTGTCGTACTTGCCATGAGGATCTGGCGCGTAGCTGTAGTGCCGCCAAGTCCAAGCTACATCGCGGCCACCACTAGGGAGATTGACAAGCCCAGGGAAATACTTCCTAAGTAGGCCTCCAAGGATGTTTGCGTAGCCATGTCCGGCTTCCTCGTCGGGTCGGCAAACTTGAACGAACTGCACAATGAAACGGCAAAATCAATATATATGTCATAAAAATTTCGATAATGATAAAATTGCGATAACGAAATGTCAAAATTAGCATGTACCTCTTTCTAGCGGGCACTAGAACAACATTGCTGCTGGACCACGTTCTTAGCTTGGGGAGCTATGTTTTCCCACGCTTATATGACTTCCTCTCACATGGCCGCAGCCTCTCCTTACGTGCAATGTACCCCTCCTCCTCCGACTATTCCCAAACTAGGTTTGGGTCAGCCTCAAACGGTAAGCCCCCAAACCCCTCATCCTCCGAGAGGTCCTCCTCGTCCTTCCCACCCCCGTGCTCCTCGTCCTCCCCACCCCAGTGTTCCTCACTCTCCTGCTCCACCTCATCATCCTCCTCGGCTTCGGGAGGGCTAGGAGGAGGGGGTAGCTTCCCGCGTCGCATTCTTCCTACATGCTCGACGATGCTCGGGAGGGGGGCCAGGAGGGGTGCTAGGAGGGGGGCTAGCAGGTGCCCGCCTCGAAGAACTCGAATGCCCCACAGCGTTAGCCAAGTCCTAGAGCTTATTTCGAAGACCGCCCTTTTTTGGCATGTTTCAATCACCTGCAAACACAATGAAGAGAGTGGCTTATTAGTATGCAATATAAAAAGATGAATATTAGTGAAAGCAACAAAGATTAAAAGTAGATGAATATTACTGAGAGCACGGAGGACAAGATACATTAGTAAAAGCAACAAATAGCATATAGAGTTCTCACAAACATAGCACGGAGTTCTTACAAATAAACTAGCTCAACAATCACTATTACACAGAGTTATTACAAATAGGCTAGCTTGACATCCGTAATTGCATCACATGTTTCGTCATCGCCATCAGGCTCAGCGAACCAATAATCATCAATGAAACCTGGAGGTGGTCCATTTGCACCGAGGTCAAGGCCTGCTTTGAACACCTCGAGAAAACTCAAGTCTTCCTTGTCACAAACATCCTCAGCTTCATCTTCTGCATTGTCTTCCTCCATGCCCGCATCTTCTTGTTCATCATCTACGATCATGTCATCAACAGCCGGCAAGCCGATAATAAAATGATCGGGGAGCCCTTCTTCCTAATAAAAGTTGACATTCAATGTTGAGGGGTCTACGCGACGGTAATCGTTTTTGTTTGGCGGGGGCGGCCTATTTTGTGAAGGTACCGTTAACACAACATCCCATCCATGTAGACGTTTTGCCAGGTTTTTGCACACGTATGGGAGATAGAATACTTGAAAGGCCTGGGTAGACAAAATGTACACATCCTCTCCCTTATAAATAGAGCTTCTTTCAACCTCGACCAATCCAATTTCAGGATCCCGTCTCACCCGACGTGGGTCGAACCAATGGCATTTGAATACGACGGGATTTAGCCCTTTGTCAAACCCGTAATTCAGCTTGTATATACCCTTGACTCTTCCATAGTAATGGAGTCCATCATCACCTTGACATACCACCCCGCTATTTATTGTCTTCGCATTGGGCCGGCTTGTTGTGTATTTATGGGTCTGAAAGCGATACCCGTTCACGTCATAAGAGTTGAATGTGTCGACGGAATGGTTAAAGCCCCTAGCAATTTTTCTTAGCTCTGGCTTCATCTCTTTGTCAGTTCTTGCCTACAAGTTTAGCACGAGAAGTTTAGAACGAGAAATGACTGATAAATGTCGGCAGCACAAGGAAATTACGATATAATAGTACCAAAGCACAGAACCAGCTACCGAAACCGAAACTACCGCCCTTATCGAAAATATGCTTGGATTCTTCTGGGGTAGGCTCCCTGTGGGTATACCTCCAATGTATAGCCGTGAATTGTCTATACCGATGAAAAGAGGAAGAGTTAGAAACGAACATATGAGTGCATGTTCAAGGTCGTGCATGTTTGCGAATAACTAAATGGTTAGCACTTACTTGATGTATGGCTTCACTTCCACCATGGTGTTCAAGACATATGAGTGGATCAAGGCCCACTCATGTAGGTTCGTTTTGTACGGCTTCGTGCCACTTCACTTGCCACCAAGCCCTATGTAGATGCTAAGCTTGGGTACATCTTCAATGCTGGCGGCATTGTAACGGAGGACCGGGTTGTGCTTTGTGGGAATGTTGGGATCATAGTGCTTAGTGGTGAAGTTTGCCACCTCCACGTTAAGGACTGCCGTGGATATGGATGCTTCGATCTTGTATTATTACCTATCATTTGGCGAAGCTTTTGTGTTTCCCTCTTGGGCGGATACTGCCAACGGGCCCAATTCGGTCCCCCTTTAAACATTCGGCCATGAGGTGCAAGATCATATGTTGCATCAGATTAAAGAACCCTGGAGGAAAGATCTTCTCTAGATCGCAAAGCAATACGGGTGCCTCTTTATCTAGCTTCTCAATCACTTTAGTGTCTAACTCCCTAGCACAAATCTGGTGGAAGAAAAAGCTCAACCTCGACAGCACACGCCAAGTCTGCTCAGGGACATAGCCTCAAATCATCACTGGCATTATCCGCTCAAGCCATATGTGGTAGTCATGACTCTTGAGTCCTTGTACTCGCAACATTTCCATGTTCACACCCCTCATCCATTTGGCTGCGAACCCATCAGGGAAAAACAAACAGTCTGTCATCCATTGGAAGACCTCTCTTCTTTGGGCCTTTGTAAGGCAGAACAGAGCTTGTCGTTTAGTCCACATTTTTTGGCACCATGAGGTGGTTGCATGTTCAAATTTGTCCTATCGCACCAATTTTCTTGATTAATTTGAGCCTTTATGTTATCCTTCGTCTTCTCAGTGTCCATCATGGTGCTCCATATGGTATCACTGATATTCTTCTCGGTTTGCATTGTATCAATGTTATGCGGAAGCTCGAGATCCTCAAAGTAAGGGAGCTTCCATAAGCACGGCTTGTGAGTCCATTGGTGTGTCTCCCCATATCCCAAGAAACCATTCCCATCAGGCCTAGGCTGAAGAGCATCTAACTCGGCCTTGATTTCCATTCTGGACTTCAGAATTGGCTTCGAGTCATGCACAACACGGCCTTTCTTGAAACTCTTTACATCACTCCTGTATTCATGACTGATGGCTGGCGTGTAGTTGATGATGATTATAACCAGTCGGTTGGGGAACCCCAAGCAGAAGGTGTGATGAGCACAGCAGCAAGGCTTTTCCCTCAGTTAGAAACCAAGGTATGTCGATCAGGAGAGGAGCAAACAAATGACTGAAGGTGATGCCCACTAGCTGCGTGATGCTCTCACAAGGGCGCCGTTAACAATAACTTGTTAGCGCGTCCTCAACCAGTAGCAATGTGGAACCTGCACACAACTCAACCAAATACTTTGTTCCCAACTTGCAATGAGGTTGTCAATCTCACCGGTTTGCTTGAAACAAAGGGTATGAGCGTATCAAGTGGAAAACAATAGTAGTATGCGAGTAAAGTAAACAGGTGATAGAAAAATGATGGAAAAAGGACCGGGATCCACAGTTCACTAGTGGTGTCTCTCCATAAGATAAATAACACATGCTGGGTAAACAAATTACAGTTGGGCAATTGATAGAATAAAGATAACGTGATATGTGAAGAAGATCACTATGCAATTTACTCTGGGCATTACAACAAAATACACAGACCGCCATCCAACTCCATCTATGACTAATAATCCACTCACGGGGATATCATCCGAACACCCCATGAGTATTAAGTTGCGAACAACAGATAATTGCATTAAGCAAAGTGTGTAATGTAAACAAAGCATATGCCCTCGAGCATATGAATGGTGTTTTCTCCCTAGTAGCAATAGCACATCTACAACCTTAGAGGTTTCTGTCACTCCCCCAGATTAAATAGAGGGATGAACCCAGTATCGAGCATAAATACCCCCTCTTGGAGTCACTAGCAACTACTCGGCCAAGATAGCTACTAACAACGGAGAGCATGCAAGATCATAAACAACATAGAGATAACATAAGATATATTTCAGTATAGCAACTCAATCATAACACCAATATTCATCAGATCCCAACAAACCAAACATGTAGAATTACATAACGGTGATCTCAATCATGTAGGGCAGCTCATGAGATCTAAACATGAAGCACGTGGTGGAGAAGACAACCATCTAGCTACTGCTATGGACCCATAGTCCGAGGTAGACTACTCACTCATCGCTCCGGAGGCAAGCATGGCGATGAAGAAGACCTCCGGTGGTGATTCCCCTCTCCGGCAGGGTGCCGGGAAGAGCTTTTGGACCCTCCCGATCTTCGGGTCGACGGCGGCGGCGGATCGCGATGTGTTCTGGAAAATTGATCGGGTACTTAGGTTTTTCTCGTCGGGGGGTCTTTATAGGCGAAGGGGCATCGTCATGAGTGGACCAAGGCGCCCTCACACATAGGGGGCGCGACCAGGGGCTGGGCCACACCGCCCTGGTGTGTGGGGCCCTCGTGGCCCCACTCCATCTCCTCTTCGGATCTCTGGAAGCTTCCGGGAAAAATAAAACTTCAGGAACTTGTTTCATCCAATTCCGAGAATATTTCCTGTGTAGCTTTTCTGAAACACAAAAACAGCAGAAAATAGGGAACTGGCACTATGGCGACTTGTTAGTAGGTTAGTTCCAGAAAATGCATAAAAGTGCCACGAAGTGTAACGAAACATTAGGCAAATGGTGTAAAAACAAGCATGGAGCATCAAAAATTATAGATACGTTGGAGACGTATCAAGCATCCCCAAGCTTAACTCCTGCTCGTCCTCGAGTAGGTAAGTGATAACAAAAGAAATAATTTTTGAGGTGACATGCACCTACACAATCTTGATCATATATGTAAGCATTGGTGAGCTGGGATCATAAGAACTTAAAACATGGGCATGAAAGATATAATTTTGACAATAAAAACTTAGCAACCATGTTATAAACATGAAAATGAACACAAACAAAAGATCATGAAAATGAAACAATGAAAGTCAAACATGTGTTCAAATCATAAGGAAAAACATACAAATGGTTTTCAGCTTGTCCTTCATGGAGAGCAAAACATAAATGCATAGGACACCTTCAAGTTTAAGAGGGCGACTAGATACAAATAATTTAAGAACAAGTGAAACCAACAATATGAATCAATCAATGAAAACTTTGGGACAATGCACATTATACTAAGAATGACAACTATGCTCTCTTAATGGTGCATAAAGATAGAAGGTGGTGACTCAACATAAAAGTAAAAGAAAGACCCTTCGTGGAGGGAAGCAGTGATTGCAAGTTTTATAGACCTGCAAAAATTATGGTACTTACCGGCTTTGAGCTCTCATTGCCCCCATCATAAGCATCTTGAATGGTTAAAGTTAATGAGAGAACAATTATGATGCATATGCTTGACAAATCATAAGTCGAAAACCTCGTGCCCCGTGAATACGAGTACCCAAACCTCATGCTACTTTACTTAGAGTCCCAAGCAAGGCTCTTGTCATTGTAAGTATATATGTATCATCGAGAACTGCCAACGGGGTACCTCCGTGCCCGATGACATGGAACAAGCCCACATCAAAATGACAGGACAAGCAGACAATGAACATCTCGACATCTCTTTTATTTGCCATTTGTTTAGCTTTTTATTTTGAGATGCGTCGTCGAATGTCCACTATGGGTATGCTGCAAATTTCCACCATGAATTATGCATGGCTTAGATTGGCGGCCCAGGTGTTTACCTAACACATATACAAATTCCATGATCCCTGCAAGATTCCCAATTCATTTCACACCACGGGCATCCATAAACAAAAGATCACGATATCAACTCAAATAAGAAGTGCAATGTTGAAAGCTTGCCCCATGACGGCATGGTTGGGCTAGTGTCCAACTTACAACTTGCAAGCATAACAACTCAACATAAGAGACCATAATGTCAATTTTTTTAGAACAAGAAAAAGTAAAGTGTGCATTCCGGTTCGTGAGAGCTTTACTGACCAATTTTCGCATAACACCGGTAAGAGTTTAATTTGAAGAGTAGATAAAAGCAAGTCAAATTTACTTGGAATAGCAAATTGCTAATAGGTATGTATGGTGGAGACTTTGGCAAACTTTGGTTTTTAGGAGTTGGATGCACGAGTAGAGCTCATACTCAGTACAAGGCAAGGGCTAGCAAAAGACTGGGAGCGACCAACTAAGAGAGCAATAATGGCCATAATCATGCAAAGCGACAAAGCGACATTAAAAGAAGCATAAGATGGCATCAAAAGTCAAAAACTAAATGATCATAGAGGCTATTGGCGACTTTGTAAGAGTCTAACATGTGTGAGCATGCGCCAAGTCAACCCAAATAAAGCATCAAGGAGAAAACCAAAATAATGCTTCCAAATAATTAAAACAACGCATGATTTTTTTCAAAGGCTCATTAAGCAATCTCAGTTATTTGAGACAAGTCATGCTACAGCAAAACCACTAAGCATACTATCAAAAAGACATCAAGCATAACATGAAAAAGCCTAAGCCACAGTCTACACAAGCTCCTTCTTGTACCACTTTTTGGCATAAAGCTTTTTCTCTTTTCCAACACCATTTGAACTTTTTAAATACAACTCTTTTGAGGAAAACCAACATGGTCCAGAGGCAAAAATACGCCTTGATAAATAAATATAAGAAGATCTGAACACAAATCAAGGCAAAAACAAAAACTAAAAGCAGTAGCAGAAAAAGAAGAACACTCGGTTTTTGATAAGAGTGAAAACTATAGCGTTCTTGGCAAATGAAAAGCAAGGCAACTTCTCCCAAAGAAATTTGTTGGGGTCCAACCATTTATTGCAGCAAACAAAAAAAATAAAAAATAAAACAACTGACGCTCCAAGAAAAACACATAGTGCATGAAGCAATATGCGGTGACCCAGCATACCACTGCATGATGTAGTATGCAAGTCGTTGATATAACACTTGTGGAACAAGCCTCCACAAATATTACATCCCTCAGAATGGTACAACAGAAACATTGCGGGCCCAAATACAAACTGATCCACATATTATTACAGACCAAAGCGTGATAATAACGAAATGCTCCCGTAAAGAGAACACCTCAAGTGCTTAGTGTTTACAGCAACTGGAAAGCTTCGAGTAATTAAACAGGTAATTAAACATGAGAAGAACTCAACAACTTCTTCATATACTACAGTTGCTCGGTTCCTCGACTACAATACTACTCTATTAGTTAGTACTCCTTCACTCGGACTCCTCGCCTGAAGATGCTCCATAGCGAATGAAGTAATCCACACCTTCGACGCCACGAGAGAGATCTGGCTCCTCGTAGAAGATGTCCTGCTGGCCTTCAATTGCATTCAGAGTGGCTTCGTCGAGCTCTTTACAGTCTAGCAAGGGTTTAAGAGATTGGGGTGAGTAACGAGCGTTACCCAACAAGTTTCTTTAGAAAGAAGTTGTGTGATATGCACTATCTACGGCCACAGACCCAAAAGAGTCATAGGCCTATGCAAGGTTTTATCAACATTTCTTGAAAGATTGCTTTTACTTTAGAAAACTATGCCCATCAGCCAACACAGGTAGTAGTGCCTTGAGAGCACCTTTCCTGCGGCGTTCGCAGCTCCTTCCCGGAACAAGGGGTAACATGTCACATCTTTTTACACTCTGCAGAGGTGTGTCCTTCCAAAAGAGATCAAAGCCTTGCTGCACAACTGGGCGTACATTCCTGTCCACACTTCCATGGTGTGGGGCCTAGTCATTGATCCAAGCCAATCACTGCCTCCTCCGCACAACGCATGCCCACCCAATTCACGCAAGCAGGTTGTGCCCCTGATATTCACCCCCAACAATGAAGTACCCAGGCATCCCTTGCGGACCATCATAGACACTAGTGGCCGTGGGCACTAAGGGGTCCCACTCATGTGCACGTATTATTTCGAGATATACGGTGAACGGTAGCTGAGTGTCCGTTGACATGCGAACGAGAGAAGATACAGCTGACTTTCCCGTCCCATTCCAAGTCTCTTGGATGACACGGTTTTTACGGCGCTAGAATAACTGTGGCATTGGTAGTTAATCCTAGGTTTACTTTCCCGTGCAAGTGGAACCTCCACCACCACAATCTTACCGTGGTTCCACCTGCCATCCCTCCTAGGTTATCACCACTGGTCGATAACCACTAGTCATATTACTTATAAAAATAGGTTTTCCATCCTTTTTTAAATGTTAGAGTTTGAAGTCAACACTTTCCAAGAAGTTTCAAAATCAGTGCAACCAAGAGATATGAGCAAGATAAACTTGCCTTGTGACTGAAAGGTAATGGAGTCGGATACTTGGCGATGCTCTTGATCTCCTTGTTCTACAGAAATCCAAGCATTGTCCGGTAAGGACAATGTTTCCAGAAACAAATGGATGCTATGCACAATGATATGCTATGCATGGTGATTCATGGACTTGGTTTTCTTATTTGTGTGTTTTACCCAAGACTTGCTAGGGTTAAAGGATTTTTATAAAACACAAAATTCTATTTGTGTGTTTTACCCTAATTATGTGTTAAGATAATTATTTAAAGTTTGAAATCAATGTTTAAGTTTTAAAACTTTTGTTGAGTTATTTGAAAAGAGAAAGAATTGCTTTAATAAAGAAAAAGGCTTAATTTTTATTTTAATTAATAAAGATAAAGAATTTTGAGAAGGGAATATAAAAGGTTTCAATTTTTAGAGTTAATAATAAAATTGATTATGGAATTTAATTATAATCAACTAATCTATGCATTAAAGATGAGGAGTTTATTTGATAAAATTAAATTAAATAGAATTGGTTTAATTTTAGATTTGAATTAATTCAAAAAGGAAAATATAGAATTTCAAATTTTTCCAAACAGAGTTGGATTTGTAAATGGGCTTTGGCCCATTGGCCTGGCCCAACCGGCCCGGCTGGGTCTAACCCAACCGGCCAGGACTTGGGTCGGTCAAACCGACCCAGACCTGCCTCGGCCTCGCTCCTCTCTCCCCTCGACTCACTCCCGGTGACTCGGATCACCGCCGTCGCCGCCTGGCTTCTCCGGCCGACTCCGGTGACCTCTGCTGCTGCCACCTTGGGCGAAATGCTCTCCTCCGCGCCCTCTACCAGCCCACCGAATGGAATCGCCGGCCGCTTCCTCTCCGAGGAGATCAGGTTGCTCTCCTCTCTCAGGATCTGACGCCTCCGAGAACTCCGATGCGGTGCCTCACCGCTAGAGCTTGCTGAGCTGTTGAGCATGCTCAAGTGCTTGAGCTTCGCGAGCTTTCGCCGATGGAAGCGCCAAGATGTGGTGCTCCCAGTGCAACACGGTGAAGTCCTCCCTCGACCGCGCCTGGTCGGCCACGCGGGCACTTCCTCGCCATGCCGGCCAGGTATGCACCTGGGTGTCTGGTGAGTGTGAACCTCCCCTTCTTCCTCTTTCCTCTCACACTGGCCACAGTTTCTGACCAATTGATCAAGATTAGTGAGCCTAGCTCACAGATCCTGCTCTGTCCTGCTGCTGCTTGATGAAAGCTTGGTTCAGTTAAATGTGATTGTGCTATAGCATGTGATAAACTATCTGCTTCTCAATTCCTCTATCAGTACACTTACTGACAGAGGTGTTATTCTGAACTTTGCTCAATTGCAAGATTTGGTTAATGTTTGTTGTAGACTTGCAATGCTCAAATCACTCAATTAGCTCTAAGCTATGGTATGCTATATGATTCTCCTGTGATTTATGATATCACATTGTTGTGGTAGCAAACTGAATTTCAAGATTCAGTTAACTGCTAAATTTGGTTCTGTGATGAATGTTTTGCTGTGCTAGCTTCTGTCACTTGTTTATCCATGATAACCAAGTGATAGAATGACTTGCTGTGTTGCAAGCTTCTATGGAATTAGATTGAGCAACAATATGATTCCTAGTTATTTATAACTAGGAAAATGATTTTGTTGATGCCCACTGACTTTGCTGTCAATTAAACTGCTTGTTGTGTTGAGGTGCAAGATCTTCTGATCCTGTGCCCAGCAACAACCTCTGTGGTCAAATAATGGTGAAACTTGCCCCTTTGATTTAAGCCTATGATGCTGGTCTGAGGCTAGTGATAGGTAGTGAGGTGCCTAGCTTGCTTGTGTGCCCACTGCTTGCTTATATGATGATGCTAGCATGCCTTGTGTGTTTGAGGTGAATGTCCAATAAGACATGTGCCCAGCACAAGTTTCTCAGTGATGTTATGATCTCTAAGATGTGCCAGTGAAGTGCAAACTGAGGCTAATACTCTGATGTGGGTTTATTTGGCTTTTAATCATGATTCGCTATGATGAGCTTGGCAAAGCATTACTTTGCCAAACTGAGGGCTTTTCCTAAAAACAACACATGCCTGAATCATGCTCTAGCAGTGATATGATGTGCAAGCTTTCTACCTGTTGCCTGGAGTGGTGCAGCAAAAGTGTGTTATCTGCTGCTGTTGCTTGCTAGTGGTGATGGCTTGCTTCTTGCTGGCCTTCTCCTCCTAGTTCAGCTCCTGAGCTTGTCCTTCTCCTCCTGGACTTGCTGCTGAACACTTGTCCTCCTCCTGGGCTTGGTCTTGAGCTTCAATCCACCATCATGGTTTTGCTGGGGTTTTTGGTGTGATGCTGTGCAAGAACTGGTGCTATTCTTGGTGTTGTGTGCAAGAACTGTGGTGTTCTTGTGAAGCTCCAGTGCTGGACGTGTGAGTGCTGCTACCCCTGGTGATACACATCTGGTCGACTGCTTGGCTTTGCTAGCAGCTGTGGTGCTGTCAGCTCCAGCTTCTTCTTCAGTGACTAAGCTCCTTGTGAGTTGTGTGCCTGTCTACTCACTCAGCTTGGTCTAATCCATCCCCTAGCCATGCTGTGCATCTGCTATGTACCCTTGTACTTTGTACCCCCAGTGATTTTAAAAGAACAGATGCTTCACTTGGTCATTTACACTCAATGATGCAATGGTAATATAATTACCTAAGTCTGAGAGTAAACTAACATTAACCTTTAATCTTTTTCTTTTGTTTATTGGCGTTGTTTTGCAGGTTGCAAATTATGAAGACTTAGAAGATGGAATTCATGAAGACTATTAGAAATAGTTTAGAATTAGGTTTCTATTCATTTTTCAATGATGTAATCTTCTTTTCAGTTTTTTCAGCAATGTAAAGACATTGTATATATTGTGTAATATCAATAAAGTACTATTTCTATTTGATTTATATTCAATTCCTTTTCTTTTATCCAACTCAATATTTAATTGAGTTATTTATTTATTAATAATTAAATATTCAAATTTGGGATAATTCAACAATCAATTTAAATTCCAAAATCACTTAAACATCAACATCAAGAGATCATAGCAAAACCCTTAGCAATCTAATAACCCCGAAACTCCAAAGGTGATTAGAAAGAAGTTTTGCTCTCCCAGGTTTTTGAATTTGTGAAAAATTTACTCAGGTTTTAAGATGCATGAATGCACAATAGTCCTAAATCTACCCTTCATTTTGTCCTAAAAGCTGGGATATTACACAATAAAAATATAGTGTCTTGAAAGGTGACCTGATTTTTGCCGATGAAGAAGGGGTGCCTCGGGGGCATCCCCAAGCTTTGATGCTTGTACTTCTTGGATATTTCTTGGGGTGATGCATGGGCATCCCCAAGCTTGAGCTTTTGTCCATTCTTCAACTCATCTCATCATTCTCCAATCCCTACACTTGAAAACTTCCTTCATACAAAACTAAACACAAATCTATTAGCAACATTAGTGTAAGCATAACATATAATCAACCTCTTTTGCTTCAGGTTTCAACCCAAAACCACCACATATAAAGTATATACTAATGTAGCAACTTCCCCAAAAGTTCCGTGATAAAAAGAACTAAAAAAGAAAGCGATAAAGCGGCAAAAACGAATAGTGGCAGAAATCTGTCAAAATAGAACAGCTGATAAAGGCCGATTTTTTAAAGGGTTTTCTGTTGCTCAAATCAAAAAGTGTTCAACTAATGAAAGTTTGGATATAACCTGGGGCATATGCACAAGAAATCGCAGGTCCAAAAGATATACAGAGAATTTTCACAAATTTTTACGGTGCAGCACCGAAAACAGTTTCATGACAGCAACATCCCCAAATTTTTACCTCACTCAAATTAGAGGCTTCTCTTGGCACAACAATGAAATAAAAAGGATAAGGAGAGGTAATTACAGTAGTAATGACTTCCAAGACTCAAATAAAAGAAAAAGTACTGAAAAGAAAACATTGGGTTATCTCCCAAGAGTGCTTTTCTTTAACGCCTTTGAGCTAGGCGCAGAAAATTGCGAATCAAGTATTTTTAGAAGGAGCATTAAGATCAACTGCAGAGGTCTTGTCAATAAGGCATTGTATTTCATCCACATAAGTTTTAGAAGACCCTTTGTGATCACGCTTTGGTTCACTCAAATCACTAAAAAGATTTTTGGGACAGATCCAGTCAAAATTATTTTCGAAAGCTTCATACAATCCCAAGAGCTTGCTAGGTATAGGTATTTCGGTTCCTTCATTGTTTGTACTAATAACCTTTATAGGTGAACCGAGTTTATTAAAATGCTTAAGAACTTTCCTAGCTTCAATAGCAACATCTCTAAATTCTATGCGCAAAGTTTCCAAGATAAAAGCTTTCTTTTCAGGATCTTCAATTTCATGAAGCTTAAGGAACATGTATTGCATAAAAGGATTAAGGCTAGCAAACCTAGCTTCCAACATGTGAATTAAATAAGCAGAAGCAACTTCAATACTAGGAGCAAGCTCAACCAAAGACTTTTCTCAACTTCTTTATGCATACTAATATGATTAAAGAACTCCTCAATGTTATTTTTCCCAATAATTGAACCACTACCTACTGAGAGGTCCTCCAAAACATACTTAAGGAACAGCATGACGAACTAAAAGCAAGTAGATAAAAGCAACTATAAAGTAAACTTTTTTTTTTGTGTTTTTGATATATATAAAACGATGCAAGTAAAAATAAAGTAAAGCAAAACAATAAAACAAAGTAAAGGATGTGCGTGCGAAAAACTCCCCTCGCAGAAGTCTTCTACTTCCTCCCCGGCAACGGCGCCAGAAAAGGGCTTGATGGCTGGCGTGTAGTTGATGATGATTATAACCAGTCAGTTGGGGAACCCCAAGCGGAAGGTGTGCTGAGCACAGCAGCAAGGCTTTTCCCTCAGTTAGAAACCAAGGTATGTCGATCAGGAGAGGAGCAAACAAACGACTGAAGGTGATGCCCACTAGCTGCGTGATGCTCTAACAAGGGTGCCGTTAACAATAACTTGTTAGCGCGTCTTCAACCAGTAGCAATGTGGAACCTGCACACAACACAACCAAATACTTTGTTCCCAACTTGTGATGAGGTTGTCAATCTCACCGATTTGCTTGAAACAAAGGGTATGAGCGTATCGAGTGGAAAACAATAGTAGTATGCGAGTAAAGTAAACAGTGCGAGTAAAGTAAACAGGTGATAGCAATATGATGGAAAAAGGACCGGGATCCATAGTTCACTAGTGGTGTCTCTCCATAAGATAAATAACACATGTTGGGTAAACAAATTATAGTTGGGCAATTGATAGAATAAAGATAACGTGATATGTCAAGAAGATCACTATGCGATTTACTCTGGGCATTACAACAAAATACACAGACCGCCATCCAACTCCATCTATGACTAATAATCCACTCACGGGGATATCATCCGAACACCCCATGAGTATTAAGTTGCGAACAACAGATAATTGCATTAAGCAAAGTGTGTAATGTAAACAAAGCATATGCCCTCGAGCATATGAATGTTGTTTTCTCCCTAGTAGAACAGCACATCTACAACCTTAGAGGTTTCTGTCACTCCCCCAGATTAAATAGAGGCATGAACCCACTATCGAGCATAAATACCCCCTCTTGGAGTCACTATTAACTACTCGGCCAAGATAGCTACTAACAACGGAGAGCATGCAAGATCATAAACAACATAGAGATAACATAAGATATATTTCAGTATAGCAACTCAATCATAACACCAATATTCATCGGATCCCAACAAACCAAACATGTAGAATTACATAACGGTGATCTCAATCATGTAGGACAGCTCATGAGATCTAAACATAAAGCACATGGTGGAGAAGACAACCATCTAGCTACTGCTATGGACCCATAGTCCAAGGTAGACTACTCACTCATCGCTCCGGAGCCAAGCATGGCGATGAAGAAGACCTCCGGTGGCGATTCCCCTCTCCGGCAGGGTGCTGGGAAGAGCTTCTGGACCCTCTCGATCTTCGGGTCGACGGCGGCGGTGGATCGTGATGTGTTCTAGAAAATTGATCGGGTACTTAGGTTTTTCCCGTCGGGGGGTCTTTATAGGCGAACGGGCATCGTCAGGAGTGGACCGAGGCACCCTCACACATAGGGGGCGCGGCCAGGGGCTGGGCCAGGGGCTGGGCCACACCGCCCTAGTGTGTGGGGCCCTCGTGGCCCCACTCCGTCTCCTCTTCGGATCTCTGGAAGCTTCCGGGAAAAATAAAACTTCAGGAACTTGTTTCGTCCAATTCCGAGAATATTTCCTGTGTAGCTTTTCTGGAACACAAAAATAGCAGAAAACAGGGAACTGGCACTGTGGCGACTTGTTAGTAGGTTAGTTCCGGAAAATGCATAAAAGTGCCACGAAGTGTAACGAAACATTAGGCAAATGGTGTAAAAACAAGCATGGAGCATCAAAAATTATAGATACGTTGGAGACGTATCAATGACTCTGCTCAAGGAACGGTCGAGCTTCATCAAAATAGGAATACTTGCCTCCCATGTCTAGCCAGAAGGAAGTCACAGCCTACCTGCACACTGGGAAAGGCCACTTCCCATGTGTACACCACCCGCAGAACAAAGCACGTGCTGGCAGGTCATGCAGGGACGTGTGGTACCAGACATACATATCAAAGTACTCCTTCTTTGATGCGTCATATGTTTATATCCTGTGACCTTCCCAGCCACAAAGCAAGTCATCCACCAGCGGTTCCAAATACACGTTCATGTTCTTCCCGGGATATTTTGGTCCTGGGATAATCATCGACACAAACATGTTCTGTTATCTCATGCAGACACCAGGGGGAGGTTCATGGGAATAACAAACACTAGCCAACAACTTTATACTGTAGCCGACATGCCATATGGATTGAACCCATCGGTTGATATCGCAACTGCTACGCTCCTTGGGTCACCGGCTTTTAGCGGATATTTCGTGACAAAGTTTTTCCATGCACTACCATCCGATGGATGTATCATCTTGTCGGTGTATCTGTTTCCTTCTACGACCCACCTCATCTGCTGGGCAGTATCCTCGGTCATGAAGAGCCACTGGATCCTCGGTAGAACAGGAAGATAGCGGAGGATATTCTTGGCAATCGTGGTCTGCCTCTTCCGACCATCACCATTGGGGTCAACCTCAAAGTACCTAGAGGATTTGCATTTGATGCAATAATTTGTGTCAGCATGCTCCCCTCTGAATAGCATGCATCCCTTTGGACAAGCGTGTATTTGCTGACATGACATCTTAAGGTCACTGAGCAATTTGGTCGAATAGTAGAAGTTTTGCAGCGAGAGGTGCCCTTTCAGCAGAATGCTGCCAATGATGACCAGAAGTTCATCGAACCCATCTCTACACAAGTTCCTGTGGCACTTAAAGGCCATAAGGCAAGCGATGGCATCTAGTTGGGTAACCTCTGTATTTTGATGTAGGGGTTTCTGCGAAGCAAACAGAGCCTCATAATACTGCTTTGTGTTTTCTTCCGGCTCGTCACTTGTCTCCAGATCCTGAGGTGTCCCTGCCTCTACATGAGGGTTTTTAGGCACATTACCATTATCCAAGTTTTCTAAGCACCTATCAAACCCAATATCATATTCTCCCCTAGGTTGAATCTACCGCACCTCCTTCCTAGCACATTTCTTCGCCTTTTCTCCATGGAAAGTCCAAAAGCTAGCAAGCATCAACCTTTGGAAGTTGGTTCTTTCTCCTACTGGTTTGATAAACCTTGGTTTCATACTGAGGGAAGACTTGCTGCTGTGCTTATCATACCTTCCTCTTGGGGTTCCCAACTGGGCGGTCATCTACACGCCATCAAGCAATTTTCCTGGCGCCGTTGCCGGGGAGAAAGAGGATTTCTACAAGGGAAGTCTCTCGCTTCCAATCTTTTACTTTGTTATTGTTTTGCTTTATTTTATTTTTGCTTACATCTTTTTATCGAAAATACAAAAAATTAGTTCCTTTATAGTTGTTATTTTTTGCTTGTCTGCTTTTAGTTTTGCTAGAATGGGTACTCCTGAGAACACCAAGTTCTGTGATTTCACTAGAACCAACAACAATGATTTTATCTGCACTCCTATTGCGCCACCTGCTCTTGAGGCAAATTTTTATGAGATTAAACCTACTTTGTTGAATCTTGTTATGAAAGAGCAGTTCTCTGGTGTTAGTACTGATGATGCTGCAGCTCATCTCAACAATTTTGTTGAGCTATGTGAGATGCAAAAGTACAAGGATGTAGATGGTGATATTATTAAGCTTTAGTTGTTTCCTTTCTCTTTAAGAGGAAGAGCTAAGGATTGGTTGCTATCTTTGCCTAGAAATAGTATTGATTCTTGGGTTAAGTGTAAGGATGCTTTTATTGGAAAATATTATCCTCCTGCTAAGATTATAGCTTTGCGAAGTGATATTATGAAGTTTAGACAGTTTAATAGTGAACATGTTGCTCAAGCTTGGGAAAGAATGAAATCTATGATAAAGAATTGTCCCACTCATGGACTGACTACTTGGATGATTATCCAAACCTTTTATGCAGGACTAAATTTTTCTTCAAGAAATCTCTTGGATTCAGCTGCTGGAGGTACTTTTATATCCATCACCTTGGGCGCCGCAACAAAACTTCTTAATAACATGATGGTAAATTATTCTGAGTGGCACACCGAGAGAGCTCCACAAGGTAAGAAGGTAAATTCTGTTGATAAAACCTCTTCCTTGAGTGATAAGATTGATACTATTATGATTATGCTTGCTAATGATAGAGCTCATGTTGATCCTAATAATGTTCCTTTGGCCTCTTTGTTTGCTCAAGAAGAGCATGTTGATGTGAACTTCATTAGAAATAATAATTTTAACAATAGTGCTTATAGGAACAATTTTGCTAGCAACAATTATAGGCGGTATCCTTCTACCAATGGTAATGGTTATGGAAACTCTTATGGTAATTCCTCCAACAACACTAGGGGCGCGCCCTATGAGCTTGAAGTCATGCTCAAGGACTTCATTGGTAAGCAAACTGCTTTTAACAAGTCTGTTGAGGAAAAGTTGGGTAATATTGATGTTCTTGCTTCTAAAGTTGATATCCTTGCTCTTGATGTTGAACTTCTGAAACTAAAAGTTTTGCCTCATGATGTGAAAGAAAGCAAGACTTTGAATGCCATCCAGGTTAAGATTGATAATAATGTTAGGATGTTAGCGGAATTTCATGCTAGGTGGGAAAGAGAAGACGAGATGGCTAGAAATATGAAGGTATGTACTATTACCACCACTACTGATGTTGTTTCAAATGCTAGCAATCCTCTTACTTTGATTGGTGTAGAGAAAACTCCTACTCCTTGTGCGAAAAAGCCTAAAACTGCAAAAACTTTTTCTACAAAAAGTGCTGAATTTTTTCGAAGTATGGGAGACAATAGCCTACTTCTTTTAATGATTTTGATGTTGATGGTTGTAATATTTCTGAAGTAATTTTGTTCTTGCAAAAGCTTGCTTTAAGTCCTAATGCTAGTTCTATGAATGTTGCTTTTACAAAGCATATTACAAATGCTCTCATGCAAATTAGGGAAGAACAGTTAAAACAAAAGGTTTCTATTCCCAAGAAGTTAGAAGATGGTTGGGAGCCCATCATTGATATGAATGTGAATGATTTTTATTGCCATGCTTTATGTGATCTGGGTGCAAGTATTTCTATTATGCCTAGAAAGATATATGATATGCTTGGTTTACCACCGCTTGAAAATTGTTATTTTGATGTTCCTCTTGCTGATGTTGCTAAGAAGAAACCTTTGGGAAGGATTAATGATGTTCTTATTATGGTTAACAATAACCTTTTTCCCGTTGATTTCCTTGTTTTGGATGTTGAATGCAATGCTTCATGTCCTATTATTTTGGGAAGACCTTTTCTTCAAACAGTTGGTGCCATTATTGATATGAAGGAAGGCACCATTAAATATCAATTCCCACTCAAGAAAGGTATGGAACACTTCCCTAGAAATAGAAAGAAATTACTTTTTAACTCTATTCTTAGAGCAAATTATGAACTTGATGCTTCATCGCTTGATATTACTTGATTTCCACTTTTTGCGCCTAGCTCAAAGGCGTTAAAGAAAAGCAATCTTGGGAGATAACCCAATGTTTTCTTTTTAGTAATTTTTCTTTTTGTTGAGTCTTGGAAGTTAATACTACTTTAATTACCTCTCCTTATCATTTTTATTTTGTTTTTGTGCCAGGAAGAACCTCTAATTGAAGGAAGGTAAGATTTGGGGAAGTTGCTGCCCTGAAACAGATTTTTGTGTTGTACCGTAAAAATTCGTGAAAATCCTCAGAACATCTTTTTGATCTGTAATTTCTTGTGCACATGCCCCAGGTTAGTTCCAAACTTTTATTAGTTTTGCACTTTTCAATTTGAGCAATATAAGACCCTCCGAAAAATCGATCTTTGTCAGCAGTTCTGTTTTGATAGATTTCTGCCACTATTTGTGTTTGCCTCTCGATCGCTTTCTTTTTGAGTTCTTTTGATCACGGAACTTTTGAGGAAGTTGCTACAGTATCTTATGCTTTAATGGGTGTTATACTTGAGTTGAAACTGAACCAAAAGAGTAGATTTACTATTGTGCTTACACTAATGTTGCTAATAGAATTGTGTGAAGTTTTGTATGAAGAAAGTTTTCAAGTGTAGGGAAAGGAGAATGATGAGATGAGATGAATTATGGAAAAAAGCTCAAGCTTGGGGATGCCCATGTCACCCCAAGAAATATCCAAGAGGTACAAGCATCAAAGCTTGGGGATGCCCCGAGGCACCCCTTCTTCATCGGCAAAAATCAGGTCACCTTTCAAGACACTATATTTATATTGCTTCGTATACTATGTATTTTTCTTGGAGCGTCTTTACTTTTGCTTTCAGTTTTCTTTTGTTTTGTTTGCTGCAATAAATGTTTGGACCCCAGCAAATTTCTTGTGGAGAAGACACACTCCGTTTTTCATTGCCAAGAACACTCTAGTTTTCACTCTTATCGTTCAACGAGTGTTCTCTTTTTCTAGTACTGCGTTTAGCTTTTGTTTTTCGCCTTGATTTTTGTTCAGATATTGTTATTTCTTTGTATCAAGGTGTATTTAGACCTCTGGTCTTTGTTGGTTTTCATCTTTAAGAGTTGATTCAAAAAGGTTGAATGGTGTTGGAAAAGAGAAAAAAAGTTTATTGACTATAGTGGTACAAATGGGAGCTTGTTTAGACTGTGGCTTAGACTTTTGCATGTCATGCTTGATGTCATTTTGATAGTATGCTTAGTAGTTTTTTCTGTAGCATGACTTGTCATAGATGACTGAGATTGCTTAATGTGCCTTTGAAAGAATCATGCGTTGTTTTTATTATATGGGAGCATATTATTGTGGTTTTCTCCTTTGATGCTTTATTTGGGTTGACTTGGCGCATGCTTACACCATGTTTGACTTTAACAAGTTGCCATAAGCCTCTATGATCATTTGGTTTTTGACTTGTGATACCACTTTATGCTTCGGTTAATGATGTTTTGTCGCTATGCATGATTATGGCCGTTATTGCTCTCTTAGTTGGTCGCTCCCAGTCTTTTGCTAGCCTTCATTCTGTAGTGAGTATGAGCTCTACTCGTGCATCCAACTCCCAAAAACCAAGTTTTCCAATGTGTCCACCATATCTACCTATTAGCAATTTGCTATTCCAAGTACATTTGACTTGCTTTTATCTATCCTTCAAATTAAACTTTTTTGTGTTATGTGAAAATTAGTCAGTAAAGCTCTCACGAACCTGACGACACACTTTACTTTTCTGCTTTTAATAATTTTGACCATTGTGGCTCTCTTATGTTGATGTTATGCTTGCAAGTTGGAAGTTGGAAGTTAGCTCAGCCATGCTGTCATGGGGCACACTTTCAACATTGCATTTACTCTCATTTAGTTGATATCATGATCTTTTGTTTATGGATACATGCGATCTGAAATAAGTTGGAAACTTGTGAGCTCATGGAGTTTGTATATGTGTTAGAGAAATGTCTGGGCCGCTAATCTAAGCCATGCATTATTCATGGTGGAAATTTACAGCATGCCCATAGTGGACATTCGATGACGCATCTCACAATAAAAAACTATACCAATGGTAAATAAAAGAGATACCGAGGTGTTCATTGTCTGTTTGTCTTGTCATTTTGATGTGGGCTTGTTCCATGTCATCGGGCAATAGGTACCATGTTGGCGTTCTCGATGATATATGTATGCTTACAATGACAAGAACTTGCTTGGGACCTAAGTCGAGTAGCATGAGGTTTGGGTATTCGTACTTCATGGGACATGAGACTTTCAACTTATGATTTGTTAAGCATATGCTTCATAATTGTACTCACATTAACCTTAACCACTCAAGATGCCTATGATGGGGGCAATGAGAGCTCAAAGCTAGTAAGTATCATAATTTTTTGAGGTTTATAAAACTTGCAATCACTGCTTCCCTCTGCGAAGGGCCTTTCTTTTACTTTTATGTTGAGTCTTCACCTTCTACCTTTATGCACCGTCTAAGAGAGCATAGTTGTCATTCTGAGTTTAATGTGCATAGTCCCAGAATTTATTATTGATTGATTCATGATTAAGGTTTTGCTTGTTCTTAAATTATTTGTATCTAGTCGCCCTCTTAAATTTGAAGGTGTCCTATGCATTTTTGTTTTGCTACTCCATGAAGGACGAGCTGAAAACCACTTTGCTATGTTTTTCTATATGCTCGAAACGCACACTTGACTTTCAATGCATTATTACACATGATCTTTTGTTTGTGTTACTTTTCATGTTATAACATGGTTGCTAAGTTTATTGTCAAGATTATGTCTTTTATGCCCATGTTCAGAGTAGTTTGATCTCAGCACTCAATGCTTTACATCATTGATCAAGATTGTGATGGTGCATGTCACCTCAAAAATTATTGTTTTGTTGCCACTTACCTACTTGAGGACGAGCAGGAGTTAAGCTTGGGGATGCTTGATATGTCTCAAACGTATCTATAATTTTTAATGCTCCATGCTTGTTTATGCACCATTTGCTTTGTGTTTTGTTACACTTCATAACGTTTTTATGCATTTTACGAAACTAACCTATTAACGAGATGCCACAGTGCCAGTTCCCTGTTTTCTGCTATTTTTGTGTTTCAGAAAAGCTACACAGGAAATATTCTCAGAATTGGATGAAACAAAAGCCGAAGTTCCAATTTTCTTGACACGAGACGGAGTCCAAAGCAGAGACGGAGGGGGCCAGCAGGCAGGCGCACCATACGGTGGCATGCCACCAGGTGGTGTGACCGCCTGGCCCACCTCCTGACGCCGCCCTTCCGCCTATATATTCTCCTCGGCGAGGAAAACCTAAAGACTCGATCAATTTTCCACAAAATATACTGATACATCTCAAACATATCTATTATTTTTGATGCTCCATGCTTGTTTATACACCATTTGCTTTGAGTTTTGTTACACTTCATGGCGTTTTTATGCATTTTCCGGAACTAACCTATTAACAAGATGCCACAGTGCCAGTTCCCTGTTTTCTGCTATTTTTGTGTTTTAGAAAAGTTACACAGGAAATATTCTCGGAATTGGACGAAACAAAAGCCGAACCTCCTATTTTTACCAAAGCTTCTCGAAGACCGAAGATGAGACGGAGGGGGCCAGGGGCCAGCCTCACCACCAGGGGGCGTGGCCCAGCCCCTGGCCGTGCCCACCTGTGGTGAGACCGCCTGGTCCCACTTCTGATGCTGCCCTTTCGCCTATCTGTTCCCCTCGACGGGAAAAACCTAAGGGACGGATCTCTTTTCCACGAAACATACTGTAGCCACTGCCGTCGCCGTCGCAAGATCGGGAGAATCCAGAGCTATTCCCGGCACCCTGCCGGAGAGGGGAATCCTTGCCGGAGGCCTTCTACACCACCATGGCCGCCTCCGGAGTGATGTGTGAGTAGTCTACCTTAGACTATGGGTCCATAGTAGTAGCTAGATGGTTGTCTCCTCCACCATGTGCTTCATGTTTAGATCTTGTGAGCTACCCTACATGATCAGGATCATCTTTATGTAATCTTACATGTTGTGTTTGTTGGGATCCGATGAGTATTGGTACTATGTGATGTTGATGTGCTGAATATATATCTTATGTTATCTCTATGTTATTTATGATCTTGCATGCTTTCCGTTGCTAGTAGCTATCTTGGCCGAGTAGATGCTAGTAACTCCAAGAGGGAGTATTTATGCTCGATAGTTGGGTTCATGCCTCTATTTAATCCAGGGGAGTGACAGATACCTCTAAGGTTGTAGATGTGCTGTTGCCACTAGGGAGAAAACAACATTCTTGTGTCCAAGGACATTTGCTTTGTTTACATTACGCACTTTGCTTAATGTGATTATCTGTTGTTCGCAACTTAGTACTCAAGGGGTCCTCGGATGATTCCCCGCGAGTGGATTTTTAGTCATAGATGCAGTTGGATTACGGTCTATCTATTTTGTCGTAATGCCCAGAGTGAATCTCATAGTGATCCTCATGACATATGTATGTTATCTTTACTCTATCAATTGCCCAGCTGTAATTTGTTTACCCAGCATATGTTATTTATCTTATGGAGAGACACCACTAGTGAACTGTGGACCCCGGTCCAATTTCCTTTACATTGCTTTACCATTTTACTATTACTCACTCTATTTACTTTCTTGCATTACTATTATCCTTTTACCACTCGATACGCTCAATCCTTTGTTTACAGCAAACCGGTGAGATTGACAACCTCATCGTAAGTTGGGAGCAAAGTTATTGGTTGTGTTGTGTGCAGGTTTCACGTTGCTGCTGGTGAAAAGCTACACGTCGACAAGCAGTTTATCTGGCGCCATTGTCCGGAGTGTCACGAAGCTAGCAAGCATCACCTTCTGAAGTTTGGCTTTCTCCTACTGGTCCGATTAAACCTTGGTTTCACAACTGAGGGAAGACTTGCTACTGTACTCATCATACCTTCCTCTTGGGGTTTCCAATGGGCTATTACCACACGCCATCAAGTAGTTTTCTGGCGCCGTTGCCGGGGAGAAAGAAGACTTCTGCAAGGGGAGTCTCGCACGCACAATCTTTTACTTTGTTTTTGTTTTGCTTTATTTTATTTTTGCTTGCATTTTTTTATATCAAAAATACAAAAAAATTAGTTTCCTTTATAGTTGTTACTTTATTACTCTTAGTTCATTATGTTGTTCCCTAAGTATGTTTTGGAGGACCTGTTAGTAGGTAGTGGTTCTATTATTGGGAAAGGTAACATTGAGGAGTTCTTTAATCATATTAGTATGCATAAAGATGTTGAGGATAGATCTTTGGCTGAGCTTGCTCCTAGTTATGAAGTTGCTACTGCTTATTTAGTTCACATGTTGGAGTCTAGGTTTGTTAACCTTAATCCTTTTATGCAACAAATGTTTCTTAAGCTTCATGATATCGAAGACTCCAAAAAGAAAGATTTTATTTGGGAGACCTTGCGTAGAGAATTTAGAGATGTTTTTATTGAAGCTAGGAAAGTTTTTGAGCATTTTAATATGCTTGGCTTGCCTGTTAATGTTGTTGGTACAACCAAAGAAGATATCAAAGTACCAATTCCTTGCAAACTTGTAGGATTGCATGAATCTTTGGAAAAGAATTTTGATTGGATTTGTCCTAAAAATCTTTTTGATGAAAGTAGTCAACCAAAGAGTGTTCACAGGGGATCTATGAAAACTCATTTGGACACAATTCTATTCATTTTTGAAAAGACTTCTGCAATTGATCTTAATGCCTCATTTTATAATACTTGATTTGCATCTTTCTGCGCCTAGCTCAAAGGCGTTAAAGAAAAGCACTCTTGGGAGATAACCCATTGTATTATTTTCAGTACTTTTTCTTTTATTTGAGTCTTGGAAGTTATTACTACTATAATAACCGCTCCTTATCCTTTTTATTTCGTTGTTGTGCCAAGAAGAACCTCTAATTTGAGTGAGGTAAGGTTTTGGGAAGTTGCTGTCCTGAAACAGATTTCGGTGCTGCACCGTAAAAATTCATGAAACTTCTCAGAATATCTTTTTTACCTGCGATTTCTTGTGCATATGCCCCAGGTTATATCCAAACTTTCATTAGTTTTACACTTTCCGATTTGAGCAACAGAAGGTCCTCGAAAAAATCGACCTTTGTTAGCTGTTCGGTTTTGACAGATTTCTGCCACTATTTGTGTTTGCCTCTCGATCGCTTTCTTTTTGAGTTATTTTGATCACGGAACTTTTGGGGAAGTTGTTACAGTAGTATATGCTTTATAGGTGGTGTTTTTGAGTTGAAACCTGAACCAAAAAGGGTTGATTTACTATTATGCTTATGCTAACGTTGCTAATAGAATTGTGTTGAGTTTTGTATGAAGGAAGTTTTCAAGTGTAGGGATTGGAGAATGATGAGATGAGATGAAAAATGGACAAAAGCTCAAGCTTGGGGATGCCCATGCACCCCAAGAAATATCCAAGAGGTACAAGCATCAAAGCTTGGGGATGCCCCCGAGGCACCCCTTCTTCATCGGCAAAAATCAGGTCACCTTTCAAAACACTATATTTTTATTGCTTCATGCACTATGTGTTTTTCTTGGAGCAACTTTACTTTTGCTTTCAGTTTTCTTTTGTTTTGTTTTCTGCAATAAATGGTTGGACTCCAACAAATTTCTTTTGGATGACATGTACTCGTTTTTCATTTGCCAAGAACAATCCATTTTTCACTCTTATCGTTCAATGAGTGTTCTCTTTTTCTAGAACTGCGTTTAGCTTTCGTTTTTTTTGCCTTGATTTTTGTTCAGATCTTGTTTTATCTTTGCATCAAGGTGTATTTGGACCTCTGGTCTATGTTGGTATTCATCAAGAGAGTTGTTTTAAAAAGGTTCAAATGGTGTTGGAAAAGAGAAAAAGTTTCATGCAAAAAAGTGGTACAAAAAGGAGCTTGTTTAGACTGTGGCTTAGACTTTTTCATGCCATGCTTGATGTCGTTTTGATAGTATGCTTAGTGATTTTTGCTGTAGCATGACTTGTCTCAAATGACTGAGATTGCTTAATGAGCCTTTGAAAAAATCATGCGTTGTTCTTACTATGTGGAAGCATTTATTTGGTTTTCTTCTTTGATGCTTTATTTGGGTTGACTTGGCGCATGCTTACAACATTTTTGACTCTAACAAGTCACCATAAGCCTCTATGATCATTTAGTTTTTGACTTTTGATGCCATTTTTGCTTCTCTTAATGATGTTTTGTCGCTATGCATGATTATGACCGTTATTGCTCTCTTAGTTGGTCGCTCCCAGTCTTTTGCTAGTCCTCATTTTGTACTGAGTATGAGTTCTACTCGTGCATCCAACTCCCAAAAACCAAGTATTCCAATGTGTCCACCATACATACCTATTAGCAATTTGCTATTCCAAGTACATTTGACTTGCTTTTATCTATCCTTCGAATTAAACTTTTTTTAGTGTTATGTCAAAATTAGTCAGTAAAGCTCTCACGAACCTGATGACACACTTTACTTTTCTCACTTTTAAAATTTTGACACTGTGGCTCTTTTATGTTGATGTTATGCTTGCAAGTTGTAAGTTGGGAATTAGCCAAACTATGCCGTCATGGGGAAAGCTTTCAACATTGCACTTCTCTTATTTGAGTTGATATCGTGATCTTTTGTTTATGGATACTCGCAATGTGAAACAAGTTGGGAATCTTGTGGGATCATGGAGTTTGTATATGTGTTAGAGAAAAACCTAGGCCGCTAATCTAATCCATGCATAATTCATGGTGGAAATTTACAACATGCCCATAGTGGACATTCGACGACGCATCTCAAAATAAAAAGCTATACCAATGGTAAATAAAAGAGATGCCGAGGTGTTCATTATCTGTTTGTCCTGTCATTTTGATGTGGGCTTGTTCAATGTCATCGGGCACGGAGGTACCCCGTTGGCGGTTCTCGATGATACACATATACTTACAATGACAAGAGCTTGCTTGGGACCCTAAGTCGAGTAGCATGAGGTTTGGGTATTCGTACTTCACGGGACACAAGGTTTTCAACTTATGATTTGTCAAGCATATGATCATAATTGTTCTCGCATTAACTTTAACCATTCAAGATGCCTATGACGGGGGCAATGAGAGCTCAAAGCTAGTAAGTACCATAATTTTTAAAGGTTTATAAAACTTGCAATCACTACTTCCCTCTGCGAAGGGTCTTTCTTTTACTTTTATGTTTAGTCACCACCTTCTACCTATATGCACCGTCTAAGAGAGCATAGTTGCCATTCTGAGTTTAATGTGCATAGTCCCAAAGTTATCATTGATTGATTTATGATTTTGAATTCACTTGTTCTTAAATTATTTGTATCAAGTCGCCCTCTTAAACTTGAAGGTGTCCTATGCATTTATGTTTTGCTATTCCATGAGGGACAAGCTGGAAACCATTTGCTATGTTTTCCATATGATTTGAACACACACTTGACTTTCATTGTTTCAATATTCATGATCTTTCGTTTGTGTTTCTTTTCATGTTATAACATGGTTGCTAAGTTCTTATTGTCAAGATTATATCTTTTATGCCCATGTTTTAAGTTCTTTGATCCCAGCACTCAATGCTTACATAGATGATCAAGATTGTGATGGTGCATGTCACCTCAAAAATTATTCTTTTGTTATCACTTACCTACTCGAGGATGAGCAGGAGTTAAGCTTGGGGATGCTTGATACGTCTCAAACGTATCTATAATTTTTGATGCTCCATGCTTGTTTATACACCATTTGCTTTGAGTTTTGTTACACTTCGTGGCGTTTTTATGCATTTTCCAGAACTAACCTATTAATAAGATGCCACAGTGCCAGTTCCCTATTTTCTGCTATTTTTGTGTTTCAGAAAATTTACACAGGAAATATTCTCGGAATTGGACGAAACAAAAGTTGAACGTCCTATTTTTACCGAAGCTTCACGAAGACCGAAGATGAGATGGATGGGGGCCAGGGGCCAGCCTCACCACCAGGGGGCGTGGCCCAGCCCCTGGCCGCGTCCACCTGTGGTGAGACCGCCTGGTCCTACTTCTGACGCTGCCCTTTCGCCTATAAGTTCCCCTCGACGGGAAAAACCTAAGGGACGGATCTCTTTTCCATGAAACATACTGCAAGCCGCTGATGTCGCTGTCGTGAGATCGGGAGGATCCAGGAGCTCTTCCCAGCACCCTGCTGGAGAGGGGAATCCCTGCCGGAGGCCTTCTACACCACCATGGTCACCTCCGGAGTGATGTGTGAGTAGTCTACCTTAGACTATGGGTCCATAGCAGTAGCTAGATGGTTGTCTTCTCCACCATGTGCTTCATGTTTAGATCTTGTGAGCTGCCCTACATGATCAGAAAATATCTTTATGTAATCTTACATGTTGTGTTTGTTGGGATCCGATGAGTATTGGTACTATGTGATGTTGATGTGCTGAATATATATCTTATGTTATCTTTATGTTATTTATGATCTTGCATGCTTTCCGTTGCTAGTAGCTATCTTGGCTGAGTAGATGCTAGTAACTCCAAGAGGGAGTATTTATGCTCGATAGTTGGGTTCATGCCTCTATTTAATCTGGGGGAGTGACAGATACCTCTAAGGTTGTAGATGTGTTGTTGCCACTAGAGAGAAAACAACATTCTTGTGTCCCAGGACATTTGCTTTGTTTACATTATGCACTTTGCTTAATGCGATTATCTATTGTTCGCAACTTAATACTCAAGGGGTCCTCGGATGATTCCCCGCGAGTGGATTTTTAGTCATAGATGCAGTTGGATTATGGTCTATGTATTTTGTCGTAATGCCTAGAGTGAATCTCATAGTGATCCTCATGACATATGTACGTTATCTTTACTCTATCAATTGCCCAGCTGTAATATGTTTTCCCGGCATGTGTTATTTATCTTATGGAGAGACACCACTAGTGAACTGTGGACCCCGGTCCAATTTCCTTTACATTGCTTCACCGTTTTACTATTACTCGCTCTGTTTACTTTCTTGCATTACTATTATCCTTTTACCACTCGATACGAACCGGTGAGATTGACAACCTCATCGTAAGTTGGGAGCAAAGTTCTCGGTTGTGTTGTGTGCAGGTTTCACGTTGCTGCTGGTGAAAAGCTACACGCCGACATGCAGTTTATCTGGCGCCCTTGTCCGGAGTGTCATGAAGCTAGCAAGCATCATCTTCTGAAGTTTGGCTTTCTCCTACTGGTCCGATTAAACCTTGGTTTCATAACTAAGGGAAGACTTGCTACTGTGCTCATCATACCTTCCTCTTGGGGTTCCCAATGGGCTGTTACCACACGCTATCACATACTGCAAGCCGCCGCCGTCATCAACGCGAGATCGGGAGGGTCCAGAAGCTCTTCTCGGCACCCTGCCAGAGAGGGGAATCTCCACCAGAGGCCTTCTTCATCACCATGCCTGCCTCCGGAGTGATGTGTGAGTAGTCTACCTTGGACTACGGGTCCATAGCAGTAGCTAGATGGTTGTCTTCTCCTCCATGTGCTTCATGTTTAGATCTTGTGAGCTGCCTATCATGATCAAGATCATCGTTGTGTAATTCTACATGTTGTGTTTGTTGGGATCCGATGAATATTGGTACTTTGTCAAGTTGATTTATTGATTTATGATCTATATGTTATCTCTATGTTGTTTATGATCTTGCATGCTCTCCGTTGCTAGTAGATATCTTGGCCGAGTAGATGCTAGTGACTCCAAGAGGGAGTATTTATGCTTGATAGTGGGTTCATGCCTCTAGTAATCTGGGGGAGTGACAGAAACCTCTAAGATTGTAGATGTGTTGTTGCTACTAGGGAGAAAACAACAATCTTGTGCTTAAGGACATTTGTATTGTTTACATTACACACTTTGCTTAAGGCGACAATCTGTTGCTTGCAACTTAATACCCAATGGTTGCTCGGATGACATCCAGCGGATGGATTATTAGTCATAGATGCAATTGGATTACGGTCTATGTATTATGTTGTAATGCCCAAGTGAATCTCATAGTGATCCTCATGACATTTGTATGTTTGCTTTATTCTATTAATTTCCCAATTATAATTTGTTTACCCAGCATGTTATTTATCTTATGGAGAGACACCTCTAGTGAACTGTGGACCCCAGTCCATTCTTTTACATTGTTATTACCGTTTACTATTTATTCACATTATTTACATTCTCGCAAACTACTATCTTTTACCACACGATATGTTTAATCCTTTGTTCATAGCAAACCGGTGAGATTGACAACCTCACTATAAGTTGGGGCAAAGTACTTGGTTGTGTTGTGTGCAGGTTCCACGTTTCTGCTGGTGCAAAGCTACGGCCCAGACGAGGCGCCATATATAAATTGTCTGGAGCTGTCGCGAAGCTAGCAAGCATCAACCTTCGGAAGTTGGTTCTTTCTCCTACTGGTTCGATAAACCTTGGTTTCATACTGAGGGAAGACTTGTTGTTGTGCTCATGATACCTTCCTCTTAGGGTTCCCAACTGGGCGGTCATCTACACGCCATCAGCACACATGCGATAACACTTTGAAAAATCGAGGAGGGTAGACCGCGACGGGCTAGGGTTTCTCCGTAGACCGGGCTTCAGGGGCTATGCTTGTCAAAACATTTGCTTTACACATACATATGACCTAACCAAAGCCAAAGGAACACACTAGCCCACCGACGCGATGCCGTCCGAAAAAATCTAGGGGGGTAGACCGCACGGGTGCAGCGGGCTAGGGCTTCGCCGCACATCGGGCTTGGGGGGTAGCAATCCCCTCCAATGCTATCATGTGGCCATAATATATGGAGATAGGTGTGTTAGAGCTATCTGAGAGGTGTGACCATCCCTTTGGCACACATGCGATAACACTTTGAAAAATTGAGTAGGGTAGACCGTGACATGCTAGGGTTTCTCCGTAGACCGGGCTTCGGGGGCTATGCTTGTCAAAACATTTGCTTTACACATACATATGACCTAACCAAAGCCAAAGAAACACACAAGCCCACTGACGCGATGCCGTCCGGAAAAATCTAGGGGGGTAGACCGCGCGGGTGCAGCGGGCTAGGGTTTTGCCGTACATCAGGCTTTGGGGGTAGCAATCCCCTCCAAAGCTATCATGTGGCCATAATATATGGAGATAGGTGTGGTAGAGCTATCTGAGAGGTGTGACCACCCCATTGGCACACATGCGATAACACTTTGAAAAATCGAGGAGGGTAGACCGCGATGGGCTAGGGTTTCTCCGTAGACCGGGCTTTGGGAGCTATGCTTGTCAAAACATTTGCTTTACACATACATATGACCTAACCAAAGCCAAAGGAACACACTAGCCCACCGACGCGATGCCGTCCGGAAAAATCTTGGGGGGGTAGACCACGCGGGTGCATCGGGCTAGGGTTTCACCGTACATCGGGCTTTGGGGTAGCAATCTCCTCCATACCTATCATGTGGCCATAATATATTTAGATAGGAGTGGTAGAGCTATCTCAGAGGTGTGACCACCCCGTTGGCACCCATACGATAACACTTTAAAAAATCTAGGAGGGTAGACCGCGACGGGGCTGGGTTTTGCCGTACACCAGGCTTCGGGGGCTATGCATGTCAAAATATTTGCTTTACACATACATATGACCTAACCAAAGCCAAAGGAACAAACTAGCCCACCGACGCGATGCCCTCCAAAAAAATCTAGGGGAGTAGACCGCGCGGGTGTAGCAGGCTAGGGTTTCATCGTACATCGAGCTTCGGGGGTAGCAATCCCCTCCATAGCTATCATGTGGCCATAATATATGTAGATAGGAGTGGTAGAGCTATCTCAGAGGTGTGAGCACCCCGTTCGCACACATGCAATAACACTTTGAAAAATCGAGGGAGGTAGACCGCGATGGGCTAGGGTTTTGCCGTAGACCGAACTTCAGGGGCTATGCATGTTAAAACCTTTGCTTTACACATACATATGACCTAACCAAAGCCAAAGGAACACACTAGCCCACCAACGCGATGCCGTCCGGAAAAATCTAGGGGGGTAGACCGCGCGGGTGCAGCAGGCTAGGTTTTCGCCGTACATCGGGCTTCGGGGGTAGCAAACCCCTCCATAGCTATCATGTGGCCATAATATATATAGATAGGTGTGGTAGAGCTATTTCGGAGGTGTGACCACCCCGTTGGCACACATGCGATAACAATTAGCACATTCCCGGAAGCGTGGTTTGCTCCAAAACCCTAATATATATGGGGGGATGACGATGTAGAGTATGTTGTATTGCAAAAAGCATGGGTATATACATAATGTCTTAAGTAACATTAATAAATAGTCAACAAAATATAAAAATAATTGAGAAATAAACATAAGTATTAAAAAGAATAAAATAGAAATAAAAAAATTGAAAAAGCTATTTTACGCACAACAAAGGCTTCTTTGCCGTGCTAGACAACGTGGCGCACGGCATAGTTTCTCTGCACGGCAAAGGCGTGAGCCTTTGTCGTGGCTGTTTTCTTTGCCGTGTGCACTGTATTCTCTCTTTGCCGTGTGGGTCATTCTTTGCCGTGCGCTCGGATGCGGCTTTGCGTGCGCTCGGATGCGGCTTTGCAGTGCGTGGCTCTTTGCCGTGCGTTCGGAGGCGCGTTTGCCTTGAGCCTATTCTTTGCCGTGCATGATTGTTTTATCCAGGGGTGGGCGTTCGGTTCCCCCGAACCGATCGGTACAGTCCTTCGGTGTTTTTAATTTTTCGGTTAGCAGAAAACGTGGACCGATCGGTCACTCAGATTTAATGTAATCGATACATTCGGTGCCTGGATTGTTCGGTTCGGTGCTCGGTTTGACCGAAGTGCATTGTCTGGCTGCTTTGACGCTGCTGTGCTGGGCTGGCGGGCTGGGATATCTGCTACTGCCTATTCCTTGGCGAACTGACTATCAAGTTGTCGTTTGTATGGGCTTGCAAATACACGTGTGAGACATAGGCAGGCAGCTTCCACTAAATAAACGTAAACAGCACCGACAAAAAATCACGTGCGAGACATGCTGTTTCGGGAGCACAAAGATCGCTCTGTGGTGCGATTTCTGGGGAGGGGAATCGGTTAGTTGCCTGGAATTTTGAGACGCCCGCGGCGCCTGTTCTGCTCTATGGAAAGATATGACAAAAATCAGGGAATCAGGTGTGATCGTCGGTGCTTCGGTCAGTTCGGTCGATCGAGTGCACAGACCGAAACTACCGAATTAAAATCGGTTCCTCAGAATCGCTAACCGATATCAGGAGCAAAGAAATCGGTTTTGGTCACTTCGGCTTCGGTCCAAGTTAAATCGGTTTGGTCGTTCGGTTCTCGGTTTTTATGTCCACCCTTTTATCCCACGGCAAAGCAATCTTTGTCGTACGACGACGCACGGCAGAGTTGAGGTGCACGGCAGCTCGCGTTTTTCCGGTAGTGATCTTATATTTTAGAATGGAGAAAGTATTTGCTAATCTAGTAGCCAATCTATCTATCTTTTGTTTGTAGGCACGGAACAGCAGACCACATCCCCGCGAGCACTGCTGACAGGGGCCAGCGCCTCGCGTCTCGCCGCTAGCATCTGCGCACCCTGCTGCCCGCCTCGAGCACATCAGCCATGGACAAGCAAGCAACATCTTGCAGCCCGTCGCCACTCCCTTGCAACCTGCCGTCACGAAGCACGACTTGCCGCCGTCAAGGAATCGTGGGTGTTTTTTTGTTTACAGGTGTAGGTGGACGGACGCAGAAAATGTCTGGCGGGTGATTCTACTTCTTGACCACGGGTGGTTGATCTCTCAACCACCACTTTTCTAGTAGTTAGTCTCAACCAGTTTTTGAAAAAAATGTGGCTACCCCTAATCACTTTACACCACTAATCAAACATGTACTAGCCATCTAAAAGATGACTACCCATAACTACCCGTGGATAGCCACCCAAGCAAACACATCATAAGTGTTGTCTTCACTATGTCTTTTGTGTGAGTCCAACTAGATAATACCCCGCGAGTTGCTGCGAGAAACCTAACAAACAATTTAGGTTATATAGATGCAATCAAGATGTGATAAAATTAAGATACCATGGAAAGGATCATTATGCCTCACTGAATGTCATTCCATCATTTAAATTTTCTGAATGTATGGATATGTGTATTGAAACTTGCACTTTTTTTTGCAAAAGAACTTACACATGGTTTCATAATACTTAAAAACTATGCAATCCTATCATCTAATTAAATGATATAATAATTTTAAAAATCATATTTCCTTGTGGAAACAATAGCATAACAATTATCGTCACAATCCAAAAGAAAATATACAATAATTTTACACTATAAATTACACACTGGATTCACTTTTGTTTACTGTTACTTATAAATATTCGCTTCATTTTTGTAATGCCAACTTAGAAAATCCATACGGAAAAATGTGAGAATCAAGTGAATAGTAGGACCCCTTGAACTATACATATTTGAAGAAGTAATAGTTTTTATGTAAGGCGATGGTATTAAGAATTAAGATTCTGCCACAACCCATTTATGCTACTGGTTTGATGTCTTTGTAGTATCCATTAGGGCTAACGGAGAAGTGGCCAATTGGCGTAGGATAATCAATCCTAGATCACCAAACTATAGATAATTGGTATAATGAGGTCATCTGGAAAATAGAACAAATATGTGGGAGGTGATAAATAAAGGGATTTCTATTTTCGTGCCCTCAGGTCCTTAGTTGTACTCAGTTTTCCCCAGCTCGTTAGTTTTTCCTCAGTTTTCCCCAAGCCCTTGTCTGAAACCTTCAGAAGGAGCTCAGACGGGAGGATTCCCGTTTAGTTGACCGTTTCGTGCTGACTGCTGCGTTTGATGGCGTGTGGTTAACGTGGGAGCAGACGGCCCTTGTGCGTGGTGAATAACCAGCCCGTTAGGAACCCCAAGAGGAAGGTATGATGAGTATAGCAGCTAGTTTTTCCTCAGTTAAGAAACCAAGGTATGTCGATCTTGGAGAAGAGAGACAAACGACTGAAGGTGATGCGGAACCTGCACACACACAACCAAGTACTTTGTTCCCAACTTGCGATGAGGTTGTCAATCTCACCGGTTTGCTTGAAACAAATATTATGAGCGTATCGAGTGGAAAATAATATAGTATGCGAGTAAAGTAAACAGTGCGAGTAAAGTAAACAGGTGATAGCAATATGATGGAAATAGGACCGGGGTCCACAGTTCACTAGTGGTGTCTCTCCATAAGATAAATAACACATGCTGGGTAAACAAATTACAGTTGGGCAATTGATAGAATAAAGATAAACGTGATATGTCAAGAAGATCACTATGAGATTTACTCTGGGTATTACAACAAAATACATAGACCGCCATCCAACTGCATCTATGACTAATAATCCACTTGTGGCGAATCAATCCGAGAACTCCACAAGTATTAAGTTGCGAACAACAGATAATTGCTTTAAGCAAAGTGTGTAATGTAAACAAAGCATATGCCCTTGAGCATATGAATATTGTTTTCTCCCTAGTAGCAACAGCACATCTACAACCTTAGAGGTTTCTGTCACTCCCCCAGATTAAATAGAGGCATGAACCCACTATCGAGCATAAATACCCCCTCTTGGAGTCACTAGCAACTACTCGGCCAAGATAGCTAGTAACAACGGAGAGCATGCAAGATCATAAATAACATAGAGATAACAAAAGATATAATTCAGTACAGCAACTTAATCATAAACACCAATATTCATCGGATCCCAACAAACCAAACATGTAGAATTACATAACGGTGATCTCAATCATGTAGGGCAGCTCATGAGATCTAAACATGAAGCACATGGTGGAGGAGACAACCATCTAGCTACTGCTATGGACCCATAGTCCAGGGTAGACTACTCACTCATCGCTCTGGAGGCAAGCATGGCGATGAAGAAGACCTCCGGTGGCGATTCCCCTCTCCGGCAGGGTGCCGGGAAGAGCTTCTAGACCCTCCCGATCTTCGGGTCGACGGCGGCGGTGGATCGCGATGTGTTCTGGAAAATTGATCGGGTACTTAGGTTTTTTCCGTCGGGGGGTCTTTATAGGCGAAGGGGCAATGTCAGAGGAGGGACCAGGCGGCCTCACGCCAGGCTCACGCGGCCAGGCCCCTGGCCGCGCCAGCTAGGCGTGTGGGCCCCTGGTGGCCCACCTCTGACTCCTCTTCGGATCTCTGGAAGCTTCCGGGTAAAATAAGACTTCAGGAACTTGTTTCGTCCAATTCCGAGAATATTTCCTGCGTATCACTTCTAAAACACAAAAACAGCAGAAAACAGGGAACTCGCACTGTGGCAACTCGTTAATAGGTTAGTTCCGAAAAATGCATAAAAGTGCCACGAAGTGTAACGAAACAATAGACAAATGGTGTAAAAACAAGCATGGAGCATCAAAAATTATAGATACATTGGAGACGTATCAAGCATCCCCAAGCTTAACTCCTGCTCGTCCTCGAGTAGGTAAGTGATAACAAAAGAATATTTTTTGAGGTGACATGCACCTACACAATCTTGATCATATATGTAAGCATTTGTGAGCTGGGATCATAAGAACTTTAAACATGGGCATGAAGATATAATCATGACAATAAGAACTTAGCAACCATGTTGTAAACATGCAAATGAACACAAACAAAAGATCATGAAAATGAAACAATGAAAGTCAAACGTGTGTTCAAATCATAAGGAAAAACATACAAATGGTTTTCAGCTTGTCCTTCAAAGAGAGCAAAACATAAATGCATAGGACACCTTCAAGTTTAAGAGGGCGACTAGATACAAATAATTTAAGAACAAGTGAAACCAACAATATGAATCAATCAATGAACTTTTGGACAATGCATATTACACTAAGAATGACAACTATGCTCTCTTAATAGTGCATAAAGAAAGAAGGTGGTGACTCAACATAAAAGTAGAAGAAAGGCCCTTCACAGAGGGAAGCAGTGATTGCAAGTTTTATAACCTTCAAAAATTATGGTACTTACCGGCTTTGAGCTCTCATTGCCCCCATCATAAGCATCTTGAATGGTTAAAGTTAATGCGAGAACAATTATGATGCATATGCTTGACAAATCATAAGTTGAAAACCTCGTGTCCCGTGAATACGAGTACCCAAACCTCATGCTACTTTACTTAGAGTCCCAAGCAAGGCTCTTGTCATTGTAAGTATATGCATATCATTGAGAACCGCCAATGGGGTACCTCCGTGCCCGATGACATGGAACAAGCCCACACCAAAATGACAGGACAAGCAGACAATGAACACCTCGACATCTCTTTTATTTGCCTTTTGTTTAGCTTTTTATTATGAGATGCGTCGTCGAATGTTCACCATGGGTATGCTGCAAATTTTCACAATGAATTATGCATGGCTTAGATTAGTGGCCCGGCGTTTCCCTAACACATATACAAACTCCATGATCCCCACAAGATTCCCAATTCATTTCACACCGCGGGCATCCATAAACAAAAGATCACGATATCAACTCAAATAAGAAGTGCAATGTTGAAAGCTTGCCCCATGACGGCATGGCTGGGCTAGAATCCAACTTACAACTTGCAAGCATAACAACTCAACATAAGAGACCGCAATGTCAAATTTTTAAGAACAGGAAAAAGTAAAGTGTGCCTTCTGGTTCGTGAGAGCTTTACTGACCGAATTTCGCATAACACTGGTAAGAGTTTAATTTGAAGAGAAAATAAAAGCAAGTCAAATTTACTTGGAATAGCAAATTGCTAGTAAGTATGTATGGTGGACACTTTGGAAAACTTTGGCTTTTAGGAGTTGGATGCACGAGTAGAGCTCATACTTAGTACAAGGCGAGGGCTAGCAAAAGACTGGGAGCGACCAACTAAGAGAGCAATAATGGCCATAATCATGCAAAGCGACACTAAAAGAATCATAAGATGGCATCAAAAGTCAAAAACTAAATGATCATGAAGGCTATTGGCGACTTTGTAAGAGTCTAACATGTGTGAGCATGCACCAAGTCAACCCAAATAAAGCATCAAAGAGAAAACCAAAATAATGCTTCCATACAATAAAAACAATGCATGATTTTTTCAAAGGCTCATTAAGCAATCTCAGTTATTTGAGACAAGTCATGGTACAGCAAAACCACTAAGCATACTATTAAAAAGACATCAAGCATGACATGAAAAAGCCTAAGCCGCAGTCTACACAAGCTCCTTCTTGTACCACTATTTTGCACAAAGCTTTTTCTCTTTTCCAACACCATTTGAAATTTTTATAAACACCTCTTTTGATGAAAACCAATAAAGATCAGAGGAAAAATACACCTTGATGAAAAGATATGACAAGGTCTGAACGCATATCAAGGCGAAAACGAAAACCAAAAGCAGTAGCAGAAAAAGAAGAACACCCGGTGAAATTGTAAGAATGAAAAACGGAGTGTTCTTTGCAAATGAAAAAGAGTACATCTCCTCCAAAAGAAATTTGTTGGGGTCCAACCATTTATTTCAGCAAACAAACAAACTAAACTAACTAAGAAAACTAAAACAACTGACGCTCCAAGAAAAACACATAGTGCATGAAGCAATAAAAATATAGCGTCTTGAAAGGTGACCTGATTTTTGCCAATGAAGAAGGGGTGCCTCGGGGGCATCCCCAAGCTTTGACGCTTGTACTTCTTGGATATTTCTTGGGGTGATGCATGGGCATCCCCAAGCTTGAGATTTTGTCCATTCTTCAACTCATCTCATCATTCTCCAATCCCTACACTTGAAAACTTCCTTCATACAAAACTAAACACAATTCTATTAGCAACATTAGTGCAAGCATAACATATAATCAACCCTCTTTTTGCTTCAGGTTTCAACTCAAAACCACCACATATGTAGCAAATACTACTGTAGCAACTTCTCTAAAAGTTCCGTGATCAAAAGAACTCAAAAGAAAGCGATAAAGTGGCAAACACAAATATTGGCAGAAATCTGTCAAAACTGAACAGCTGACAAAGATCGAATTTTTGAGGGGTTTTCCGTTGCTCAAATCAAAAAGTTTTAAACTAACAAAAGTTTGGATATAATCTGGGGCATATGCACAAGAAATCGCAGGTCCAAAAGATATACAGAGAATGTTCACGAATTTTTACGGTGCAGCACCGAAAGCAGTTTCAGGACAGCAACATCCCCAAATCTTTACCTCACTCGAATTAGAGGCTTCTCTTGGCACAAAAACGAAATAAACAAGATAAGGAGCGGTCATTACAGTAGTAATGACTTCCAAGACTCAAATAAAAGAAAAAGTACTGAAAAGAAAACATTGGGTTATCTCCCAAGAGTGCTTTTCTTTAACGCCTTTGAGCTAGGCGCAGAAAATTGCGAATCAAGTAATATCAAAAGATGAAGTGCTAGTTACCTCAGTAGGCTCTTTGAAGGTTCCCGAAGATGATTCAACCGGCAAGTCCCCCTTAGTGGAACTAAGAGTCTTACCAATTTTAAGAACATGTTGAGATTTAAGCGCAGAAACCTTGGGAACATACATAAATTTTTGCTCTTTTCCAACAAACACTTTCTCTTTCTTAAATTTAAGAGAAGAGAAGATTAAGCTAAGAGTTTCCATAGACTCCTCTAGTTTACCAATCCTTAAGTTTTGATTATCAAGAGTAGTGCTAGCCTCTAAAGCGGTAATTCTCTTATCAATGTTTTCTATTAATTCACTAACTCGGCTAGCATTTTCTAGGATACTTGGCAAACTTTTCTCTAAAGAGCTGAGCCTTTCTACCACCTCCTCTAAGGTGGTCTTAGCCACATGAATAGGTGGTATTCCCACTAAACTTTCAATTATAGTGCATGCTTCTCCAGTGGGAGTACCCAGAAAATTACCTCCTGTAAGAGTATCGAGAACATACCTATTCCAACTAGATATACCAACATAAAAATTTCTAAGGAGGATCGTGGTAGAGTGCTTTTTGGTACACCTATGATGAGCATTGTTAATACGATACCAAGCATCTTTTAAACTTTCTCCCCCTTGTTGCTTAAAACTACAAACTTCTACTTCAGGATTACTCATTTTAACAAAACTAAAAGCAAACAAATAAAGACAGCTACCAAGGATTCTAATTTTTCTTGGGGTTTTGATATAAACGATGCAGGTAAAATAAATAAAGTAAAGCAAAACAATAACAAAGTAAAGGATGTGCGTGCGAAAACTCCCCTCGCAGAAGTCTTCTACTTCCTCCCCGACAACGGCGCCAGAAAATAAGCTGCTGCGTTTGATGGCGTGTGGTTAACGTGGGAGCAGACGGTCCTTGTGCGTGGTGAATAACTAGCCCGTTGGGAACCCCAAGAGGAAGGTATGATGAGTATAGCAGCTAGTTTTCCCTCAGTTAAGAAACCAAGGTATGTCGATCTTGGAGAGGAGAGACAAACGACTGAAGGTGATGCGGAACCTGCACACACACAACCAAGTACTTTGTTCTCAACTTGCGATGAGGTTGTCAATCTCACCGGTTTGCTTGAAACAAAGATTATGAGCGTATCGAGTGGAAAACAATATAGTATGCGAGTAAAGTAAACAGTGCGAGTAAAGTAAACAGGTGATAGCAATATGATGGAAATAGGACCGGGGTCCACAGTTCACTAGTGGTGTCTCTCCATAAGATAAATAACACATGCTGGGTAAACAAATTACAGTTGGGCAATTGATAGAATAAAGATAAACGTGATATGTCAAGAAGATCACTATGAGATTTACTCTGGGTATTACAACAAAATACATAGACCGCCATCCAACTGCATCTATGACTAATAATCCACTTGTGGCAAATCAATCCGAGAACTCCACAAGTATTAAGTTGCGAACAACAGATAATTGCATTAAGCAAAGTGTGTAATGTAAACAAAGCATATGCCCTTGAGCATATGAATGTTGTTTTCTCCCTAGTAGCAACAGCACATCTACAACCTTAGAGGTTTCTGTCACTCCCCTAGATTAAATAGAGGCATGAACCCACTATCGAGCATAAATACCCCCTCTTGGAGTCACTAGCAACTACTCGGCCAAGATAGCTACTAACAACGAAGAGCATACAAGATCATAAACAACATAGAGATAACAAAAGATATAATTCAGTATAGCAACTTAATCATAAACACCAATATTCATCGGATCCCAACAAACCAAACATGTAGAATTACATAACGGTGATCTCAATCATGTAGGGCAGCTCATGAGATCTAAACATGAAGCACATATTGGAGGAGACAACCATCTAGCTACTGCTATGGACCCATAGTCCAAGGTAGACTACTCACTCATCGCTCCGGAGGCAAGCATGGCGATGAAGAAGACCTCCGGTGGCGATTCCCCTCTCCGGCAGGGTGCCAGGAAGAGCTTCTGGACCCTCCCGATCTTCGGGTCGACGGTGGCGGCAGATCGCGATGTGTTCTGGAAAATTGATCGGGTACTTAGGTTTTTTCCGTCGGGGGGTCTTTATAGGCGAAGGGGCGATGTCAGAGGAGGGACCAGGCGGCCTCACGCCAGGCTCGCGCGGCCAGGCCCCTGGCCGCGCCAGCTAGGCGTGTGGGCCCCTGGTGGCCCACCTCTAACTCCTCTTCGGATCTCTGGAAGCTTCCGGGTAAAATAAGACTTCAGGAACTTGTTTCGTCCAATTCCGAGAATATTTCCTGTGTATCACTTCTGAAACACAAAAACAGCAGAAAACAGGGAACTGGCACTATGGCAACTCGTTAATAGGTTAGTTCCGGAAAATGCATAAAAGTGCCACGAAGTGTAACGAAACAATAGACAAATGGTGTAAAAACAAGCATGGAGCATCAAAAATTATAGATACGTTGGAGACGTATCACTGACGTGTGGGGCCGCGTCGTGTGGGGCCGCGTCACGTGGGGCTGGTAGAAAGGGACCACGTGGGACAGGACGAGACCGCGTTTGGTTGTACGTGAGAGCTCGGTTCTATCTCTCTCGGCCCAAATTGGCATTTTTCAGAGCGTCTTTTTCCCCTCTCTCTCTGTAACAGTTCTCTCTCTTTTCACCAAATTAGTATCAAATCTAGAGAAGCTTCTATTTCTGTCTTTCTTTACTGATTGTTGCCTTTTGGCCCTCGTTTTTTGCCCAATATGGTAACAAATCTAGTAGCAAATCTAGAAGCTAGTATAGGATAAATTTACAGCAGCATAATAAATCCAGAAAACTAAGTATAATACATAAACTGCATACAGCAGCGAAAAGCAGCCAATAACGAATCTGTTCTTCATTCCTCATATATTTCGCGTCGCTACATTCCATGGGATAAAGGAAATATTCACTGAACTCCTTCCGTCTGCAGTGTGCAGCCAATACATCCTCCAAACGGTATGGCCTTTGTTCATTTCTCATACCGTAGTATCCTAATCTATCCACACGTCGTGGCCACTCATCCCAGGCCTTTCTATTATCAAAGTACTCTCTGATATAACCCAAATCCACGTAGTAGATGCAGCCAGGTCGAACTGTCGGGTGCACTCTGGTGTCGACGGAGATACACCGGATATAATTGACGAAGAAGGCACGACTGCCAATGTTACTGACGGCATGGAGAGAGCGGCTCTCAGTGTCCACACGGTACACCAATAGTTGACCTTCCTTCAAATACCTGTTGTTGTCAATGCTGCCGCCCAACAACACAAGCAGCAGATCACCATCCGACTTCACAAGATAGAACTTGGAATCATTTCCAAGTTCTGGAAATGAAAATAGTGTCTCCATGTTGACAGTGCTCGCGCGCTGCTCCAACTGGACATTGTTGGTGCACACTAATGTTTCGAACTCATTCACAGCTATTGCATACAATTCACCATTGAACGGGGTAATGCAACGCAGAGAATGGTCCTCGATCGAAAATCTTCCTTCTCCCCAATCTTCTTCATCTATATCCTTAGTTGGAGAGCTCTCATCGACCCAAGCAATTTCCATGAGGTAACCTGTGCAAACGAAGACCATAGTCGGGGACTTCATTACAGCGACTGACTCTACAATAACAGATGGTATCTGCGTCTCAAACGTAGTGTTCAATGTCTTTGTGAGTGGGTTCAGAAGCCATATCTTGTGCGGCTGGTTCTTCTGGGCAAGCATGATGACGCCACGGTAAAAGCCGACGCAGTAGTATCTAAAATATATTGATGAAGATAACATTCAGCACTAAGATGTTTACGATTGAAAATAAAAATAGATTAACTCTATAGATATGAAGGAATTTGAACCTTGCATGAACTTCCGTTAGATCAATGGTGACGTAGCGGGATGTGCGGAGGTTAAGGAAGGAGAACTCAGCGGCGCGTAGAAGGGTGTGTTCTACCATGATCCATTCGTGCAGGTGCACGTCGGGCTTAGGTAAATCTGAGCGCCAATTTGTACAAACTTGTCTCAAAGCAGAGTAGGTATCCACGTACTACTCGTTCGCCAGTAAGCAGTTGCCGCTCTTGTGAAGTGGTCCGTCACCCTTAAGAGAGGCCCAGTTCACGGAGGCGCCGCGCTTGGATGCGCCGCCCTCGGAGGCGACGGGCTCGGCGGCGACAACCTCGGATGCGACGGGCTCAGATGCAACGGGCTCGGAGGCGACGGTCTCAGAGGCGACGGGCTCGGGGGCGACGGCCGCCGGCGCATTCTTCTTCTCCATCGCCGGCAGGGGAGCGCGCGTAGGGCGGTTGGGGTTTTTTGGAGAAGGTGATGGGACGTGAGAGACGTGGTTGCGTGCGTGAGTTATAATGAGACTGTGTGCAGAGGGAGAGAGAGGGGCTCTGTACTGGCAAAGTGACGGTTCGTCTCAGCAGTTGACGTTTGGTCTCAACACACGTACCGCGCGCCTAACCGCTGCGCACCGCGACACACGTCCGTGGTACTGCACGTCTGCACCGTTACGTGTACTCAGTTCTACCCTCGAGTCTTACACTGGAAAAATATATGTACTCAGTTTTCCCCTAGAGTACTAATATTGGCTAGTGCAATATACTCAGTTTTACCCTCAAGTGGCTGGTCAACAGAGAGTCAACAAATGGGATTAAGCTATCTAATTGAGTCATTTCATGCGCAAAAAAATTCAAAAAAATAAAATCATAGTGCCTCCTACTCATGGAGTCTTGTTACGCGACCTGCCACGTAGACAATCATATATAAATCAAGTTTTAACACAAATGGCCACTTCTCAAATCACTAGTAGCTATGAAGGTTCATGGCTTTCCACTCAAACCCCTTCTCAAAACATCTATACCTAAAACATAGTTTATCTGAATGAGGCCATAATTTTCACACTCATGTATATTTGAATTGCTAATACTTTGAGGTAGGCCAACCTGGGTTTCATTGTATAAAATATGTATTTTTCTTTTTGTAAATCTCTTATTTGAATTTCTTAGCCTGTTTACTATTTACTTGCCCTCGGATCCTTGATACTACTCAGTTTTACCTTCTCTCTTCTCATAGAAGCCCAAACTTGGCCTGATTGGTCGAGCTGTTGTTACACGGATCGTGCCCACCTACCGTCGATCCTATGATCTAACGGGCAGGATCATGCCACCCTCTCTCTATCTGTCGGTGGCAAACTACTACCCCTCTATGTATGCTAAATAACGAGTTTGCCACCGGATTCAACAAGTTTGGTAATCACGAATTTCTTGTAGGCATTACTTTTCACGGTAAAATGATAAACTATCACGAATTTCCATTTCTTGTAGGCATTACTTTTCACGGTAAAATGATAAACTATCACGAATTTCCATTTCTTTTAGGCATTACTTTTTACGGTAAAATGATAAACTATCACGAATTTCCTTTAGGTATTACTTTTCACGGTAAAATAATAAACTATCACGAATTTCCATTTCTTTTAGGCATTACTTTTTTGTTGAGATATAAACCCCCACAACGGTTATCTCCTCCTTAATTTATTGTGTAAACCCCACAACGGTCATCTCTACCTTAATTTATGGTGTAAACCCCACAACGGTCATCTCTACCTTAATTTATGGTGTAAACCCCACAACGGTCATCTCTTCCTTATAAACCCCCACAACGGCCATCCCTCATGTTAATAGGTTCTGCCTCTCTCTTCTTCGTTCACATACACTTGATCCATTGCCATGGCTTCCACGTCTCGGACGCCGACCGGAAGGGGAAGGGGAAGGGGAAGGGGAAGGGGAAGGGGAAGGGGAAGGGGAAGGGGCGGCCTGGGTGGTGGATCATCATCATTGCCACCACCACCGTCAACACTGCCATTGATCATAGAGGAGTTCTTAATCGTCATCTATGAAGACCCTTTGGCCAAGAAGGTACGTACGCGTTCCCACATATATAATGCATGTGATTAATTATGTGCATGTTCTAAAAAACCTTTAATTTCAAACGATCGGTGCTCGATCTTTTTGCAGGCACTCCCACAAAAGTTTGCGGACTATCTTGATGGCCAGGAGCCCGCTAAGGTGTATCTGCGAGCAGCTGACTGCGATCCTCGTCTCTGGACCGTGGAGGTCCTATTTGACGGACAAGGCCGGATGTACCTCGACAAGGGCTGGGAGAATTTCGCCATCGCGCATGGTATGGATTTCGGCTACATCCTACACTTCAAATATGAAGGCGATTATGTGCTCACAGTGAAGGTGTTCGACGTAACAATATGCAGGAAGTACTACTATACGGACGATGAAGATACTGATGATGAAAGCGACGACGACGTGAAGCCATGCATCCATCCCCTTTAGATAAGGGGATTATGACCAAGAATATATATGTAGATTCATATGCATCGATTTAGAGATCTAGCTATTTTCTATATATTATGCATGTAAAAATAATAGGGAATCGCAATTTCCACCATTATTCGAGCACCACAGCCTCCAAACGATGTCGATGCCGATATCGGCATGGTCAGAATGGCTATGCATGCTCGCCGTCACTACTAGGTCACCGTCGGGATGCACCCTCAATCCCGTCTCCTCATTCGATCACTGACACACCAGAGATACCGTCGGGGCCAATGACGAACGTACATGCTGATGCCAATGCCGAACATGCACGCCGCTGTGGGCACGGCCACGCCGCCCCGCTATGCTGGACGCCACAGACCACCGCGAGGTCTTTCCCTTCGCCACCACTCTCCTAGCACCCATCTATACACGTCAGAAAGGAGAGACACTAGTTTTCTCTACATTGCTCGCGTTCGTGTCCGACACCGTCAGTCAAAGTGTTGAGGTCGTCGTCGATGTCCTCGACCATTTATTCTCTTCTTTGCATGGTTAAACGCATCTAGTTCATATCTATCTAATGCGTCTGGTCTCACCTCATGCAGTTATTTGTGGACGTCAATCTCATCTCGGCACCCCGCAGGCCACCTCCTCCGTGCCATCGCTGTAGAGATCCGTTTAAAAATCTAATCCTACCCATGTATTGCCCCTTGTATCAACGTCATGGCCCCACTTGTCAGTTGATATACCGAAGCCCCACTCGTTCGTGTTTTGGTCAGGGATACGGCGATGCTTACGGTCAAACAAAGATGGATGCTCTGACGTGTTTTTGCGTGCTCTACGTGACCCCACTAGTCAGCAGATAACGGTCAAAGTTGTTGACCCGTCGGGCAACCGGCCGTTCCAGCACTTGTTAGGGTTTCAGACAAGGGCTTGGACAAAACTGAGAAAAAACTAAGGAGCTGAGAAAAACTGAGTACAACTAAGGACCCGAGGACACGAAAATAGAAATCCCCATAAATAAAATATAAGAGTTTTTTATGTAGAACTACCATAGCCATAGCCACGAGATTTGCTAGTACAAACCCTGTAATGGAACATGTCTCGTTTGATTAAACTGAATTTTAGTACAGACTTGTGCAAAAGTAAGTACGTACGTGTGAACTCCAATCATCTAAATGATGTGATAAATAGAAAGCTGGGGCAAAAAATACCAGAAGTTGGTTTATGCACTCAAAACTTATTTGCCTGCATTATCTCGTCCGTAATACATCTGACTCTTCTGTATTATTAGACACATACATTATGTTACAACATCCAGCCATTGAGCCTGAAAAAAAGTATCGATCATCTTAACAGAGATCAGTACCACCAAAAGGGGATGTGCCTTGAAGATCAACTGCAGAAAAGCCGCTAGGCTGCCTCAACGAAGGATATTGCAAGCTTCTGCAGATGAAAAAGTATATAGCTGCAGTACAGTATGTAAACCACATTAACTCATTATCCACTCCTAGTCAGATCTGAGAAGGAAACAGAACATCAGACCTGCAAACAACAAAACCATGTGGAGATTGCGGAAATCATTGTCATAAAAGGATCCCCATTTGACGATTTTGCATAAGGATCATATTCTGAAGATTTGAAATTAATCCCCTATGGTCAAAAGACATTATGCATAATCGAAGAGAATGTGTGCGCAATAACAGAAAGGATGGTGATTACAGTCTCATAGATTAAAGAATGCATCAATCATAAATCAAAATAAGTTGATTGTCCAGCGCCTCAACCTTCAGGGGATCAAACCGAATCCAAAACCCTTGTGGACGCATCATCCATTACCTCAAAGCAATAAGCTGAATCCAAGATCCCTGCTGAATAAGCCAGGTCTTAAAAAAAGTCGATTTGTACCTTGTAATTGGTCTTCAAAATCCTTAACAGCAACCAAAGATTCCGAGATGGAGAATAAGGGTGTGGCTTGGCTTGAAGATAGCCTAGCTGATATCTCCCACGCACATGTCCATGAGCTGGTCATCGACTAATTGTTGTCGCCATGGCAGGCGGATTTCAGCAAGCGTCAGACGATTCAGTCAAGTAGAGGATTCAGAGCTCAAGGGAAATCCGCCCAAAGTAGGCAAAATACAATCAAACCATCTCCAGCGACGAAACTTCGACCGGATCTGAAGCTGTGGCTGAACCTGACATATTGGGAATATGTGTTGGATTGTAAAAGGAAGAGATGAACTACACTGGGTATGGGTACGTACCAGCCGAGGCCCAAAGTTGAGGAGGCGCTGCGAGCACCTTGCCTTGTGGGATGTAGATTGTAGGTGGGTGTGCTTTTTAACCTTCATGCGGCGGCGGCGGCGGATGATTTGAGGTGGGCAGTTTCTAGAGCAGTTTTCAGTCATTGAAGCCTTGTATAAATCCGACAGTTTCAAGAGAATTTTTAAGGAGGACGCCAGTAGTCGTGGCCCGTGGCCGTAAGATTGCGGGGAGGAGGACGGACACCGGCGCGGAAGAGGAAGCAGAAGCACGACAGCAGCTTGCGAGGAGGAAGATGAACAATTTTTTTAGAGAAAACATTGGTTGTTCTTTTTCTTTAGGGCGCACGCCTTTGCGAGCCCACAGAGGAAATTGGGTCGGTCCAGCCCACATGTGTGATCCAGTGCATGGTATGGACCGACGAAGCCAGTACTCTCGGGTCTCGGCTGAACTATCATGTGCAGTGGAACACACGTACGGGAGGAAGTGAGGCTGTGTATGAGAGGAAGCGAGGCGGTCGTGACGGGAATTAGAGGGTGACGTGGTTGCATGAGAGGGCAGGAAAATCAATTAGTGGGGGATTCTTATTTAGATATAGAAGATTTGGATCATAGGCATCCATCTTGTATTAAATGTTCAACTAGCTTCCCTCATTTAGTCACCCACTGGCCAAAAATCAATGCTAACAGCCAGTGGTGAATCTAGATAATTTTGTTAGGTGGTAGCTTAGTGCAGAGGAAACATATATAAGCCGGTGTTGCTGCTGTTGGCGTGCGCATCCGCAGAGTGTTAAATTATTTTCTCTAAGTATTAAAAATATAAATATAATGCTTAGACTTTTTTCATAAGTTCCTGCTTTTGGTTGAGTTGGATTGTGCATCAATTTTTATAGTATCAAAGCTAAAAGGTATTGAATTTAAGACCCTGCTCACGCAATATTAACAAAAAAAAAGGATTTTACGACATGCACCGAACTCACACTAAGGACTAAAATAGCCCGGATGTGAGGGAGAGTGTTAAATATAAATATATGGGATTTCTATTTTCGTGCCCTCGGGTCATTAGTTGTACTCAGTTTTCCCTAGCTCCTTAGTTTTTCCTCAATTTTGTCCAAGCCCTTGTCTGAAACCGTCACAAGTGCTGGAACGGCCGGTTGTCCGATGGGTCAACAACTTTGACCTTTGTCTGCTGACTAGTGGGGCATGTAGAGCCCGCAAAGACACGTCAGACCATCCATCTTTGTTTGACCGTAAGCATCACCGTATCCCTGACCAAAACGCGGACGAGTGAGGCTTCGGTATATCGAATGACAAGTGGGGCCATGACGCTGATACAAGGGGCAATACACGGGTAGGATTAGATTTTTAAACAAAGCTCTATAGCAATGGCACGGAGGAGGTGGTCTGCGGGGTGCCGAGATGAGATCGACGTCCACAAAGAACTGCATGAGGCGAGACCAGACGCATTAGATAGATATGAACTAGACGCGTTCAACCATGCAAAGAAGACAAGAAATGGTCGAGGACATCGACGATGACCTCAACACTTTGACTGACGGTGTCGGACACGAACGCGAGCAATGTAGATAAAACTAGTTTCTATCCTTTCTGGCGTGTATAGATGGGTGCTAGGGGAGTGTGGTGGCGAAGGGAAAGACCTCGCGGTGGTCTGTGGCGTCCAGCATAGCGGGGCGGCGTGGCCGTGCCCACAGCGGCATGCATGTTCGGCATTGGCATCAGCATGTACGTTCGTCATTGGCCTCGGCGGTAACTCTGGTGTGTCAGTGATCGAATGAGGGGACGGGATTGAGGGTACGTGCATCCCTACGGTGACCTAGCAGTGGCAGCGAGCATAGCCGTTCTGACCATGCCGATATCGGCATCGGCATCGTTTGGAGGCTGTGGTGCTCGAATCATGGTGGAAATTGCGATTCCCTATTATTTTTACATGCATAATATATAGAAAATAGCTAGATCTCTAAATCGATGCATATGAAGCTATATATATATTCTTGGTCATAATCCCCTTATCTAAAGGGGATGGATGCATGGCTTCACATCGCCGTCGCTTTCATCATCAGTATCTTCGTCGTCCCTGTAGTAGTACTTCCTGCACCGTCGAACCCCTTCACTGTGAGCACATAATCGCCTTCATATTTGAAGTGTAGGAAGCAGCCGAAATCCACACCGTGCGCGATGGCGAAATTCTCCCAGCCCTTGTCGAGGTACATCCGGCCTTGTCCGTCAAATAGGACCTCCACGGTCCAGAGACGAGGACCGTAGTCAGCTGCTCGCAGATACACCTTTGTGGGCTCCTGGCTGTCAAGATAGTCCGCAAACTTTTGTGGGAGTGCCTGCAAAGAGATCGAGCGCCGATCGTTTGAAATTAAAGGTTTTTTAGAACATGCACATAATTAATCACATGCATCATATATTTGGGAACGCGTATGTACCTTCTTGGCCAAAGGGTCTTCATAGATGACGATGAAGAACTCCTCTATGATCAATGGCAGTGTTGACGGTGGTGGTGGCAATGATGATGATCCACCACCCCGGACGCCCCTTCCCCTTCCCCTTCCCCTTCCCCTTCCAGTCGGCGTCCGAGACGTGGAAGCCGTGGCAATAGATCAAGTGTATATGAACGAAGAAGAGAGAGACAGAACCTATTGACATGAGAGATGGCCGTTGTGGGGGTTTATAAGGGAGAGATGACAGTTGTGGGGTTTACACCATAAATTAAGGTAGAGATGACCGTTGTGGGGTTTACACAATAAATTAAGGAGGAGATGACCGTTGTGGGGGTTTATATCTCAACAAAAAAGTAATGCCTAAAAGAAATGGAAATTCGTGATGGTTTATCATTTTACCGTGAAAAGTAATGTCTAAAAGAAATGGAAATTCATGATAGTTTATCATTTTACCGTGAAAAGTAATGCCTAAAAGAAATGGAAATTCGTGATAGTTTATCATTTTACCGTGAAAAGTAATGCCTACAAGAAATGGAAATTCGTGATAGTTTATCATTTTACCGTGAAAAGTAATGCCTACAAGAAGTGGAAATTCGTGATAGTTTATCATTTTACCATGAAAAGTAATGCCTAAAAGAAATGAAAATTCGTGATAGTTTATTATTTTATCGTGAAAAGTAATGCCTATAAGAAATGGAAATTCGTGATAGTTTATCATTTTACCGTGAAAAGTAATGCCTAAAAGAAATGGAAATTCGTGATAGTTTATCATTTTACCGTGAAAAGTAATGCTTACAAGAAATTCGTGATTACTAAATTTGTTGAATCCGGTGGCAAACTCGTTATTTAGCATACATAGATGGGTAGTAGTTTTAGGGATGGCACCCGCAGGGTATGGGTGCGGGTGGAACCACCCCATACCCGTACCCATCTCCCTTGATTTTACCCATCACCCGTACCCATACCCGCCAACGGGTACAAAATTTTCCCATACCCGTCACCCGCCAGGGTAAATGGGTACCCACGGGTAAAAATACCCGCATTTACAACACATCAATTTGACCAAAAAAAATAGTCATAAACAACATATAACCATAATTTAATAACAACATATTATAATCGACAACAAATACTTGTGAACAACAAAACATTCTCATAAATAACCATACTTGCACATAATAGCACTGTATTAATTTAGTACGCTGATACTCCGAAGGCCAACATGTCAGACTATTAGATGGGTATCTGGGTATACGGGTATGGGTTTTAGGATCCCATACCCATACCCGCTCTACCCAATGGGTATAGATTTTTTCCATTTGTATACCCATGGATATTTTTTTGTCTCATACCCGTATGCCTAATGGGTATTTACCCGGCGGGTACGCGGGTGATGGGTACCCATTGCCATCCCTAAGTAGTTTGCCACCAACAGCTAGAGAGAGGGTGGCCATGATGAGAGAGAAAGAGGGGTTTATCCTGCCCGTTAGATCATAGGATCGACGGTAGATGGGCACGATCCGTGTGACAACAGCTCAACCAATCAGGCCAAGTTTGGGCTTCTGTGAGAAGGGAGAGGGTAAAACTGAGTAGTATCAAGGATCCAAGGGCAAGTAAATAGTAAACAGGCTAAGGAATTCAAATAAGAGATTTAGAAAAAGAAAAACACATGTTTTGTACAATGAAACCCAGGTTGGCCTACCTTAAAGTATTAGCAATTCAAATATACATGAGTGTGAAAATTATGGCCTCATTCAGACAAACTATGTTTTAGGTATAGATGTTTTGAGAAGGGGTTTGAGTGGAAAGCCATGAACCTTCATAGCTAATAGTGATTTGATAAGTGGCCATTTGTGTTAAAACTTGATTTATACATGATTGTCTACGTGGCAGGTCGCGTAACAAGACTCCATGAGTAGGAGGCACTATGATTTTATTTTTTTGAATTTTTTTGCGCATGAAATGACTCAATTAGATAGCTTAATCCCATTTGTTGACTCTCTGTTGACCAGCCACTTGAGGGTAAAACTGAGTATATTGCACTAGCCAGTATTAGTACTCGAGGGGAAAACTGAGTACAGATATTTTTCCAGTGTAAGACTCGAGGGTAGAACTGAGTACACGTAACGGTGCAGACGTGCAGTACCACGGACGCGTGTCGCGGTGCGCAGCGGTTAGGCGCACGGTGCGCGCGTTGAGACCAAACGTCTAGGTTTTTTGAGAAACTGCTAAGACGAACCGTCACTTTGCGCCCCTCTCCCCCTCCCTCTGCACACAGTCTCATTCTCACTCACGCACGTAACCACGCCTCTCACGTCCCATCACCTTCTCCAAAAAACCCCAACCGCCCTACACGCGCTCCCCTGCCGGCGATGGAGAAGAAGAATGCGCCGGCGGCCATCGCCCCCGAGCCCGTCGCCTCCGAGCCCGTCGCCTCCGAGCCCATCGCCGCCGAGCCCGTCGCATCTGAGGCCGTCGCCGCCGAGCCCGTCGCCTCCGAGGGCGGCGCATCCAGGCGCGGCGCCTCCGTGAACTGAGCCTCTCTTAAGGGTGACGGACCACTTCACAAGATCGGCGACTGCTTACTGGCGAACGAGGAGCACGTGGACACCTACTCTGTTTTGAGGCAAGTTTGTAGAAATTGGCACTCAGATTTACCTGAGCCCGACGTGCACCTGCACGAATGGATCATGGTAGAACACGCCCTTCCACGCGCCGCTAAGTTCTCCTTCCTCCACCTCCGCATATCCCGCTACGTCACCATCGATCTAACGGAAGTTCATGCAAGGTTCAAATTCCTCCATATCTATAGAGTTAATCTATTTTTATTTTCAATCGTAAACATCTTAGTGCTAAATGTTATCTTCATCAATATATTTTAGATACTACTTCGTCGGCTTTTGCCGTGGCCTCATCGTGCTTGCCCAGAAGAACCAGCCGCACAAGATACGGCTTCTGAACCCACTCACAAAGACATCGAACACTATGTTTGAGGCGCAGATGCCATCTGTTATTGTGGAGTCAGTCGCTGTAATGAAGTCCCCGACTATGGTCTTCGTTTGCACAGGTTACCCCATGGAAATTGTTTGGGTCGATGAGAGCACTCCAACTAAGGATATAGATGAAGATTGGGGAGAAGGGAGATTTTCGATCGAGCACCATTCTCTGCGTTGCATTACCCCGTTCAATGGTGAATTATATGCAATAGCTGTGAACAATTTTGAGGTCGGAACATTAATGTGCACCAACAATGTCCAGTTGGAGCAGCGCGTGAGCACTGTCAACATGGAGACACTATTTTCATTTCCAGAACTTGAAAATGATTCCAAGTTCTACCTTGTGAAGTCAGATGGTGATCTGCTACTTGTGTTGTTGGGCGGCAGCAGTGGCAACAGGCATTTGGAGGAAGGTCAACCATTGGTGTACCATGTGGACACTGAGAGCCTCTCTCTCCATGCCGTCAGTAACATTGGCAGTCGTGCCTTCTTCATCAATTATATCCGGTGTATCTCTGTCGACACCAGAGTGCACCCGACAGTTCGACCTGGCTGCATCTACTACGTGGATTTGGGTTATATCAGAGAGTACTTTGATGATAGAAAGGCCTGGGATGAGTGGCCACGACGTGTGGATAGATTAGGATACGACGGTCTGAAAAATAAATAAAGGCCATACTGTTGGGAGGATGTATTGGCTACACACTGCAGACGGAAGGAGTTCAGTGACTATTTCCTTCATCTTATGGAATGTAGCGATGACGAAATATATGATGAAGAATGAAGAACAGATTCATTCATCCTGGGGTATCCTAATCTTCGTGTTGGCCATACATTGCGTCTTGTATTATTTTCAGCTTAGTTTGTCATGAACATTAACATCGTTATTGGCTGCTTTTGGCTGTTGTATGCAGTTTATGTATTATACTTAGTTTTCTTGATTTATTATGCTGCTGTGAATTTATCCTATACTAGCTTCTAGATTTGCTACTAGATTTGTTATCATATTGGGCAAAAAATGAGGGCCAAAAGGCAACAATCATTGAAGAAAGACAGAAATAGAAGCTTCTCTAGATTTGATACTAATTTGGTGAAAAGAGAGCGAACTGTTACAGAGAGAGAAGGGAAAAAGGCGCTCTGAAAGATGCCAATTTGGGCCGAGAGAGACAGAACCGAGCTCTCACGTACAACCAAACACGGTCTCGTCCTGTCCCACGCGGTCCCTTTCTACCAGCCCCACGCGACGCGGTCTCGTCCTGTCCCACGCGGTCCCTTTCTACCAGCCCCACGCGACGCAGTACCACACAACGCGGCCCCACACGTCAGCACGGAACGGTCAACTAAACGAAAATCCTCCCGTCCGAGCTCCTTCTGAGGGTTTCAGACAAGGGCTTGGGGAAAATTGAGGAAAAACTAAGGAGCTGGGAAAAACTGAGTACAACTAAGGACCCGATGGCACAAAAATAGAAATCCCTACCTAGCCTCTTTTCATTATTTCAGACTTCTGATTAGTGCATCAATTTCTTTAGCATCAACACATAGAAAAAATGTCGACGGGCATGGCTAAATATAGGACGGGCTACATGCATGTAAGACATTTTTCTGAAATAAAAAATTACCAATTTAAAGTTTCAAAAAATATAAACAAAATTCTTGATGTTGACAATGATTAATTCTAGTAGTGTGCAAAAAAACCCAACATAAAATAATAAATATTTTAGGCTGTACAAAATTGAAAAATTGTGGATGTGCAACTTTTCAAATCTTCAAAACATGTCAGGATTTATCTTTGTGTCGTCTAGAACACTAAGTATTATGGATCGAGATTTTGCAGATTAGTAGAGTACATCATTGTCTATATCTTAGTTTTGTTTCTAGAATTTGAATCAATCTTTGAATTTTGAAAAATATCAAGCTACATGTAGCTAGGGCACCATTTCTAGTTTCTGAAAGGTCGATGGCTATTTTCGTCCAAGGTGGTAAATTTTTCAAAACGACAACCAAAACATCGATGTACACTCAGTTTTTTCCCTACTGGAAGCGGTGGCGCGCCTCATCCAATGCGGACCTGAGCTCCCCCTCGACATTGTCTTTGCAGTCCGCCTTGCCACCGCACACGATCATGGTGCCTCAGAGAACCATCCAGTGGCCAGCACCGGCAAGGAGGGCATGGAGCCAACCATGTTTCTAAGGACACAAAACACCGCCGTATTGTGGTCATGCTAGACACTGGGCACTCAAGAGCTCCCGGTGAAGTAGTTTTCTTGAATGCATCCTATACCTACTGATGTGAGATGAACAACGAAACTCTCATGTTATCAATTACATCGTCTTGTTTCTTTATTTTTGCTTCTTTCTTGCTATAGCTGTTAGCGTTTGCTATAACTTGTGTGATGAACTCAACCGAGCACTTGAGTATGAGAGTAGAATAAAAATGCACCTATAAAAATGCATTTATTAGGTCAGTAAGCTGTTGACAAGCCTTGAAGGATATATAGAGGCTTCTTCTATGCTTTGTTAATATTGTCATATATGTTTACCTATCACATCTGGTGCCTTTATGACTTACTTTTACTCTTTAAATGTTTAAATATTTTCCCCATCATATTTGGCCGAGTCCTTCTAGTCTTTCCTACCTTTACTCGTTGTATACTAGGAGGTGAGCATCAATTGTATCCACATCAGAGAAAAGATCTGTGGCTAATGCCACTTATGGTGAAGAAGATCACTAGAGAGAGATGGATAACGTTGATGCGTCGTCAGTGGGAGGAGATGTTAACGCGGACAATGTCGTCTTAAAATAGATCCATCATTTTGTTGTGAGCCTTACACATGATTTTATCCCGGGATACAAAAATTCCCCCATCCCCATGGGAGACACCTTTTTTGAACTGTACAAGCAAAAAGTATCATCAATTTTTTTTTGCTCAACATATAGTGCTTTCACGACGACTAGCAAGGGGGACAAACATGTATATGCCGTAGCAGATTGTACTGCTGCGCGACATTGCGCCGCGCTAGCTGGGCAACACTACCGGTGTTCATATATGCTTTGATATACGAATTGGGAGCAATATTATTTCGATGTGTTAAAAATGAGGCGTTTACTAGTCACACTATTCTCAAAGATGGGTGGGGCCCACTCAAAGATGAGGCGTTGCCCTCCAAATATTAGAATCCCCTTTCCTCACTAGTCTTCTTCAGGATGATGAGGCGGCGATTACATCTTGGCGTAAGAATAAATTCCTTCCCACCATATCCCCGCTCAGCTAGTGCATTTAGGGATCGTGGAGGGCGCGTGGGATTGTCTGTTTAAGAGACTCCTCGCATCCTTCAGATTTGACTCTTTCTATCTATGAATCTTATCTTTAGCGGTTGGTTGCTGCTCTGACCCTTTGGAGTCTTAGCAAGACAACTCCCCACATGTCTATTACAACAAACTTTATGTAGACAAGGTTTGCCTGGCTCCGATGATGGAGGGACGAAGACGGTGACAAGCTTCGGCTTGCTCCAATGCTCGTAGTCATCGTTAGATGGTCCAGAGACCTATTTGTAATCTTTATTAGTACTTTTAAATTTTTCCGTACTGATGCTGCTGATTAATAATAGATCGGTGAAACTTTTTACAAAAAATCCTATATATAGAAATAAAAAACTTCTTGGAACGGAGCTCCGTCCTAGTTTGAAGAGAGGATTATTGGGCCTGGTCTAGATCCACAGACGAGGAACAGAACCCAAAAAAAAAAAAGTATTCGGTCTTCCTCTTGCTGTCTTCTTCCTCCTGCGCCCTTGAACTTAGTTGCAGATTTCGACCCATGGAACAGAGCAATATGGCAGGAGTGAAACTTGGAAGCCAGGGTTTCGAGGTAAGGAACCCATCGCTACCCCTACCTTTGATCTCCTTTATCCTCTTCGCAAATCTGAGGGGAAAAGATCAAGTGAAACCGCAAATGACCAGTTGTGGATATGCGATTTGGGTGGTAGGTGTCCAAGATCGGGTTCGGATGTATGGGCCTCACCGGCGTGTACAACGCTCCGGTACCGGAGGATGCTGGCGTCGCCGTCATCAGGCGCGCCTTCGAAGCCGGCGTCACCTTCTTCGACACCGCCGATGCCTATGGGCCTCATACCAACGAGGTCCTGCTTGGAAAGGTCAGAATGTTCCTACTTCTCCCAAACTCTGATGCTGTGTTTGTGTCTCATTCAGTTGGGGTGGTGAAATTGTAATGCTCAATTGGAAAGGTGAGAATCTGTAGGTACACATTGCATTTCTGTACATTTATATCGGTTATAGGTGGGATCTGATTGAAGATTATCATATACGGAAAGATAAATTGCATTGCTGTAAAATGCGGTGATGCTATGTCAATACGATGAAGATGAATCATGATACTGTTCCACGTTTTTCCTTGCCAAATATGTTTGGAATTTCATTTTCAACTGGGAAAAATTAGATGACAGAAATTTCCAGTATACTCTGTAGACATGTTGAGTTAGATGAAATTATAGAAACTAGCCAGTGGCCCACACATTTATGCATCTAGACATCTTTCGTATCAACCTATATTGTGTTTATTGGTGGATGCACATCATCATTTTTCCTCCTAATTGTTAGTTGATTTTATTCATAAGTTACTATTTTATCTTTGGGATTTTGAGTACCACGGTAATTATTCAAATAATTGAAAATTATGTATTTTAATTAATAGTTTTGTTCCTGGTCATAATTGGCAAGTTTAACCATATGTGGGCATTGGTACTCCCTTAGTCTACCTAGCTCTGGTGCCCTGCTTGTCACAGCTGTTAGCAATGGTGAAGTAACATTGTCACCATTCTCAACTTCGTGTTGAGTACTTGGATTGCATGTTCTTGATGTCCTAGTGCCACGTTGAGCTTCTCCTTATTCTGACTTCTGGGTGTATCAGTGGGATTGTAAGATTTGTACTCAAGTGCTACTCGTGTAGTGTGCAAACATGATATGTTCCTAGCTAGTGCTAGTACTAACAGTTCCTACTCGGCCTTAATATTAGTTTTCCTAACATAATGCTATGGTTTTATCTAAACATAGCTTTGTATCCTGTATAGAGAATATTGTTATAATTTGAACCCACCATATTCAAGGTTTTAGATTTGCTTGGTCAAAATGTCATATCTAGATTTTTTAGTTTATATAATTATAGTGGGGCCTGGCCACAATCTATTTTTTCTCCAATTAATAATGAAAATTATAAATTGCAATATTCTATAGGCTTGGGAGCAAACTTGGGAGTTTATGACATGCCTTAGATATAATTTGTTTTCTAATGTTTTGGGACCTATTTGGTTGGATTGGTATTACCGTTATATAGTACTGTGCACTGATACAGTGTGATTGTCCCGAAAATTATTTCCAGTTTATATTGACATTTAAAGTCTTAGGGTGTAAAAATTGAAGTTTATTTTTGATGGTCCAAATAAAAAATAGTTAAAATTCATCCCTCTAATAGTCCAGTATTACATAATTGTCATTTAACATAGTAGTAGCTCAAACTCATGGATGATCGCACATCCTGTAGGAAGTGTGTCTGGTCAGGGTACTGTGCTGTTAGTGAAATAGGTTCATATGACATATTTTACTTGGTAATAACTACAATATGCATATATGAGATCTGCTTGCTAGAGCTTACCCATGACTACGTTTTTTCATGTTTTCCCTGATAGGTCAATTGATCTTGCCAACCACACATATATGATGCCCTAGTCACGATTAGGTATTGATGGATTGCAGGCTTCCATGAACACCAAACGCACATGAGAGCTTGTTGACCAGGACCACTCACAGGGTATAGTTTTTTTAGCACCGAGTTCTGGCTCTCTTCATCTATATATTGTCATACAATACTGTGTAGGTTAAGATAATCTTTAAAAGTATATTAGCATGTGAATGTTGTCAGTCAAGGTGCTTATAGGAGACTCCGCAAAATCTTAAATTTCATCTATTCTGGAATTAGGTACTTAACATTATTTGTTGCTCCCAAACTTTACGTAATGTAGATTTGTATTATTAATGTTGGGTTAATACGCTAACCTATGGCCTGGATATTTTTTGGTTTAGCAATGTGCAGTTAATTTTATGTAAAAAATTGCTCAGTGCTAGTGCTTAGTAGGCATATGATTTTGTGTGATCTGGTACGATGTAGCCCGGATGGGATCCCTCTCCAGATGCACTTTAAACTGCCATAGTTAACCGTTAGTAGGATGTGCAAAACTTCCAATTAATGACTCCATATTGGGATTGGCCTGGGCATGGCTGTTTTCGGTCATATCATGAAAAATAGGTGGCTGAAAAACCATTGAAATATGTGAAATCTAGATTGATAAATCTTTTCTGTTCTTTTTTACTGCTTTATTAATATAATCGGCTTTTATCCAAGTTTATTTTCTGAGCTCTAAAAATAGAAAACATGTGTTCCTTTGACCTCGTTCTTAGGAACAGTACATTATGTCACATCTTACACCCATATGAAATTGTCTACAATAACAACATAGTTAGTTCTATAGGACGGCGATTCGACCCGCAATATTGTATGGTGCTGAGTGTTGGCCGACTAAAAGGCGACATGTTCAACAGTTAGGTGTGGCGGAGATGCCCATGTTGAGATGGATGTGTGGCAACACAAGGAAGGGCGTAGTCCGGAATGATGATATTCGAGATAGGGTTGGGGTAGCACCGATTGCAGAGAAGCTTGTCCAACATCGTTTAAGATGGTTTGGGCACAGGCCTCCAGAAGCTCTAGGGCATAGCGGACGGCTAACGCGTGCTGATACTGTCAAGAGAGGTCGGGTAGACCAAAACTGCCATGGGAGAAGTCTGTAAAGAGATATCTGAAGGACTGGAGTATCACCAAAGAACTAGCCATGGACAGGGCTACGTGGAAGCTTGCTATTCATGTGCCAGAACCATGAGTTGGTTGCGAGATCTTTTGGGTTTCACCTCTAGCCTACCCCAACATGTTTGGGACTAAAAGCTTTGTTGTTATTGTAAACATAGTTATTTCCAGTGATGGAGCCAGAGATAGGAAAGTCTATGGCCAATTCAGCTTAAGAACTATGTTCTCATGAAATTTTTGCGCTTCGCAATGAGGATTGCATGGATTTTCAGTCATAGGCCTGGGGCAACAGCCATGGCTGCCCCAGGTCTGTCTCCCCCCTGCTTGGTTCTATTTTTAGTTCCCGTCTCCTGTGCCAGGCTAGTCACATGCAGAGCAAGTATTTTTATTTCTCGTCTCCTATGCCAGGCTGTCACATGCAGAGCACCTTGCTCTGCAGTTTTTGGTCTGGAGAATATGAAGAATAATCAAATACCACTTTATTGTCATTATGAACCATGAGTCAATGACCCTAACTCATGTACAGATAGAAGCTCTACAAGTTGTACTACCTCCGGTCCTTTTTAGGTCATCATTTTGACCTATATAATATAAATTATACAACACGGATTTACTACCCTGGTGTATAGCTACCCATCCCTAACACCGTTTGCACATCCGTTAAGTCATCTTCGACCATTCCGCAGAAAAATAAAATACCGACCGACCCGCCGACTGCTCTCTCAGCTCTCTCCATCCCCCGCTTCATCTTCTTCTCTCCTGGCCTGGATCGCTGGAGTCCACCCGCAGCAGCAGACGCAGATGGAGCAGGTGGGCTGTAGCTGGCCGCACCATTCATGTACCAGCAGATCAACCACTACGCAATGAGCATAAGCACCAACACCACATGCTGCCGCGGCCACAAATTCGAGCGACTAGCGGTCGATTCGAGCGATTCAGCGTCGATTCTGTGGATCCGATCAATTTCACCGCATGTATCCTCCACCGTCGTGCTGATATGGGACCTGAGTTTTGTCCTTCCTTTGTTGGGGTATTGGAACTGACGAGGAGAGCTACCAGCCTCACACCCGCGATTGGTGTGCAGATGGGATTTTGTCAGAAAAAAGACACGGATTGATTCGCGAAGTGGAGACAGGATGGGCCGGGAGGCACGCCACATATGGAAGAAAAGCTATGCATTTCTTCCCCGGCTCAAGAACATTTTTGCAGAAAAATTCCAGAAAGAATAGAAGCTAAGGAGAAATATGATACAGAGGGGAGGATGGATCTTGATCATCAAGTATATCCTGAAAATCCCATTGCTATACAAGATCACAAATATCTACAATATGTGGATCTAGTCCACAAAATGGAAAAGAATCTAGAAAAAAACAAGGAATGGGGGAGACAGACGTAATGGATGGCTCCGGCAAGATGGAGGGCACGCTAGGTGAATCGCGTGGACAACCTTGACGGCGGCCACGTACTCAGCCCTGAACCTGGTGGAACTCGCGGTAACCGACCTGGATTGACAAGGACACAAGGAGATTCGCCAGATCCGGTCGCTCGGGCTGGCTGTTTCAAGATCCCGCCTCCCTTAAGTCCATTTCCTGTTAAATCTGTCTACGGTGGGGATGCTCTATAGAGCTGATCCAGTGTCTAAACAAGGGTACGTAGTTAGCCGGGAGGATATCCCACTATTTTCCATAAATTATATAACACAAGTTATACCATTAAAAAATATAACATCTGAAGTTTCTAACAATATGTTCTTTGTAATATATATCTGATATTAAGTTGGTCGAAATGATGACCTAGGGATACACGTAGGAATTATACACTGTAACGGAGGGAATAGTGATTTCGTCCATGGCTTATCCACAAGTTAGTGACTTAGTGATGCTTTTTTTTATCAGTAGCCAAGATGATCCTCTGTAAGTTACGATGAATCATTACTTTAAGTTAGAGCGCATTAATGAATTATATGAATTGTATTTTTCTCATTAATGTGATGAGTTATGTGGAGTAAATGTCTTGAGCAGGCACTAAGGCAGTTACCTCGTGAGAAGGTTCAAGTAGCCACCAAGTGCGGCATTGCAGGATTCGACGCTAGTGGCATGTGTGTCAAGGGCAGTCCGAAATATGTGCGTGCCTGCTGCGAAGCAAGCCTTAAGCGCCTTGCCGTCAACTACATTGATCTATACTACCTGCATCGCATCGACCAGTCAGTGCCTATAGAGGAAACTGTGTGTATCACTTGATCCTGGAAATGTGCTTTTAATTTTCGTTAACTGTGTCTGACTTCTACATTGGGTGAGTGTAGATGGGTGAACTGAAGAAGATAGTTGAAGAAGGGAAAGTTAAATATGTTGGCTTGTCTGAGGCTAGTGCGGATACCATTAGGCGCGCACATGCAGTTCATCCGGTCACTGCGGTGCAGTTGGAGTGGTCTTTGTGGACGAGGGATATAGAGGAAGATATTATCCCACTGTGCAGGTTTATCCCGTTCAATCCCTATACCCTTGTTACAGCGGTATATTTCTACCTTATTTCCAGAAAAATCCAGTATAATTAAGGCTTGTTGGATCTTAAGAAATGCCACATATGATGCATTGTTAATATCTCGTTCAACACTAGGATCACTTACAACAATATACAAAATAATCTTCCAAAAATGTTGGGGCGAACAATATTTTTTATATTATGGATAAGCATTCACACAGCTGTTATTCGAAGAATTGCTCGTTGATTAGTGCGTACATGGATAATACACTACTAACTTTTTAAGTTTACCTGTAAAAAACAAAGGAGTTCGCTGTTATGTCTTACATGGATTATTACAGGAAAATTACTCCATCTGGGTCCATCATCAAACTCCAGTTTGCACATGGTGTGATGTTGTCTCTATCACAGTTTATTTGGCATGTTGAACTCATAACTATGAAGTGGAAGAGATAATATTTTTTCAAGGAAATCATTTCAGAGATATGTTTTTGCTTCATTTGGAAGTTGTTGAGAACTGGGCAATAGCGTAGTGGTAGGTTTTGCATTGGCCATCCCTGCTTGACCATGGTTTGTATCCTGTCAGGAGCAAGATTCTGGTATCTTGCCCTCATTGCCCCTCCCGCACACTCGCATGACTCATTTTTGGGGGTGTTAAAAGTTATTAAGATTTGTTGACATAGAGTTCTTTCTTGCTCTTATTGCAATTCCTATTTAAGCTAGCGCGTCATTATACACTTGATTCATGACATCTTTAGGCATTCTCTCTCTCATGTGAAGTATTTTCATTCAGGGAGCTTGGCATTGGGATTGTTCCATACAGCCCACTTGGCCGTGGTTTCTTTGCTGGCAGGGCAGCCGTAGAGAGCATACCATCAGAAAGTTTATTGGTAAAAGAAGTTATACTAGCATAATCTTCTTTCACACAGAACTGTGACATCAATAGTATAACCATGCCATCTGCCCCTTTGCAGTCCAAACATCCTAGGTATACTGGAGAAAACTTGGAGAAGAATAAAGTTCTGTATACACGACTTGAGATTCTGTCCACTAAGTTTGGCTGCTCAGCTGCTCAACTTGCTCTTGCTTGGGTTCTTCATCAAGGGGATGATGTCGTCCCAATCCCTGGTAGGGTCTTTAACATTAGTATGCTATTGATCAGTAGTGTTTTCCTCTCAAATGCTCCGCATTATCAAGCTCAATGTTATCTTCTACCTTTCCTATAAGAACATGGCCGTCTACTTCTGAATTGTAATTTCTAGTGTATATCTGAACCTTCCAAGTATGCAAAACATTTCTTACAATGTACCAACTCGAAGAATTGAACATCAGCACATTTGTACATATAAGTATTTGCTGCAAAGCTGGTTTGTTGTACTACTTTTCCTGGTTTTTGCACTAATGTCAGCTATCGGAGCTTAAACAATGATTGCAGCCTAATAGGTTTTACCTGTTCGCTACACAGGGCAAGACATTACATAGCTGGATATGCAGTACAGCAGTAGTGCATAGTTCCATTTTTGTCTTAGAAGCTGATGAAATTGGACTAGCAATGCTGAAAATACAGAAGCATGAGCTTTTCCTTTTGTCATCTAAATGATGCATCTATTAGGCAGAACCAATCTAAGGCTAGGATCAACAGTACCACACACTAAAAGAGTGAGCCTACTTGAGGAATGTTGTGCACACTTAGCCAGTTTGGCCTTGCCTGTTGGCTGCCAAAATTGCAGTGTCAGACACATTTGCTTGTTCTGTAGGTTAAGATTGTCAATTTCAAAAGCCTGCTCATCTAGGCAATTCAGATTTAGCATCTTGAACTCCAATTTTTTTAAATATCCTGACTTATATCTGCATGTTTGATATGAACTTTTGTAGTTGTTCTTGTGTTTGCTCACATACCAAAAGATATATCTACCCACCCCCTCACGTCCATTTTATCAAAAAGCAGTCTCCTCACTAAATTGGAGGCATTACGGCAAACTTAGCAGCTGCTGCCCACTTGAGTAAGTGGTGTGACTCGAGGATCGGATTCCATAAAGCACACTTTTATTTAAGAATATGTTCTTCCTACCCACCGACGAATTTCCTTTTAGAATTATGTCCATTCTGCTAAATTAACACGGCAAAAATCACTCACAATTCTCTCTGGTTGTAACAGTAAATTTCTTAAAGCACGTGGTTTCTCTAGTGGACAGCCTAGTTAATCTTGATGTCTACTTACTTTAAATGCCTGTGTTCTCCATGCATGAAACATTCTACTATTGCTCGTACATAAAAGACATGACATCTATGCCATGTCTGTTCATACACAAGTGCGTTACTGCTCTTTGAATCTAGGAACAACAAAAGTGAAGAACCTTGATGATAACATTGGCGCTGTAAAGGTAAAGCTGAGCAAGGAAGACCTGAAAGAAATCTCAGCTGCTGTCCCTGCTGGCGAAGTGGCTGGGTCGAGGGTTATGGGGATCCTGGAGCCTTATTCTTGGAGGGTTGCAAACACTCCACCTCCAAAGTAGACCTTTTTTTAATCTTCAGATACAAATTCAAGATCATCCCACCGTGTCATGATGTATTTGTTTCCACATCCGCTTGTTACTTAGTACATTCAAGGTGGAAATTGGAAAGAAACAAGTTTGTCCATACTCGAGAAAACATTGTATCTTAAACCTCAGATGCCAATGGTATTTTGTGAGATTTCTCAATTGCTGCTATACATGATAGAATATGCTGAACTCAAGTTAACTTCTTTTCTGGTGCACATTTCTTTCGATGCTGTTCTTCCTGTAGTTACACTAAAGTAGAGACTCACTAGTCGAACCTTAAAAAAGTTACTGCTGCCTGGGTGCTAATTTTGACTCCCCACGTTTCTACTTTTTGCTGTACATATCCACTCTTGCAGCAGAACCCGTACAACTTTGCATTTGCTGTCCATGTGTTGCTACTTCCCTGTTAAAAAAAATGTGTTGCTACTTGCTGTATATATCTCCAGGTTTTTTCTTTACAGGTTAACCTGTGCTGTTGTGCATTCTGCAGAGCTTTACAGGCAACATGGAACGACCATATGCAATGGTCAGGTAGGGCTGCACCGGTGACCATTCAGGAAAAACCTTGGGAGGTGCTGACCAATTCGAATGGATCTCAAGGTTTGCTGCTGCCCATCACGCACTTCGAGAATCATCGGGGATCGTGCGCGGCCGCCGGGCCGGTGATGATGCAGAGGGACATATGTGCCCTCCTCCCACATGTGGGAGGGAGCCTTTGGCTTCCCGGACCACCTCTCCAAATCTCGCTGCTGCTGAGATCCCAGGACCAAAACCTTGATGCAATTGAAAGCAAGGCATGCGCCGTTCATGCAAAAATAATCAGCGGCGCCCTGTTCATGCCGATGATTATCTGATGATTGATTGGTTTCCTGTGCTGCTGATGCTGTTCAAACTGTGAATCTGCAACTGCTCTGCAGCAAGGTACAGTAGGACGTGCAGATAAATTTGCAGGAAAGCTGTTGTTCAACTCATCATTTGCCACCCCATTCTTTTTCTTTGCTGCAAGGCACCTTCTACAAAGAATTCATCTTATAAGACTAAGAGGCCACTCCTGAGAGACAAACTTTGATTGTATATTTCTGTAGACCAGCTTATCAGAATCAGCAGCACAAAGCAAGTGTCAGGAAGCAAAAGAGGGGCTGTGCTTTTTGTTAATGCCTGGATTGCAAAAGGCAAAGAGGGGAATAAAGAAGGGCAAAGAAAAGGAGGATAAAGGCCGTGCAGTGATCTTTTCGGAGGAGATCTGGGGGCAATTGGGATGTATTGGGGTTTGCTCCTACTAATTCCCTGCATCTTACATGCCCTTACAGCTTTCTTTCGAAAGCCTGGCTAGGTATATGCAAACTTCCTTTGCGTGCATGCTTGCCGTGGGATATAATCCCTAGGTTTATTCCTTGCAAACTTTTATATCCTTTACTTTGTCTGCCACGTCTCATCGAGAGAATATTCTGGCGTTAGGCTTTTCATCTTTTGCATGCCTACTGCCACATCTTTTTTCCAAAAGCATTTGCGATCCATTCAAAATGTGCCCTCTAGTTAAGTATGTTAACAATATGTATCCATAGAAAATATAAACATGTCGTGGGATTAATCATATGTAATTGGTGACATCCACATAATATACAAACATAATTGCGAGGTTGAAGCCACCTCCAGATTAATCCATGTTCCACAAAGAGATAAAAGCTTATAAACCCTTTTGTTGATCCCCCCCCCCCCCCCCCCCCCCCCAAAAAAAATCAAGATAAAAGGATATAGGCAGATGAGAAATATCTATACGCTTTCAAGGAAGTTTAACATCGGTTTTTAATCCAATATGTATAACTTCTATAGCCACATGAAATTCTAGGAGTATATAAATTACTTGCAAATCCTCCCATGTGGAGCTGATCTGCCGGGAGCTTGACATAGTGGTGTACTACTAATTGTGAGTTAAGAAGAGAAGAGGAGACCAGGCCGGTGTGGGACACATAAACACATGATGCCCGTGTCAACGCATGGAAATAAAGTAGCCATCAGGTCTTTTTCCTTCTTTCTCATCTTTCTCAAACTCTGCGCTCGATCAATTCTAGGGATTGCACATACATGTCACTATACCCATGGTCCAGGGACGGAGCTCGGACTCCCATATGCATGAGCTAGCATGACATAAACTCATGATCATCATCTGCATGCATGCAAGCAGATGAAGCAAATCCATGCATGCATACAGACACACTAGCTACATGCGTACAATAGTCTCGCAGCCAATTTTCTTAAATTCGGGCCAATTTTCCTAACCATTGGATTTCCATCCAAACATTGATCCTATCCTTGTCACACAACAACCCTAGAACCCACTCCACACTCTTCATCCTTCATCTCACAACCAACACAACCGACCTTGCTCAATTGGCTTGTCGTTGCCAGAATTCTAATCTACTCCCCCCGTTTCAAAATATAAGATGTTTTAGCTTTGTGAAGCAAATATATCTAGACATATTTTAGTGTGTGTATTTGAGTGAACCTACACACTAATGTATAGATACATTTGCTTCATAGAGCTAAAACATCTTATATTTAAAAACGGAGTGAGTATGTTATTAACCTCTTTGTTGAACAGCCGCATACATTAGGCCACCGCATGCCTGCCCCGACTAGCCGCCTCCACCTCTACAAATCCATCCCCTCTATGTCCATGAGCACATTGACCCACTCAAACGCCCGTGATCTACCACCCAGAACTTATATAAACCCTACCTTTGTCGATTTGCCTAGCATCTCTGCCTTTGGCTTTGCTCCCACGCCAACTTTAGCTGGTATCGCCTCACAACCAGTTATACAACCATCTTTAGGGGTGGACAAAAACGGTCTCATGGTTTAGCAGGTTTTTGCTAGTTCATTTTTTGTACTAAACTGGAAGTTTGGATTGATTCTGTAAAGGAAAATGAACTATCTCCACTTCGGCCGATTTCCATGGTTTGTGCGGTGTTTTGCACACCCCTAATCATCATGAGTCTTGAAAGATCACCGGATTATGTCTGAGACTACCAAAGCCACACATGCATGAATTAAGAAAGAGAAACGCATCAATTTTGTTTTGTTTACGAGGTTGAAAGTTCACCGACTACATCCCCTAGCTAGGGATGGTCCCTCAACCCAAGCATTTTAGATTTTCTATATCACATGCTTCTGTAGCAGGACTGTTCAGATTGCCATTCCCAGTGTGTGACCTCTCTGTCCTTAACCGGCAATATGAGTTATAGCACGCTGAACCCCTTTTATGGGAGTACCACATGACATATATGCTCAACTCAGATATCCGCTAAGTTCTTCTAAAAAAAGTTATCCGCTGAGTAGACTCCCTCCCGGCCTCCTCCAGTTTAACTCAGGCAACATGATGCGAGTCAAAATCGTTTGGAATTGAATGTGATCGATTCAAGCGAATCACACTAGCAAGAGTGAGAATTAAGTTAGAGCTCAATCAAGTTATTAGCCGTTGGATTTGTATCGTGATTCATGCTATTGGGTGAGTCGTAAGTGGGTTGCAACTAAAGATTTCTCCGGTTGCAAGTGAGTTGTGATTGGCAAAAATGGTTGCAAACAAGATTTTTCTAGTTGCAAATGATCTGCAACTATGATATTTCTAATTGCAAGTGCCTTGTAAATAAGATTATCTAATTGCAAGTGAGAGAAAAGTTTTTCACGCAAGTAGTACAAAATCATGGGACGCACACCAATTGGCAAAAAGCCTTACAACAATCATACAAACTGAAGCCGCCAAAATAGAGTGACTAAGCACCACCAACTAGCACAACGGTAGAAGATCGAATAGGGCCTTGTGCCCCAGCCACAACCATTGCCTACTCCTGGCAATCCTTGATATAGCGACTTGTGCTCACGCTCCAAAAGCCGCCTCCGTCACTTTCACCAACCCATCTCCAGGGTATAGACCGAAGCGAAGATCCTTGCTTGACCTGCCATCGACGCCGCCACGGCACCAGACAGCGTCTCCGCCCTGCGTGAGTCCATCATAACATGTCTGTCGCCGATATCCCATCGCACCACTCCGTCGAGACCCACCTTCGTCGATGGAGTGTCCCTGGTATGAGGTGGCACATAGTGGCATCTGCAACTCCTCCACCTCACCGGCATCGTCGATGCCGAGGAAGTCCATGGTGAGGGGGCTTCCGCGGGTATGCATAGTCAGTGAACCTTCTCGGCTGAGCCCGTAACTGACCGTGTCGGTGGCGATGGTCGAGACACTGTCGGTGATAGAGGAGGTGATAGGGTGGTCATCAAGGCATGTCAAGGGTTGGAACGGAGGGAACAACTGGCGATGTTGAGGATCTTGTGAAAGAACCATAAGGGGGTTAGGCCTCTGAGGGGGAGGTGGACTCGAGAAAGAAAGGAAGAGACTGTTGCCATTCATGAGTAGATTGTTGCAGTTGCTGTTGTCGCTGCTGCCGCTGTTGTTGTTGCATGTGGTGGTACTGACGGTGCTGCTGTTGTTTGCAATTGAGAGAAGCCTTGCACTCTCTTCAGCTAGGGCATCACAGAAGGCCCTGTGGGTCAGCAGGCTGTCTTTCCTGCATGAATAGCGCAATTATATGTTACCAGAGGAAATAATCAAATTGGAGTACCATTTAGATTTTGATCCATGTACTGCATGAGTGAATGGATTGCATGCATGCATGCATGTAAAAGTTGCATTTAACTTTAGTGAAGAAAAGTTCCTGCCATATGAGTGTGTGTGTCAGAGAGAGAGAGAGAGAGAATTATCATTGAAGTCAAAGATTTGCATGCAGATGATAGCTGGAGATGTAAATTCCATGATGCATTCCTGGCGTGTTCAGTTTATAAGGAAACTACTGTGCATCTTCAACAGTTATTCTAACAGGTCCCAACCATGTACCTCTTATATCTACTGCTTGAAATTGCACCCATGCATTGATGTCATTTGATAATGCAGGCATTGCAACCAAGAAATGGAAGTATGAAAACGATCCTACACCAGAGATAGGTCACCTATATACATATACCAGTGTTTCATCAATGCCTCTTGGTCACTTACCATATATATATAGCTTGCACAAGACTCATGCATTGCATGCACAACCAAAATTATCACTGCTTGCTGACCGTTCAAAAGAAAATTAAGATCTTTTTTTTTGTTTTCAAGAAGAAAGAGAATTCCAGTACTGTACTTGTGCAAGTATGAACATGTAATCATGCATGCACGTCAAGTACATGATATGCACTGATGATGATCAATTAATGATAATTTCACAAATCAAAACCTTAACTAGGTTCTACACACGCAGTGATCTCTTCTTTCAACCCCTGGTGAAATGACCAACTACTGTTGGTGTTGGGTAAGTTGAGAATTCAGATCAAAGTTGAGTGATCAGAATTCAGAAACCCACAACATGTTTATGTATCGTACCTGGAGAAGAGGATGCCGCAGTCGCATCGGTACTCGCGTGTGCCGCAGTTCTTGACGTGCGCCTTCCAGTCGGAGTGCACGGCGTAGCACTTGCCGCACCGCTCGCACTTCCACCGCTTCTCGCCGTGCTTCCTGGAGAAGTGCTTCTTGATCCCCGTGAGGTCGCCGAGCGCCCTTGCCGGGTCGTGGTGGACGCAGGTGGGCTCGGGGCAGACGTAGACGCGCTTCCGCGGCGGGTCGCCGGGCTTGCTGGGCAGCAGCGACAGGCTGCGCTGCCGGAGCTTCCAGGGGAGGTTGTGGCCACGGCGGTGCAGCTGCAGGTTCTGGTCCCTTTGGAAGCCCTTGTTGCAGATCTCGCACACGAAGCGGTTCGTCGCCACCAGCGTCCGCGGAGACAGCGCGATCACCTCCGCGCCAGGGTCTTCCATTCCAACACACAGACCACAACAACAGATTGATTAGCTACCAACCTAGCTTGTTCTTGAGGAATAATGATCTATGTTTAATTAATTTAATCACCTGGGTTTCCTGGCTGGCTTCTCTTCCTCTTGGCCCTGGCGGGCTCCTCCAGCAGCAGCGGCGGTGGCCTGGGTAGCAGCGTCGGCGTTGCTGCCGGCGCAAAGAGAGGACTCAGGAGGACATGGTTGCTGACGGCGATGTCTCCACCGTGGGAGTTAGATCCGGTGGCCTCCTGGTCAGGAGAGAGATCACAGAGCCAGGGCATCATCTTCTTCACTCAGTCTCTTTCTCTTTCGCCTTCCCTTCTCTCTCTAGGTGGATTGGATGCGTGGGCGCGTGTGATGGCAGGCAGGCAAGGTGGGAGCTGGGGTGAATACGACGAGAGGGAGAGCTAGGACAGAAGAAGCAATCGGGTTGCAGGAAAAGGCGTCAGAGAGGACGATGTGGTGCCTTGCGTTCTGCAGGCTACAGTTGCCGCGGCCAGCGGGAATAAGAAGGGCGTGGCGCAGACCAAAGCTCCGTGCATGCCTCTCCACCTCGCCGGCCCACCTAAAAAGCACCTTGCCTTGCTTTACCATAGTGGCCGTTTGCATCAAGACATAAACATGTGGTCAAAATAAACATATAAACATAGCTACTAGTTATGATCAGCCACTTGCAAATAACCAGATACTGCATCCATTCCAATGATGTATCTAATGATATAGAATTTGTAATGTACATGTTAATGATTTATTTTAAAAACTTTGGTTAAACTTTATATAGTTTGATTTTTCAGAAAAATATAGGCCTTTTTCATTTAAACGGAGGAAGTATTTTTTTGAATATTTATGTACATGTTAATGATGTATCCACATTTTTTTTGGATTAGATGGATTTAGTACAACTAAAACTTATTATAAGCCCCGTCACGGGCACCCGAGGAGATCGAATGCTTGTCTAGCTCCCCACACGAGAGGATGCGTTCGGTTGAGTTTTTTCGGTGTGGCTAGGGTTTTGACGGTGCTCTGGCGATCCGGCGATCCTATCCTCACGCGACCCGTTTGGTGCTCTCGATCCCCTGATCGTGATCACCCCAGGTCTTCTTTTAAGCTTACAAAACATATTTGTTAGGTTAGAAGTTGTTGACATGCATCGAAGGATGGTGGCTTCTTTTAAGCTTTGTTAATATTGTGTTACATGTTTACCTATCACAGCTGGTGCCTTCATGACCTACTTTTACACTCCAAAAGTCTATACATTGTACCTAGTATATTTGGTTGAGTCCTACTAGTATTTCCCACCTTTACTCTTAAAGATAAGTCAGAAGATCCCGCCTCAAGGAAGATACATTGTGATAGCCTTAGAAAGGAAAATGTATCCTAATATGAAGAGCCAAAGGATTTTTATCACGGAGTGTGTAGGCATGTCGGGTAGAATGGGCCGGGAAGGTGCCACCAAATGCATCAGTGCAAAAAAGTTATGTATAATCACATGGTCGCCCCACTGTATATCTAACTTTGTCGCAAATAACCATAAACAAGTGTGACTTTTCACAGTAAGTAAACTACATGACACACAAATATAGTAACTTACGCAAAACCATAGCTATGGTAACTAAACACACGAAATATGTGTGCGCCTAAACATACAAAATATGGTTTATTCTTAACATAATATTAATCACGTTACTGAGCACTGTAGAAATCTATTACTTCAATTCTGAAATGTAAGTTTTTCAACAAAGCTAATTAGCTTTTTAAAAAGTCCTACATTTTGAAATAGAGGTAGTGTTAGTGAAAAAATGTACAGATTGACTGATTTATACTCGGATGACTTAAAATAGACTTTTGCTCGCGTTTATGACGTACCCAACCCAGCTGATTTGAAATCCGAAGTTGTAGTCTGAACTAGACTTAACGTTGCAGGGTGGGCTAGCTAGGACGCCACATCAACCCCGCATGCAAGGTTAAGTCGTTGGTGATAGGGAGCACCAGATGAGAGGAAAAGGTGCAAATTGTGAAGGAATAATTCATGTTCAGCTACACTGGCTTTAGCTTAGGGACAAGCAAGGGTCTAAGCATGGGAAAACTGATATGTGCATTTTGTACCAAGTATTTTAGAGGTAAATTTATCGTTCCTGTTATTATTTCACATTCATTAATGCAAATTTTATGTAGGTTTTGTGTTGTTATCATGCTTCTCACAACGTATTGCTGGATGCTGATTCTAGCCAGAAAAGAAAATGAGAATTAATGTAGATGAGAAAAATTGAAGCTCAATATTTGTCTAAGCCTAGACAAGTGGCAGAGAAGCGCCAAAGTGGCCCCCATGAGGGTCCCATATCCTCCTTCCGCACGGCCTCACCCTAGGCACACGAACAAGGGTGTGGCCCCTGTTAAACCATGTAATATACTCGTATTGGATATAGAGTAGTACTCTACCCCAATACGGATACCTCTTTATATACACGCTTGCGAGGGCTATACCTCACCTATTTTAACACGCACCACGAGCCTGAAAGGGTATCGTTTCCGCCACAACAATTTACATCGTATCAGAGCGGGTCTCCTCCAAGACCTAGCCGCCGCCGCCAACCACCGCCGCCCACCTCGGGCCGCCGTCGCACGCCGCCGCCTACACAACACACCGCCGCCGCTTGCAGCTGCTCCTCTGCCGCTGCACACCGCCGCCAAAACCGTAGCCGCCACCGCTTGATCCGAGCCGCCGCCGCCTATACAACATACAAAACCCTAGACACCATACAAAACCGCCGCCGCCTACCGCCGCCTCCCGCTGCCGCACGCCGCCGCCAAGACACGACACGACACCGCCGCCGCCTGCCGCTGCCCTCTGCAGCCGCACGCCGCCGCCAAAACCCTAGCCTAGATCGCTAGCTACAAAAGCATCGCAGCTTTCCCTCTCGCTGCCTCGATGACGTCTTCTTCATCCATGTCGACGCTCACCACCAACCTTGGCGCTTCTCCATCGCTCAAACTCAAGCGCGACAACATGCTCTTCTGGAAGGCATTGGTCTTCCCTCGCCTGCGCTGTGCTCTAGCCTTCGGTCTTCTCGATGGCTCCGATGCAGCGCCGTCCAAGATGCTGGAGGCCACTGATGATGCTGGTAAGAAAATTTCCATACCAAACCCGGACTACGCCACCTGGATTGCAAGGGATCAGTTTGTGCAGGGATGGCTCAATGAATCTCTCTCACCGGACATCCTTGCGCACGTTCTGGACAAGACCTCCACTACTGAAACCTGGGCCACAATCTCCGCCATGTTCGCCAGCGCCTCCAAGGCAAAGGTGTCTCATCTACGGACTGCCCTCAACAACACCAAGAAGAAGGAGATGACTACAGAGCAGTACCTCTCCAAGATGACTAGTTTCCGTTCTGAACTTACTACTGCTGGTAAACTCATTGAAGATGAGGAGATGATTAGCTATATCACTACTGGTCTTGGGGCTGCCTACAATCACCTGGTTGACAGGGTTGAGAACACGCCTGGCATTACTCTTGATGATGTGACACACCAGATTAATGCCTTTGACATGCACCAGTCCTTGCTTGCTGAGGCTGTCGATGTTGATCCTGCTCCCTTTGTGTCATCAGCCAATCTCAGCAGCCACCCCCGCAGTAGCTCTGTTCCTGCACATGATAACCGTTATGATGATGATAGGCGCCACGATGAGCCGCGTCGTGATGACTGGCGTCGTGATGACTGGCGCTGTGATGACTGGCACCGCGATGACTGGCGTCGTGATGAGCCACGCCGTGATGATAGGCACCGCGATGAGCCACACCGTGATGATAGGCACCGTGATGGAGGGGGCAAGGCGCGCCCAGACCGTGCACCTACTCCCTTTGTTTATGTACGCTGCCAGATTTGCAAGATATATGGTCACCCTACCAGTGATTGTTGGTGGCGCTATGGCAATAATTCTGATGATGAAGGAGATCGTGATAACAAGGCTACCCACACTGTGGCCTATGGCATTGACACCAACTGGTACACCGACACTGGCGCCACCAACCACATCACTGGTGCGCTGAACAAGCTCACCACTCATGACAAGTACTAGGGACGTGACCATGTGCACATTGCAGATGACAATGGTATGAAAATCAACCACATTGGTCGTTCAATATTGCATACTGATGGCTTGTAAGTAAAGCTCGTTGGGAACCCCAAGAGGAAGGTATGATGAGCACAGCAGCAAGTCTTCCCTCAGTTGTGCAACCAAGGTTGAATTGAACCAGTAGGAGAAAGCCAAACTTCAGAAGGTGATGCTTGCTAGCTTCGTGACACTCTAGACAAGGGCGTCAGACTGCTTGTCGGCGTGTAGGTTTTCACCAGCAGCAACGCGAAACCTGCACACAATACAACCAAGAACTTTGCTCCCAACTTACGATGAGGTTGTCAATCTCACCGGTTTACTGTAAACAAAGGATTGAGCATATCGAGTGGTAATAGGATAATAGTATGCAAGAAAGTAAACAGTGCGAGTAAAAGTAAAACGGTATAGCAATGTAAAGGAAATTAGACCGGGGTCCACAGTTCACTAGTGGTGTCTCTCCAAAAGATAAATAACACATGCTGGATAAACAAATTACAGTTGGGCAATTGATAGAATAAAGATAACGCACATATGTCATGAGGATCACTATGAGATTCACTCTGGGCATTATGACAAAATACATAGACCGCCATCCAACTGCATCTATGACTAAAAATCCACTCGCGGGGAATCGTCCGAGGACCCCTTGAGTATTAAGTTGCGAACAACAGATAATCGCATTAAGCAAGGTGCGTAATGTAAACAAAGCAAATGTCCTTGGACACAAGAATGTTGTTTTCTCCCTAGTGGCAACAGCACATCTACAACCTTAGAGGTTTCTGTCACTCCCCCAGATTAAATAGAGGCATGAACCCAACTATCGAGCATAAATACTCCCTCTTGGAGTTACTAGCATCTACTCGGCCAAGATAGCTACTAGCAACGGAAAGCATGCAAGATCATAAACATCATAGAGATAACATGAAGATATATATTCAGCACATCAACTTAACATAGTACCAATACTCATCGGATCCCAACAAACACAACATATATGATTACATAAAGATGATCCTGATCATGTAGGGCAGCTCATAAGATCTAAACATGAAGCACATGGTGGAGGAGACAACCATCTAGCTACTGCTATGGACCCGTAGTCCAAGGTAGACTACTCACACATCACTCTGGAGGCGACCATGGTGGTGTAGAAGTCCTCCGGTAGGGATTCCCCTCTCCGGATAAGTGCCGGGAAGAGCTCCTAGATCCTCCCGATCTCGCGACAGCGATGGCGGCGACTTGCAGTATGTTTCGTGGAAAAGAGATCTGTCCCTTAGGTTTTTCCCGTCGATGGGAACTTATAGGCGAAAGGGCATCGTCAGAGGTGGGGCCAGCTGGCCTCACCATGGGGCGGCGCGGCCAGGGGCTGGGCTGGGCCCCCCTGTGGTGAGCCTAGCTCCTGGCCCCCTCTGTCTCATCTTCGGTCTTCGCGAAGCTTCGATAAAAATAGGAGGTTCGGCTTTTGTTTCGTCCAATTCCAAAAATATTTCCTATGTAACATTTCTGAAACACAAAAACAGCAGAAAACAGGGAACTGGCACTGTGGCGTCTTGTTAATAGGTTAGTTCCAGAAAATGCATAAAAACGCTACGAAGTGTAACAAAACTCAAAGCAAATGGTGTATAAACAAGCATGGAGCATCAAAAATTATAGATACGTTTGAGACGTATCAAGCATCCCCAAGCTTAACTCCCGCTCGTCCTCGATTAGATAAGTGATAACAAAAGAATAATTTTTGAGGTGATATGCACCATCACAATCTTGATCATCTATGTAAAGCATTGAGTGCTGGGATCAAAGAACTTAAAACATGGGCATAAGAGACATAATCTTGACAATAAAAACTTAGCAACCATGTTATAACATGAAAAGAAACACAAACAAAAGATCATGAATAATGAAACAATGAAAGTCAAACGTGTGTTCAAATCATATAGAAAAACATAGCAAATGGTTTTCAGCTTGTCCTTCAGGGAATAGCAAAACATAAATGCATAGGACACCTTCAAATTTAAGAGGGCGACTAGATACAAATAATTTAAGAACAAGTGAAACCATAATCATGAATCAATCAATGATAAACTTTGGGACTATGCACATTAAACTCAGAATGGCAACTATGCTCTCTTAAATGGTGCATAAAGGTAGAAGGTGGAGACTCAACATAAAAGTAAAAGAAAGACCCTTCGCAGAGGGAAGCAGTGATTGCAAGTTTTATAAACCTTCAAAAATTATGGTACTTACTAGCTTTGAGCTATCATTGCCCCCATCATAGGCATCTTGAATGGTTAAAGTTAATGCGAGAATAATTATGAGCATATGCTTGACAAATCATAAGTTGAAAACCTCGTGTCCTGTGAAGTACGAATGCCCAAACCTCATGCTACTCGACTTAGGATCCCAAGCAAGTTCTTGTCATTGTAAGTATACACGTATCATCGAGAACCGCCAACGGGGTATCTCCTTGCCCGATGACATGGAACAAGCCCACATCAAAATGACAGGACAAACAGACAATGAACACCTCGACATCTCTTTTATTTACCATTGGTATAGCTTTTTATTTTGAGATGCGTCGTCGAATGTCCACTATGGGCATGCTATAAATTTCCACCATGAATGATGCATGGCTTAGATTAGCGGCCCAGGCGTTTCTCTAACACATATACAAACTCCATGATCCCGCCAGATTCCCAACTTATTTCACATCACGAGTATCCATAAACAAAAGATCATGATATCAACTCAAATAAAAGAAGTGCAATGTTGAAAGCTTTCCCCATGACGGCATGGTTTGGCTAATTTGCAACTTACAACTTCCAAGCATAACATCAACATAAAAGAGCCACAATGTCAAAATTTTAAAAACGAGAAAAGTAAAGTGTGCCATCAGGTTCGTGAGAGCTTTACTGACTAATTTTCGCATAACACAGAAAAAAGTTTAATTCGAAGGATAGATAAAAGCAAGTCAAATGTACTTGGAATAGCAAATTGCTAATATGTATATATGGTCGACACATTGGCATAACTTGGTTTTTGGGAGTTGGATGCACGAGTAGAGCTCATACTCAGTACAAAATGAGGGCTAACAAAAGACTGGGAGCGACCAACTAAGAGAGCAATAACAGTCATAATCATGCATAGCGACAAACCATCATTAAGAGAAGCATAAAATGGCATCACTAGTCAAAAACCAAATGATCATAGAGGCTTATGGCGACTTGTTAGAGTCAAACATGTTGTAAGCATGCGCCAAGTCAACCCAAATAAAGCATCAAAGGAGAAAACCAAATAAATGCTTCCACATAATAAAAAACAACGCATGATTTTTTTTCAAAGGCTCATTAAGCAATCTCAGTCATTTGAGACAAGTCATGCTACAGCAAAAATCACTAAGCATACTATCAAAACTACATCAAGCATGGCATGAAAAAGTCTAAGCCGCAGTCTAAACAAGCTCCTGTTTGTACCACTTTTTTGCATGAAACTTTTTCTCTTTTCCAACACCATTCGAACCTTTTTGAAAAATTCTTTTGATGAATACCAACATAGATCAGAGGTCCAAATATACCTTGATGTAAAGATAAAACAAGATCTGAACAAAAATTAAGGCGAAAAATGAAAGCTAAACGCAGTTCTAGAAAAAGAGAACACTCGTTGAACGATAAGAGTGAAAAACGGAGTGTTATTGGCAAATGGAAAACGAGTAAATCTCCTCCAAAAGAAATTTGTTGGGGTCCAACCATTTATTGCAGCAAACAAAACAAAACAAAACTGAAAGTGAAAGTAAAGACGCTCCAAGAAAAACGCATAGTGCATGAAGCAATAAAAATATAGTGTGTTGAAAGGTGACCTGAATTTTGCTGATGAAGAAGGGGTGCCTCGGGGGCATCCCCAAGCTTTGACGCTTGTACCTCTTGGATATTTCTTGGGGGTGACATGGGCATCCCCAAGCTTGAGCTTTGGTCCATTCTTCATGTGGTGACCCAGCATACCACTGCATGTTGTAGTATACAAGTCGATGACATAACACTCGTGAAGTACCAATTCACAAATATTACATCCCTTAGAGTGGTACAACAGAAACATAGCGGTCTTTATTCAAGCACTGAATATTACAAGCCATAATGTTACAAAGGACTCCAGTTCCTCCTCGGTCCAAAGAGGAACACTATATGGTTCTAATTTGATACTACAAACCTTAGCTGCAAACGAAAGTAGTAAACTAAACATGATGCCCTACTCTAGTCGCTTTATTCTAAGTGTTCGATGCGACTAAAGCTTCTATATTACGACTCTAGTTGTCAGCCTCCTCCTCGAGTTCTTCGTCGGTACCATAGGAGATGGTGTAGTCGATGCCTTCAACTCCACCGGCTAGATCCGGTTCTTCGTAGTACACTTCCTTGTAGTTCTCTGGGATTCCTTCAGTCTCCTCAAACTGGCCCCCGAGTCTAAGCAAGGGTTAAAAGGGAGTGGGGTGAGTAACGAGCGTTACCCAGCAAGTTCATTTAATAGCATAGAAGTGTTTGATGCACTAGCTACGACCATAGACTAGAAAGCCTTAGGTCAAATGTAGTTTTTATAATCATTTCTTCAAAGATTGATTTTATTCAAAAGAACTATGTTCGTCAGTCTTCACAAGTTGATTAGAGCTTCGATGGGATCCTTTCTTGCCGTGTTCGTAGCTCCTTCCCGGAACAGGGAGTATCTTGATACTTTTTGTACACTCTGTAGAGGTGGTCACTTGTACCCATAGGAGATCAACGCTTTGCTGCACGACCGGGCGTACTTTCCCATCCATACTTCCTTGGTATGTGGCCCAGCCGTTGATCCGAGCCAATCACTGTTCCTTCCCGCGACCTTGCATACCCACCATTTTGCAGCTCCAACTTCGGTTTGCTACCCTCACCGGTCTACTCTTTGGTAGTTGCCGACCTCGGCATACTTGTCCTTGACAAAGAGTCACCCCCACCGGTTTGGTTACGCACTGTGGTAACACCAGCCTCGGTACTCTACCCCCGCCGTTGCCGCAATCCATCATAGACCGCCAGAACCGTGGAATCATTAAGGGGATTCCACCCATCCTAAAGCTCCACACAGGGAGACAACTGCTCCGGAACGGCGCGTCCGTTGATATGCAAGAGGGAAAAGATATAGATGACTCTTCCGTCCCTTTCCAGACCCTATGGTTGACCGTATTTTATGGCACAAGAATCACTGGCGACATTGGTTATTAATCCTAGGTGAACATTCCAGTTACAGTGGGACCTCCACCATACTCTTACCATGGTCCCACTGCCCACCTTCCTAGGTCAACAACCACCGTGGTTGCTAACCACTAGTCATATTAATTTGAGAAAGCAGAACCTTTGCTTTTGAATGCAATAATAATAATAATACCACTGGTATATTTGCAAGTAATTTGCTAAAAATAAACAAGAGATATGAGCAAGAGTGAACTTGCCTGCAAACTGCAAGGTAGTGCAGTTGGATTTGTTGAAGTGACCCGGGATCTCGGGTTCTGGAAAACAACATCGTTGTCTGATAAGGGCAATGGTTAAAGATTCAAATAATACATGCCTTTAAAGTGTGTGTGTTCCCTTTATACCCCCCAGAAGTCTTTTATTTTCCTCCTAGAATTTATATATTCCTTTTATAATTTAAAGGAATATATGTTATCAATTTCTTCATTCAAGAATATTCTTCAATATTCTGGAATGGAGTCCAATTTTGATAATGAGTTCTATTCTAACCATATTTTTCTTAGATATCTCACAATTTTATTATGGAGAAGTCTTTTAAGGTTCCCCCTTCTTTTTAATACTATTTATCTTTATAGGGTGATTTATTAAAAGGTGTTTATACTCTAGTTATGAATTTACCAGAGTATATATTATGTTAAATTCATTCAAGAATTCTAAGGATAAATTCTTGAATGGATTTACTTTATTTTAATTCAAGGATGTTATTGTCCTTTAATTTTATTTTCTCCTTTAAAACATTTCCAGAAGTTTTTCCTGTAAAAGAAAACTCCATAATTCAATTATGAACAATTTCTCTCATATTCATAAAGTCACTATTTATGTGATGAAAAGCTCAAAAATCATTTAGAGTTATTTTTGCAAAGTCAAGCTTATTTTAATGCTTTTTATTGGGTTTTAAAAGGTTTTTCTAAAAACCCTTTATTTCCTATTCAAATTTCTGTTTTTTAAAACTTGGTTAAAATCTCCCCAGCCCCACCTGTCAGCCTGGCCTACCTGTTGGCGCCGTCCTACCTGGTCGAACCCGACCAGGTGGCTCGGCCAAACCGACCGGGCACTCGTCGCACTCACCTTTCCCCTTCCTCTCGCCCGAGCTCTAGCGACTGCGTCGCCCCGCTGCCGCCGCGCTCGATTCCGACGGCCTCTGCCGGAGTTAGCCGCCGAGATGGGTAGAAATTGGTAGATCTCGCGATGGTGCTCCTGCCTGTCCGAGAGATCTGGTCGATTACCCCCTCTACGCCCTTGGCTCCGTCGCCTCCTGCGCCTTGGATCTCGGCCATGGTGACCTCGAGCTTTGTCTCGAGTTGCTTGGCTTTCCCCTCGGCGAGATCTGGTGCTGGTGGGTGTGGTGCCTTGCCGACGTGTCGCCGGCGCCTTCCCCTGGCTTGGTGCCATCGTGGCCGCGCGGGCACTGCCTCGCCATGCCACGGTGGTACCTCCTGGGCGCTGAGTAAGTTCTCCTCTTCCTCTACTCCTCTCTGCATCCTCCTGGAGCTTGCTCTGGCCATGCTCCACCTCCCAGATGAACTAGGGTTTCTACCCCATACCTGCTCTCGTGCTGTTGATCTAGAGCTTGCTGTGATGTGTGTGATTCATGTTTTGTGATCACTCCTTGTCTATTAATCTTGCAGTTAGAGCTGGAATACGTGTGTGCTAGCTGCCACTGTTAGTTTCAGACATAGCTTCAGTTAACACTTTTAACTGAAGCTTGCTGGTTTCAGTGAACTGTTCAGTTTGCTGGAATTCAAACTGAATGCTATGATGTCTCTCTACTATTTAATTATTTAGTTTCTGCTATTGCTTAGTTGGCTGAGAGCTTGCTAGTGGCTGGTCTTGATTATATACACCAAGTGCATGGATAACTATGTGTTAGTTATCTCTGAATGTTGCTGTTTAATTAGCTGTGGTGTAATAGCTTCACTGCACTTTCTTGCAGTGCTACTGTTGTGCTGGTTCAGTGATGCAAACTAGCTTCTGTTGAGCTTGATTAATCCTAGCTGTGATGCTAGATTCAGTGGCTGCTGTTGTGGCTCTTGCAGTAGCTTCTGGCTATCTGCTTCACTGTGATGCCTCCTTGAGGTGTGCACAGTTACTGTGGGGTGTTGGCTGCTAAGCTGGGTGCTCTTGAGAGTAGATCACCCTCTATGGTGATCTGCTGGTGGCTTATTTGTTTAAAAGTGTCCCTGTCCACTTTTCCCAGATGCTTAGTCAAACTTGACCAATTTCATGGACAAAGCTAATGGTTTTCTAGGTTTAGGTCTCAGTCATGTTTGCCTAGGCAACCCATGTGCCACTCCTGGCATTGTTCTTATTGCTGTGAGTATTTCCTGTGAGAAATTCCCAGGTAAGATTATGTGTTGTGGAGTAGGTGCTGTGGATGGCCTTGTCTTCAAGGTCATGGCCTCCTGGACATCCAAGTGATGACCAAAGCCCTTTTTTATTATCAAGCTTTGCTTGATTCATGTGTGGTTGTGCTCTGTGCCGCCTGCCTGGGAGATAAACTTGTGAGTTTTCTCCCAGCACTGATGTGTGCTGTGGTTTAACAATAACCTGCTGCTAAAGAGTAGCTTGTTCTTTTGGATATTTCTGATTTCCTGCTTCTTGTGGCAAGCCTGCTCCTCCTAGCTGCTTGACCTAGTTCCTAGTTGAACTAAGTAACCATGTTGGTCTTTGGTTTTTCTGGTTTGGTTGATTTGATGGTGTGCTGGTGGTGTGAATCTCCCCTGTTGCTCAACTCATGAGCAGGGTAGATTGTGTGGTGGTGATTCTGTGATGGTGATTTGGTCTCAGCTGTGGTGGTGTGCTTGGTGTGATGTTGTTGCTGGTGTGGTGGTCTTGTTCTTGGTCGGCTGGTGTTCTTGGCCGAGCAAATCCACCTCCTGTGATGTTTTTATACTTGCCTTTGTTCCCTGGGGGCTTGACACCTCTATCCATGCGTTTGATGAGTGAGCTGCTATCAGCTTGCTTGCCTTGCTCGGCTGGCCTAGGATATTTTCCTGGGAGCTTTGGTGATAAGCTCAAATGGCTTGATGATTATCTACAGTGGCATTGTTTCTGACTGCCACCTGGTAATTACCCCTTTGTGTGTTTCTGTTTAAGTTATTGATTTCAGGTCCCAAGAGGAAAAGAAGAAGAAAAAAAGAAAGAAAGAAGATGTGTAGTTTTTAGGAATATATATACTTGTATTCTTTTATGCTTTGTTGTAATATTCTTTTGGGATTTCTATTTTTGTGCCCTCGGGTCCTTAGTTGTGCTCACTTTTCCCCAGCCGCTTAGTTTTTCCTCAGTTTTGCCCAAGCGCTTGTCTGAAACCCTCACAAGGAGCTCGGACAGGAGGAATCCCGTTTAGTTGACCGTTGGTTGGTGCTGGCAAGTGGGGCCGCTGTTGGTGCCCCGCAGTGGACACGTCTCCACTTATCCAGATCATCGTGGGACCCACAACTTGTCCATGTTAGCGCGCCGGACCCACAGCTTACCCAGGTGACCGTTGCAAAATGGGAGCCCGAGCCAGCCCCGCGCCCGTGCCCGTGCCATTGCTTCCCCTTTCTTTCCCCGCGCCCCATTGTTCTTCTTCTCCGCCAGCGGCAGCCCTTCTCTGGCAGGCGGGTGATGTCTAGTTTCTCTTCGACCTCCTGTTCTTCATGGCCGCAGTGTGGACCCGTGCCTTTGACAAGATGCCCTGACTGCCCACGCCAGGAGCCTCTGAAGCGGTCGATCTGTAAGACGGACGACAATGGCAACCGTGGACGTGAGTTCCTTGCATGCGAGAGCTTGCCATATAGAGAGGGAGATAAGGTTAGATCTCACTCCAATTGCTCTGTTTTCTCTCGATTTTCTTGTTATTCCCTCGAATTTGGGATTTAGGGTTCACGTTGTTGTTTTCAGATCCTGAAAAAATGCAGGTATTTCGAGTGGATCGATGTGTATGTTCAGAGGCTTCAATTGCAGGAATCAATTGACGCTATTGGGGAGCGCAATTTGGGAGGGGGGGACTTGCTGTAGAGAATGCGGCAGAGAGAGGAGCCGTTCTGATTATGCCTAATGCTCCCAATGCAGAACTGGTGGAAGTGAAGAGAGAACTGATGAAAATGAACAAGCAGTTAAAGCAGCTGATCGAGTTGAAGAAGCAAGCTAATCTGATGGCTGGTTGTTTTTTTTATTGTATAATTGCGATCGGATTCTTATCATTGCTCATCAAGCGCTAGAAGTTGTTACAAGGGATCCCTTGTTACAAATCCATTATTCAGTTACATGTACTTGTAGTTGTTTTCAAAGTTAGTGTGTGCATTCACCGAAATTACCAAAAAAAAATAAGTGTTAGGGAATATAGGAATGCTAAAGATAGTTGATAATTGTTAGAGGGGTGACAAATAATGCATTCACCGAAATCCCACAAATATGTATGTCTCATGTTTATACCAAAATTATACCACTTTTGGGACGTTTCAAATAACCAAAACTATATCCCAAACTATATTCCCTAAAAGAAAAGGAATGCTAAAGAAAGTTGATAATTGTTAGAGGGGTGATAAATAATCCATTCACCGAAATCCCCCAAATATGCCAAATATGTATGTCTCATGTTTCTACCAAAATTATACCACTTTTGGGCCGTTTCAAATTGCCAAAACTATATTCCCTAAAAAAAAGGAATGCTAAAGATAGTTGATAATTGTTAGAGGGGTGATAAATAATCCATTCACCGAAATCCCCCAAATATGCCAAATATGTATGTCTCATGTTTCTACCAAAATTATACCACTTTTGGGCCGTTTCAAATTGCCAAAACTATATTTCCTAAAAAAAGGAATGCTAAAGATAGTTGATAATTGTTAGAGGGGTGATAAATAATCCATTCACCGAAATCCCCCAAATATGCCAAATATGTATGTCTCATGTTTCTACCAAAATTATACCACTTTTGGGCCATTTCAAATTGCCAAAACTATATTCCCTAAAAGAAAAGGCATGCTAAAGATAGTTGACAATTGTTAGAGGGGTGATAAATAATCCATTCACCGAAATCCCCCAAATATGCCAAATATGTATGTCTCATGTTTCTACCAAAATTATACCACTTTTGGGCCGTTTCAAATTACCAAAACTATATTCCCTAAAAGAAAAGGAATGCTAAAGATAGTTGATAATTGTTAGAGGGGTGATAAATAATCCATTCACCGAAATCCGCAAATATGTATGTCTCTTGTTTACACCAAAATTATACCACTTTTTAGTTTAACCTTTTTAAATTGTGGAAAATAATGCATAAATAGAGGGAATATAGTTACGTGGCAAAATAATCCATAAATGTATGTCTCTTGTCACATGGATCGACTCCACCAACCGTTGATCCACCGACAGAGAGAGAGAGGGGTGGCCACGAAGAGAGAGAGAGGGGTGGCCACGAAGAGATGGAGAGGGGTATACTGCCCGTTAGATCAGTGGATCAACGGTTGGTGGAGTCGATCCGTGTGACAACGGCTCAACCAATCAGGATAAGTTTGGGCTTCTGTGAGCATTTGTGACAGTACTTGAGGGCAAAACTGAGTAGTACTAAGAAACCAAGGGCACATAAATAGTAAATAGACTAAGGGATTCAAACAAAAGAATTACAAAATGAAAAATGAGTGTTTTGTACAATATAATTCATATTGGGCTACATCAAATTATTTGCAATTCAAATATATATGAGTGTGACAATTATGGCCTCATTTAGACAAACTATGTTTTGGGGAAGATGTTTTGCAAAGGGGTTTGAGTGGAAAACCATGAATCTTCATAGCTACTAGTGATTCTGAGAAGTGGCAATTTGTGGTAAAACTTGATTTATCTATGTTTGTTAAGGTTTCCTAGGTGGCAGGTTGCGTAGGAAGACTCCATGAGTAGGTGCCACTATGTTTTTATTTTTTTTTGGATTTTTTTGCGCATGAAATGACTCAATTAGCTATGTTAATCTCATTTGTTGACTCTCTGTTGACCAGCTACTTGAGGGTAGAACTGAGTATATTGCACTTGCCAGTCTAAGTACTCGAGGGGAAAACTGAGTACAGATAAAATTTCTGTATAAGGCCCGAGGTTAGAACTGAGTACACCAAACGTCGAAGGGTTAGCCTCGTGTCGCGGTGCACGCTGTAGCCGTGCATAGCAGACGCGTGTTGCGGTATACGCCACCTTCGTCTTTATAGAGCCCCTCTTTCTCTCCCTCGACGCTCACCCACTCTCTCATTCTCACTGCAACCGCCTCTCCTATCCCATCATCTTCTCCACTTCGCGTCAAAAAAACCCTGAAGAAAAAACCCCGGCGATGGAGAAGAATGAGATGCCCATTGTCGGCGCTTCCGACGTAGCCGCCGACGCATAAGCCACCGGCGCATCGGCCGCCGGCTGATACGTCTCCGATGTATCTATAATTTTTGATGCTCCATGCTTGTTTTTATACCATTTGCATAGTGTTTCGTTACACTTCGTGGCACTTTTATGCATTTTCCAGAACTAACCTATTAACAAGTCGCCACAGTGCCAGTTCCCTGTTTTCTGCTATTTTTGTGTTTCAGAAGTGATACACAGGAAATATTCTCGGAATTGGACGAAACAAGTTCCTAAAGTCTTATTTTCCCCGGAAGCTTCCAGAGATCCGAAGAGGAGATGGAGTGGGGCCACGAGGTGGCCACACACCAGGGCGGCGCGGCCCAGGCCCTGGCCGCGCCTCCTACGTGTGAGACCGCCTCGGTCCACTTCTGACGATGCCCCTTCGCCTATAAAGACCCCCGACGGAAAAAACCTAAGTACCCAATCAATTTTCCAGAACACATCGCGATCCGCCGCCGCCGTCGACCCGAAGATCGGGAGGGTCCAGAAGCTCTTCCTGGGACACTGCCGGAGAGGGGAATCGCCACCGGAGGTCTTCTTCATCACCATGCTTGCCTCCGGAGCGATGAGTGAGTAGTCTACCTTGGACTACGGGTCCATAGCAGTAGCTAGATGGTTGTCCTCTCCACCATGTGCTTCATGTTTAGATCTCATGAGCTGCCCTACATGATTGAGATCACCGTTATGTAATTCTACATGTTTGATTTGTTGGGATCCGATGAATATTGGTGTTATGATTGAGTTGCTATACTGAAATTTATCTTTTGTTATCTCTATGTTGTTTATGATCTTGCATGCTCTCCGTTGTTAGTAGCTATCTTGGCCGAGTAGTTGCTAGTGACTCCAAGAGGGGGTATTTATGCTCGATAGTGGGTTCATGCCTCTATTTAATCTGGGGGAGTGACAGAAACCTCTAAGGTTGTAGATGTGATGTTCATGCCTCTACTCGATAGTGGGTTCATGCCTCTACTCGATACGCTCATAACCTTTGTTTCAAGCAAACCGGTGAGATTGATAACCTCATCGCAAGTTGGGAACAAAGTACTTGGTTGTGTGTGTGCAGGTTCCACGTTGCAGCTAGCAAAGCAAAGCTTGGACGAGGCGCCATATATAAATTATCCGAAGATGTCGCTAAGCCAGTCCGCATCACCTTCAGTTGTATTGTCTGCTCTTCTCCTGATCGACATACCTTGGTTTCTTAACTGAGGGAAAATCTTGCTGCTATATTCATCACACCTTCCTCTTGGGGTTCCCAACGGGCTGGTCATCAACCACGCATCAAGCTTCTTTTCTGGCGCCGTTGCCGGGGACTAAAGAAGAATACTTCCAAAGATTGAAGAAAACCTCCCGCGACAACTTAGCGCCATCAAGCTCTTTTCTGGCGCCGTTGCCGGGGAAGAGTGGAAGACCTCTTCAAGGGGAGTTTTTCGCATGCACATCCTTTACTTTGTTTTATTGTTTTGCTTTACTTTATTTTTACTTGCATCGTTTTATCAAAAACCCAAAAAAATTAGTTCCTTTTATAGTTGTTATTTTTGTTGGTCTGTTATTGTCTTGCTTTATCATGCTTTCTATCAATGGATGGTTTCTTTGAAACTAAATCTTTTTGGCAAGGTGGGTTCACAGAAGAGCAGCAAAATTATTATGAGAAACACCGCTTGTCACAAAAAGGGAAACACTTATGGGAACAAATCAATAGATTGTATATCATTGCTAGAAATGTGTGCTCTACTTATAATGTTACTTATTGCTTTGATAGATCTTGTTGCTGTAGGAGGTATAAACACCTCCCTTTTCAATGTGAGTATAATGATGATGTTACCATATCTTCATATATTAATGGAAATTATGACTTTTATGATGTGGAACAAATTGAAGAGTTTATTGTTTGGAAGGGTGCATTCAAACTTGCTTATTTGCTTGAAAATACTGATGATGCACCTTATAAATATGAGGTTTATGATATACTTAAATTTTGCTTTGATAATTACAAGGAAGAAAATGGAGTATCTTAATAGATGCTCTCCAACGGAAGAGACTAATGCCTTGAAGGAGCCTATGGAAGAAGAAATTGCTGAAACTGGAAGTTCATTGGATGAAAAAGAGGAGGAGAGTGATGATCAAGAGGAGGAAGAATGGAGCTACACATGTCTACCTCCCAATAAGAGTAACTCTTTAACTAATACTTTATTTGATAGCCCTCCATGCTTAACAAAGGAGGATGAGTGTGATATTTATATTGTTGAGTTTGTTCATGATGCTACTGAAAATTATTACGAGAGAGGAAAATATGGTTGTTGGAATTCTCATGTTACTAAAACACCTCTCTTTATATTGAAAGTTCCGAAGTTGCTCTTGTTTTATCTACCCATACTTATTACTATGTGCTTCTTTGATTTATTTTCTTACAAGATTCCTATGCATAGGAAGTCGGTTAGACTTAAATGTGTTTTATATTTGCTCCTTGATGCTCTCTTTTGCTTCAATTCATATTTCTTATGTGAGCATCTTCTCAAATTACTGAGCCTAGCTCAAAGGCGTTAAAGAAAAGCACTCTTCGGAGATAACCCAATGTTTTATTGCCAGTACTTTTTCTTTTATTTGAGTCTTGGAAGTCATTACTACTGTAATGACCGCTCCTTATCCTTTTTATTTTATTGTTGTGCCAAGAGAAGCCTCTAATTCGAGTGAGGTAAAGATTTGGGGATGTTGCTGTCCTGAAACTGTTTTCGGTGCTGCACCGAAAAAATTCGTATAAATTCTTTGTATATCTTTTGGAGCTGACATTTCTTGTGCATATGCCCCAGGTTATATCCAAACTTTCGTTAGTTGAACACTTTTTGATTTGAGCAACAGAAAACCCCTAAAAAATTCGGCCTTTGTTAGCTGTTCTGTTTTGACAGATTTCTGCCAATATTTGTGTTTGCCGCTTTATCGCTTTCTTTTTGAGTTCTTTTGATCATGGAACTTTAGGGGAAGTTGCTACAGTAGTATATAATTTATATGTGGTGGTTTTGGGTTGAAACCTGAAGCAAAAAGAGGTTGATTATATGTTATGCTTGCACTAATGTTGCTAATAGAATTGTGTTTAGTTTTGTATGAAGGAAGTTTTCAAGTGTAGGGATTGGAGAATGATGAGATGAGTTGAAGAATGGACAAAAGATCAAGCTTGGGGATGCCCATGCATCACCCCAAGAAATATCTAAGAAGTACAAGCGTCAAAGCTTGGGGATGCCCCCGAGGCACCCCTTCTTCATCGGCAAAAATCAGGTCACCTTTCAAAACACTATATTTTTATTGCTTCATGCACTATGTGTTTTTCTTGGAGCGTCAGTTGTTTTAGTTTTCTTAGTTAGTTTAGTTTTGTTTGCTGCAATAAATGGTTGGACCCCAACAAATTTCCTTTGGAGGAGATGTACTCGTTTTCATTTGCCAAGAACACTCCGTTTTTCATTCTTACAATTTCACCAAGTGTTCTTCTTTTTCCGCTACTGCTTTTGGTTTTCGTTTTCGCCTTGATTTGCGTTCAGACCTTGTCATATCTTTTCATCAAGGTGTATTTTTGCCTCTGATCTTTATTGGTTTTCATCAAAAGAGGTGTCTCTAAAAATTTCAAATGATGTTGGAAAAGAGAAAAAGCTTTATGCAAAAAAGTGGTACAAGAAGGAGCTTGTGTAGACTGCGGCTTAGGCTTTTTCATGTCGTGCTTGATGTCTTTTTGATAGTATGCTTAGTGGTTTTGCTGTAGCATGACTTGTCTCAAATAACTGAGATTGCGTAATGAGCCTTTGAAAAAATCATGCGTTGTTTTTATTATTTGGAAGCATTATTTTGGTTTTCTCCTTGATGCTTTATTTGGGTTGACTTGGCGCATGCTCACACATGTTAGACTCTTACAAAGTCGCCAATAGCCTCTATGATCATTTAATTTTTGACTTTTGATGCCATCTTATGCTTCTTTTAATGTCGCTTTGTCGCTTTGCATGATTATGGCCATTATTGCTCTCTTAGTTGGTCGCTCCCAGTCTTTTGCTAGCCCTCGCCTTGTACTGAGTATGAGCTCTACTCGTGCATCCAACTCCTAAAAGCCAAAGTTTTCCAAAGTGTCCACCATACATACCTATTAGCAATTTGCTATTCCAAGTAAATTTTACTTGCTTTTATCTTCTCTTTAAATTAAACTCTTACCAGTGTTATGCAAAAATTGGTTAGTAAAGCTCTCACGAACCGGAAGGCACACTTTACTTTTTCCTGTTCTTAAAAATTTGACATTATGGTCTCTTATGTTGAGTTGTTATGCTTGCAAGTTGTAAGTTGGATTCTAGCCCAACCATGCTATCATGGGGCAAGCTTTCAACATTGCACTTCTTATTTGAGTTGATATCGTGATCTTTTGTTTATGGATGCCCGCGGTGTAAAATGAATTGGGAATCTTGTGGGGATCATGGAGGTTGTATATGTGTTAGGGAAATGCTGGGCCGCCAATCTAAGCCATGCATAATTCATGGTGGAAATTTGCAGCATACCCATGGTGGACATTCGACGACGCATCTCACAATAAAAATCTAAACAAATGGCAAATAAAAGAGATGTCGAGGTGTTCATTGTCTGCTTGTCCTGTCATTTTGATGTGGGCTTGTTCCATGTCATCGGGCACAGAGGTACCCCGTTGGCGGTTCTCGATGATACATATATGCTTACAATGAAAAGAGCCTTGCTTGGGACTCTAAGTTGAGTAGCATGAGGTTTGGGTACTCGTATTCACGGGACACGAGGTTTTCGACTTATGATTTGTCAAGCATATGCATCATAATGGTTCTCGCATTAACTCTAACCATTCAAGATGCTTATGATGGGGGAAATGAGAGCTCAAAGCCGGTAAGTAACATAATTTTTGAAGGTCTATAAAACTTGCAATCACTGCTTCCCTCTGCGAAGGGCCTTTCTTTTACTTTTTTGTTGAGTCACCACCTTCTTTCTTTATGCACCATAAGAGAGCAAAGTTATCATTCTTAGTATAATGTGCATTGTCCCAAAGTTTTCATTGATTGATTCATATTGTTGGTTTCACTTGTTCTCAAATTATTTGTATCTAGTCGTCCTCTTAAACTTGAAGGTGTCCTATGCATTTATGTTTTGCTCTCCATGAAGGACAAGCTGAAAACCATTTGTATGTTTTTCCTTATGATTTGAACACATGTTTGACTTTCATTGTTTCATTTTCTTGATCTTTTGTTTGTGTTCATTTTCATGTTTACAACATGGTTGCTAAGTTCTTATTGTCAAGATTATATCTTCATGCCCATGTTTTAAGTTCTTATGATCCCAGCTCACAAATGCTTACATATATGATCAAGATTGTGTAGGTGCATGTCACCTCAAAAATTATTCTTTTGTTATCACTTACGTACTCGAGGACGAGCAGGAGTTAAGCTTGGGGATGCTTGATACGTCTCCGACGTTTCTATAATTTTTTATGCTCCATGCTTATTTTTACACCATTTGCCTACTGTTTCGTTACACTTCGTGGCACTTTTATGCATTTTCCGGAACTAACCTATTAACAAGTCGCCACAGTGCCAGTTCCATGTTTTCTGCTGTTTTTGTGTTTCAGAAGTGATACACAGAAAATATTCTCGGAATTGGACGAAACAAGTTCCTGAAGTCTTATTTTTCCCGGAAGCTTCCAGAGATCCGAAGAGGAGACGGAGTGGGGCCACGAGGTGGCCACACACCAGGGCGGCGCGGCCCAGGCCCTGGCCACACCCCCTACATGTGAGACCGCCTCGGTCCACTTCTGACAATGCCCCTTCGCCTATAAAGACCCCCCGACGGAAAAAACCTAAGTACCCGATCAATTTTCTAGAACACATCGCGATCCGCCGCCGCCGTCGACCTGAAGATCGGGAGGGTCCAGAAGCTCTTCCCGGCACCCTACCGGAGAGGGGAATCGCCACCGGAGGTCTTCTTCATCGCCATGCTTGCCTCCGGAGCGATGAGTGAGTAGTCTACCTTGGACTACGGGTCCATAGCGGTAGCTAGATGGTTGTCCTCTCCACCATGTGCTTCATGTTTAGATCTCATGAGCTGCCCTACATGATTGAGATCACCGTTATGTAATTCTACATGTTTGGTTTGTTGGGATCCGATGAATATTGGTGTTATGATTGAGTTGCTATACTGAAATTTATCTTTTGTTATCTCTATGTTGTTTATGATCTTGCATGCTCTCCGTTGTTAGTAGCTATCTTGGCCGAGTAGTTGCTAGTGACTCCAAGAGGGGGTATTTATGCTCGATAGTGGGTTCATGCCTCTATTTAATCTGGGGGAGTGACAGAAACCTCTAAGGTTGTAGATGTGCTGTTGCTACTAGGGAGAAAACAACATTCATATGCTCAAGGGCATATGCTTTGTTTACATTACATACTTTGCTTAATGCAACTATCTGTTGTTCGCAACTTAATACTTGTGGAGTTCTCGGATTGATTCGCCACAAGTGGATTATTAGTCATAGATGCAGTTGGATGGCGGTCTATTTATTTTGTTGTAATGCCCAGAGTAAATCGCATAGTGATCTTCTTGACATATCACGTTTATCTTTATTCTATCAATTGCCCAACTGTAATTTGTTTACCCAGCATGTGCTATTTATCTTATGGAGAGACACCACTAGTGAACTGTGGACCCCGGTCCTATTTCCATCATATTGCTATCACCTGTTTACTTTACTCGCACTGTTTACTTTACTCGCATACTTCTACTGTTTTCCACTCGATACGCTCATAACCTTTGTTTCAAGCAAACCGGTGAGATTGACAACCTCATCGCAAGTTGGGAACAAAGTACTTGGTTGTGTGTGTGCAGGTTCCACGTTGCAGCTAGCAAAGCAAAGCTTGGACGAGGCGCCATATATAAATTGTCCAAAGCTGTCGCTAAGCCAGTCCGCATCACCTTCAGTCGTATTGTCTGATATTCTCCTGATCGACATACCTTGGTTTCTTAACTGAGGGAAAATCTTGCTGCTATATTCATCACACCTTCCTCTTGGGGTTCCCAACGGGCTGGTCATCAACCACGCATCACCGACGCATTGGCCGCCGCCCCCATCTAGGCCCCCGTCGCTGCTTTGAACGTAGCCGCTGGCGCATCAGCCGCCGGCGCATCGGCCGCCGCCCCCGTCCAAGCCCCCGTCGCTGCTTCCGACGTAGCCGCCGGCGCATCAGCCGCCGGCGCATCGGCCGCCGCCCCCATCCAGGCCCCCGTCCAGGCCCCCGTCGATTGGGACCCGTACGAACAAGAGCCGTACATCGCCCCGGAGTACCACTACGACACCAGCATCATCGACGACGAGGAGGTAACCCTTTGTTCCCTTGTTCTTATCCCATTTCAATCCTTTTTGTGTTAGATCTTGCGTTATTAGGGTTCGTCTGTTCCTAGTTCCATCCTTTTGTGTTAGATCTTGCGTTATTAGGGTTTGTCTGTTCCTAGTTCAATCCTTTTGTGTTAGATCTTGCATTATTAGGGTTCGTCTGTTCCTAGTTCTAGATCTTGCGTGTTAGATCTTGCGTTATTAGGGTTCGTCTGTTCCTAGTTCTAGATCTTGCGTTATTAGTATTTGTGATTTGCTTTTGTTTAAGATTCGGTTAACTTATGTGAGTAATCAATCCCATCCGGTTAATTTGTGCCGATGATGATGAATATTTGGGCATAAATTGATTCAGGATTTGGTCAGTGAACAATTGGTGTGTACAAATTTGTTGTGCATGATCTTTGGTTCACTGACTCAAATCATGGATATAAGCATGTCCAATGTAACTGAGGCTACCTCTTTTTTTCGTGCCCATATTATCATGCATAATCTTTTGTTCAGTCTCTATTCCATCATCGCTGCAATTGACTCCGTGTTTTTCGATCTTTGGTGCTACGTGACAGGTGCAGAGCAGCGATGTCGACAGCGACGACTAGTCCTTCCACACCAAGACTTGTCACATCCTCAGGAGGCTGTAGTCTGGCCATTACGATCGCCACTTTGCTCGAGGCGTTTACAGGTGCCCCTTCTGCAACAGGAGGCTCCGCGCCGCCGACTTCAACTTCCTGGTGAACCATGCTGAATCCATTGGCAGAGCCATTGGCGGCGCTAGAGTTGGAACAACCATGAACGTGCATGCGTTCATGGCCAAACACAAAGCACTTGGGGTTTGCCTGCGCAGCCTCCAAGCTTAATCCCATTCATGTAAAATGTAGCTTATGTTGGATCTCGGTAGTACTGTTATCTATGCTATGTTGGCTGCTGTATGCAGCTTATCGTATATTTTCTCTGGATTTGTGCCCTAGATTTCCTACTCCCTCCGATCCATATTACTCTTCACTAATGTGGTTGTATCTAAACACATTTTAGTGGTTGATACATTCGTATTAGTGAAGAGTAATATGGATCGGAGGGAGTACCTGATTGGGTAAAAACGAAGGCATAAAGAAATGAATGGCGTTTAAAAATAGAAGGAGAAGCTGCTCTAGATTTGCTACCAATTTGGGCAATCAAGAATGAATGAGATCGAGCGAGAGAGAGGAAAAAGGTGCATTGAAAACTGCTAATCTAGGTAAAAGAGACAGAAACCACTCGTGCCCATGTCCTGGACCCACACGGCTCCACACGCTACGGCCCCACACGCTACGGCCCCAGCTCCACTCGTATGACCAAACACGGTCTCGTCCTATCCCACGTGGTCCTTTTCTACCAGCCCCACACGAAGCGTCCCCACATGAGGCCCCACACGACGCGGCCCCACTCGTCAGCACAGAACGGTCAACTGAACGGGATTCCTCCCGTCCGAGCTCCTTGTGAGGGTTTCAGACAAGGGCTTGGGCAAAACTGAGGAAAAACTAAGGAGCTGGGGAAAACTGAGTACAACTAAGGACCCGAGGGCACGAAAATAGAAATCCCTATTCTTTTATTCATTCCATGTTTGTAATTATTCTTTTATTCTAGAATTTTGTAAAGACAATGTATAATGTGTTGATGATCAATAAAGTCCAAGATTTTTCTTATTATTAATGTTTATCCTTTCTAAATGTGCTTGCTTAATTTCCATTCAATATTCATAATTCAAATTCATATTTGAATTCATAAGTTAGATTAGGGTTTTAGTTGTTTCATTTCACCAAATCCCAACAAGCAATAGATCAAAAGAGATCATGTCAAATTCTTTCGCTCTCCAAGAGTATACCATACCCCCTCGAAGAGAGACTCGACCCCCCTTTGGTTTTAGTGAGAAAAGCGCGAAAAAATCCCGTAATTTGAGATGCTATGCACAAAAGCCCTCTAAACTACCCCGGAGTTGTCCTACGTGCTGGGATGTTACAGACTTCCCCCCTTAACAAAAACTTCATCCCGAAGTTTGGGGTAAGATGTACCTGAAGAAATCTGGATAGGCTGTCCTTAGATCCTCTTCTTTTTCCCATGTAGCTTCTCTTTCCGGGTGATGTTTCCATTGTACTTTGCAATACTTGATGGCCCTATTACGAAGTTGTTTCCAATTCTCTGCCAGAATCTTTGATGGTTCTTCAACATAGGTCAAATTAGCTTGCAATTCCACCTCTTTGTAAGATATGATTTTTTCTGGTGTTTTCATACACTTGCGAAGTTGAGAAACATGAAACACATTATGGACTTTAGATAGTTCCTTTGGCAGTTCTAACTCAAAGGCTACTCCTCGACTCTGACTCAGAATCTTGAATGGTCCAGTGTATCTTGGGCTAAGTTTTTCCTTGACTCCAAAACGATGTACTCCCTTCATGGGGCTAACCCTTAGATAAACCTTGTCCCCAACTTGCGGTTCCCATGTCCTTCTCTTGGAATCTGCATAGCTTTTCTGTCGACTTTGGGCAATCTTTAACCGGTCTCGAATAATATCAATCACATGTTGTTTCCCCTTGACATAGTCTGGATGAAACTCCTTACTGGATCCTGGTTCATACCAGCAAATAGGTGATCCACACTTCCTTCCGTAGAGTGCTTCAAATGGTGCCATTTGGATACTACTTTGATAACTGTTGTTATAAGAGAACTCTGCCAGTGGTAAGTGTTCTTCCCATGACCCTCCGAAGTCCAAAGCACATGCTCGGAACATATCCTCCAAAATTTGATTGGTCCTTTCAGTTTGACCTCCCATCTGTGGATGATAAGAGTGCTAAAGTCTAGTTTGGATCCTAAAGCTTCATGTAATTGCGTCCAGAAAGCTGAAGTGAATACGGATCCTCGGTCCGATACTATTGTCTTAGGTACTCCATGCTTGCTTACTATCTCTTGAACATACATGTTTATTTACTTCTCTCCTGAATCCTTCTGGTTGACAGCTAAGAAATGTGCACTTTTGGTCAGTTGGTCCACTATTACCCAGATCATGTCTTTCTTCTTAGGTGTCAGTGGTAATCCTGTGATAAAGTCCATTCCAATCTCTTCCCACTTCCACTCGAGAATGCTCAATGGTTGCATAAGTCCAGCAGGACTCTGATGTTCTGCCTTCACTCTCTGACAGTTATGACATTCAGATACGAACTTGGCTATCTCCCGCTTGATATTATTCCACCAGAATAGTTCCTTAAGGTCCATGTACATCTTGGTGCTCCCCGGATGTATTGAATATGGTGTTTCATGTGCCCCCTTGAGTATCAATTCCTTGATTTTAGGTATGTCTGACACACATATTCGGTCATGAAACCAAAGTGAATTGAAATCACCTAAGCGGAACACTGATGGTCTACCTTCCTCAATCCTGCGGATTTCTTCGGCAATAAATGCATCTTCACCTTGTCTTCAGAATATCGTATACTTGAGATCACTATGTCGTTCTTCCATCACCTTCATGGTAGACAGGCTACCCAGAGATTGTACTTCCAGACATTGGATCTCTAACCTTTCCAAATCCATAAGCAATTCCTTGGGAAGTTCTCTGTTCATCGGTTGAGTGTCAGTGCTCTTTTTGCTTAAAGCGTCGGCTACCACATTGGCCTTCCCTAGTGTATAGTTGATGGTCAAATCATAATCCTTGATCAATTCTAACCATCTTCGTTGCCTCATATTCAATTCTTTCTAAGTGAAGAAGTATTTGAGACTCTTGTGATCTGTATAAAGTTCACACTTAGCTCCATAAAGAAAATGCCTCCATCCTTTTAGTGCAAACACTACAGCTGCCAGCTCAAGATCATGTGTCGGATAATTAACTTCATGTGGTCATAATTGCCTCGACCCATATGCTATCACCTTTCTATCTCGCATTAATATACACCCAAGTCCGTTCTTGGATGCATCACAATATACGGTGTAGTCTCTGCCGGTTTCTGGTATGGCTAACACATGTGCTGTGGTTAGCTTCTCCTTGAGTGTTTGAAAGCTTGCCTCACATTCATCTGACCAAACAAACGGTGTATTCTTCCGGAGTAACTTGGTCATTGGTCCTGCAATCTTAGAGAACCCTTCTATAAACCTTCGGTAATATCCTGCCATTCCCAAAAATCCTGTAATCTATTTGACATTTTTCGGTGCCTCCCATTCCAAAACAGATGCTACCTTGCTTGGATTTACTGCTATACCTTCTTTACTGATCACGTGTCCAAGGAACTCCACTTGGTCCAACAAGAATTCACACTTACTAAACTTGGCATACAATTGATGTTCCCGTAGAATCTGTAAAGCAATCCTTAAGTGCTTGGCATGTTCTTTCTTGTCCTTGGAGTAGATCAAAATATCATCTATGAATACTATCACAAATTTGTCCAAGTAGGGCATAAAGATCTTGTTCATGAGGTTCATGAAGATCGCCGGTGCATTTGTCAACCCAAAAGGTACGACTAAATACTCATGATGTCCGTACCAAGACACAAAAGCTATCTTTGGAATGTCCTCCTTCTTGATCTTAATCTGGTGATACCCTGATCGAAGATCTATTTTTGAAAATACTCCTACTCCTCTGACTTGATCTAATAAGTCTTGGATTCTTGGCAAAGGATACTTGTTCTTGATAGTAACATCGTTGAGGTTTCTGTAGTCTCCGCACATTCTACGTCCTCCATCCCGCTTATCTACAAATATCACTGGTGTTCCCCAAGGCGAAATACTTTCTTGAATGAAGCCTTTCTGTTCTAGCTCATCCAGCTGTTCTTTTAACTCCACTAACTCCTTGGGTCCCATCTTGTATGGTGCCTGAGCTATGGGTGCGGTGCCTGGGATTAAGTCAATTGTGAACTCAATTTCCCTATCTGGTGGCATTCCTGGTAGTTCCTGCGGAAACACATCTTGGAATTCATTGACCACTGGAATATCTTCAAGTCTTGATTCCTTTAGAGCGTTGAGTTGTAGTTGAACTTCAATATGTGCATGTCAGTCACCTTGATACACTATCCTTCCTCCTCATGGGCTTCTAAGTGACACAGTTTTCTCTCTGCAATCAATCTAAGCTCCATTTTCCTCTAACCAATCCATTCCAAGGATTACAGCCATATCCTTCATAGGGATGAGAAAAAGATCGACAAGATAAACGCAATCGCGGATCATAATGACCTGCTCTTGCGTGAGGTGAGTGACTAAGATCGTTCCCCCCGCAGATAAAATAGTAATGGGGTACTCTAGCTTATTGCAAGGAATTCCATAAAGATCAACAAACTCTTGCAAAATGAATGAGGTAGTTGCACCAGTATCAAAAAGTACTTTGCCGGGATGAGATAGGATCTGAAGCATACCTATCACGGTTTTGTCGGACTAGTTCACCTCCTCGAGGTTGGTGCAATTCAACTTCCCATAAGTTGGCCTTTTATTTTTACCGCCTCCAAAACCTCCACCCCGGTGTGATCCACCTCCTATACCTCGGCCTCCAGTCCGGCCCCTTTCAGGACAGTCCTTTATCATATGTCCCCCCTTCTTGCACCCAAAACAGACGATTCTGGGTTGTTGGCAATCTCTCTCCATGTGCCCTAGTGCACCGCAACCACAACAAACAATATCATTGTTCCTACTTGTAGTACCACGAGGTGTAACATTCCCTCCGGACCTGTATTTGGGTTTGAACTTGATATTAGGAGTTGGCTTGGCATCCGAATACCTCCTTGGTTCAATCCTGGCCTTTTTCCCTCCTATCTTCTAGGACTTGCTTGAAATAATCTTCCATGGTGATGGCTGCATCGACAAGTTCTTGAAAATCCGCTGCCTTTAACATCCTCAATTGTATCTTTGCACCTGGGTGCAGTCCTCTCATGAATCGTTTCTTCCGCTTGTCATCAGTATTCACGTCATCAGAAGCATAACGAGATAAAAGAGTAAACTCCCTGACATACTTCATAATAGGCTTGTCATTCTGCGCAAGATTCTCAAACTCTCTTCTCTTCAATTCCATAATACTCTCCAGTACATTAGATTCCCTGAACTTTTTCTTGAATTCCTCCCAGGTGAATACCCTTCCTGGAGGATGTATAGCCACAATATTATCCCACCATGCTGCTGCGGGTCCACATAACAAATGTGTGGCATACCTTAGCTTCTCACTGTCATTGCAACTTACGGTGTTGAGCTTCCTCTCGGTGTCCAACAACCAGTCTTCAGCGTCCATTGGCTCCGGTGCTGATGCAAATGGAAGTGGTCTTGTATTTAGGAAATCTGCTAGTGAGACTCCATGCACTCATTCATTCCGACCCTCTCGATTATGATCCATCACATTTTGCATCATCTTGGCCTGGCATTCAATAAGCATTCACTGCCTTTCATCCGCCATTCTCATATATTGGGCAAAATCTTGCTGCGTCAGAAATGGTGGTGGTGGTGGTAATGGTTCCCTTGCTGCTGCATCAGCTGCCTCCTTAGCCTTGGCTTCAGTCTCCATCCTTTGTTGTTCAGATTCTTCACCAACTACCATCGCCATTCTATCCCCCTAACCCTGTTACATTAAGCAAAACTCATAGTTACACCATGCTCATCCTTTCTGAGCTCAACTTGATGCACAGTGTTAGTCAAGCAATAAAAATCCAAATAAAACATAGCCAAATCACACCAAACATATACCATGTATATACATGGGTAAAAAAAGAACATAATGTTACATAGCTTATCATCTTGTGAGTAACTACACTCACTTATTCAAGCTGCGAAAGCAAATACTACATATTACACATATGGTACATATGTCACATAACATGTCACCTCCATATCGGTGGTGGTCCTCTACGGGTATTCGCACTCTCGATACATCCCCGGTGTCCAACCGGTAGCTCGTGATGTCCTCCTCAGTGAAGCAGGGGCATAAGATGACTCCGCCAGGAAAAAGTCGAAATCTGGTGTAGTACCCAAGTTGAAGTCAGTCATCCCCAGATAACTGCTCAACAAGGGGTATGCCCTATCTGTGGCATCCCTATCCATCTTAGGCCTCAAGCATTCTCCACGCTCCATATGGCTAGGTAACTCTCCCTCTTCATCCGACTCTATCTCTATGGGCTTTCCCACCACGTCTCCAGTGCGGTGAACAACCCTAAACTGGCTCGTGACCTCCTGCTCCGAATCACATGGAATTGGATCTCCGGCCGTCCCCATGTACTCACCGAAACGCCAACCCATGAAGTTTCCCCCAAAACTATCGTTATGAGGCATTCCCCATGACTCCAAACCTGCCTCGTATCCGGATCCAGTCGAGCCGTGTGCAAAGTGTGCTGGTGGCATCTCCGGTTCGACCTCGGGCTCGAACTCCCGCTCCTCGAGATTGACTTCCTCATCTAAGTTGATAAAATCTCCAGTCGAAAAGGCTGGAGTAGGTGCCCTCGATGGTCCAGAAGTCTCCCCCGTACACCACGGAGTAGGTGTCGACTCGGTGATCTCGTCCACTAGACTCTGTATCTCTCCCACTAATGCTCTGTGAACGTGATAGAACACGCTGAGCAGATGCTTACACCTGTCCATGTGCTCTGCTGCGGCATGTGGGTGTCTCTTCGCAAACTTGTAACTATCTCGACAAGGATCTTCTCCTTCCTCGTCGTGTGGGATGTGCGTGAACTTAGTACCCAATAACTTCTCCGCTTTGTGTTCACGGATATCAGTTATGGCCTTCATCACTGCTATCTTGTAAGCTACACTAACTGTGCGTGCCTCTCCAGCTGGCATGATCACGCTCATGCCCAATTTGGAAGGAAGCATGATCCCTACCTTATACTTCTGAAAGACCCTACCCTCATAATAAGCATACTTCTTGACTGGGATATGGGTTTCACACCCGCACTCCTGCAAGATGCCTCGTAAAATATCTGATAGGTTTCCATCATAGTCGTCCAGAGTCACGTCTCAAACTTGCACGGTCCTTGACAGATTGGTGCGTGCCATCCTGGCAGTATAAAAGATAAAAATTAGTACATGATGCATCAGAATAGTAACAATAAAGAATTGTAACACTAAAAAGTATGACCTTGTTATTCTCAAGTGAATAACATCATAACAATTTTAGAGAACTCTTTACTATTCCTATTTGACTCCTACAGGTCGTTCCCATTAACTAGGCGTCAAACCTAAGGTCAAAGCTTTTGCTCTGATACCAACTATGGTGACCTAGCATACCACTGCATGTTGTAGTATACAAGTCATTGACATAACACTCGTGAAGTACCAATTCACAAATATTACATCCCTCAGAGTGGTACAACAGAAACATAGCGGTCTTTATTCAAGCACTGAATATTACAAGCCATAATGTTACAAAGGACTCCAGTTCCTCCTCGGTCCAAAGAGGAACACTATATGGTTCTAATTTGATACTACAAACCTTAGCTGCAAACGAAAGTAGTAAACTAAACATGATGCCCTACTCTAGTCACTTTATTCTAAGTGTTCAGTGCGACTAAAGCTTCTGTATTACGACTCTAGTTGTCGGCCTCCTCCTCGAGTCCTTCATCGGTACCATAGGAGATGGTGTAGTCGATGCCTTCAACTCCACCGGCTAGATCTGGTTCTTCATAGTACACTTCCTCGTAGTTCTCCGGGATTCCTTCAGTCTCCTCAAACTGGCCCTTCGAGTCTAAGCAAGGGTTAAAAGGGATTGGGGAGTAACGAGCGTTACCCAGCAAGTTCATTTAATAGCATAGAGGTGTTTGATGCACTAGCTACGACCACAGACTAGAAAGCCTTAGATCAAATGCAGTTTTTATAATCATTTCTTCAAAAAGATTGATTTTATTCAAAAGAACTATGTCTGTCAGTGACGAGGGTTAAACTCGACAAATGTCCTAGATGAAGGACTTAGGATCGGGGAGACATGGCGTCAGATGAACTCGAAGGTAAACTCAGTGAAACAAGGTGGCTATGAAAGTAAACGTGGGTGTAGAACCTAGCTTGCTTTCAATCTGTCCCACATCGTCCCCTCCTGGCCCCTTTATATAGGTGGCCAGGTCTCAAGGATCAGGTGGGATCCGATACAGATTACAATATCAACATACGACATGAACTCGTATTTCGACTATTATTACAATTGGGCCTAGCTTACGGGCCTCAGGGGTACACAACTAACGGGCTCTATTATCTATACCCTTATCAGTAGCTCCCGAGATTCTACTAGAATTGCAGATTCGAGTTGAATCTCTAATCTTTAAATCTTCGACTTGATCAATTATTCGACTTCTTCCTATCTTTAAATCTTCAACTTGGTCTTATTGACTTATTCTCATTATAATATTTTGGAAGGGGTTTTGATGAACAAGCCTGACAACTCTGACGGATCTAGAGGTCAGTTAACTGCCGGAACAGATACTTGTCACCTACTTCAAATTCAATCCCCTTGGATTTGAATTCGGGGAACCGGTCAAACCTATTCTTTTGCCGCATTTAGGACTTACAAAGAATAAATCCCAGTGGTTCTTAGGGTACCCAGTGCGTCCACCAGGATTTTTCTTCGCATCGTAGACACGGATACATACCAGCAGAGCGCATCCATGTGCGTATACCGGGCCACACAGGATGGATCCTGGGGTCTTACCTTCGTGATATATTTCAACCACGGCATTCAAGTTTTGTCGCGATGACGCAACTCAAGAATTATATTTCGCAGCCTTGTTTGACTGAGTCAATATACGCAACTTTTCGATTTATCCTTTTTTTATTTTTTTGTGAATACCTCCCGATGGGAGTAATCAATGTTTTGTTGGTGATGTAGCCAAAGTTCCTTGCTATTTTCTTTTGTCGACTTGTTTCTATCGGGTGCGCGACAGCGCTCCCGATGGGAGTAGCCCCCGAGGCTATAGCCGAAATTGTCGGGTATAGGCTCAAGAGAATAGATAAATTTGCTCCATGCACTTCTTCTCGTATCATTTGCTGATTTTGCTCACTTTTGAATGGAATTTCCTTCTGTGTCTGTTGCAAGCCCCCGAGTCGAAGACAAGGGAAGCCTAGTCGTCTTGACAGGATTTTGCGTATCCTCTGATCCCTTTGTGCTTCTTCTCTCTTTTTATACGTACTTGTTTTCTTGATATTTTAACTCCTCTGTGCTATTTGCACTGTAAAAATCTGGAAATTTACTTTGGGCCCTGCCACTTCAGGGGCCCATTAGCACGTGCTTATAAATAAAGCACACTTTGACCAGGGTAAAAACCCTAATTCCTCCATCTTCCTTCGCCGCATCATCTTCTCATCCCATCTAGGGTTTTTCATCTCTGACCCTTGTCCCCCATGGCCGATGCGAGTGAATCTCGGTTGAACATCGACGCCCCGATGGAGAAGCGGGGTCGCGGCCACCCGCGCGGTAGTAAAAATAAGACTACTACTGCAGCCATGGGGGCATCTTCTTCTGTTCTGGTGAAGCGACGCCCCGGCCGTCCGGCTGGGAGCAAGAACAAGCCCAAGGTGCCCTCTGCCGCACCAGGTCCAGGTGCTTTTTCCCCTGATACTTCTTCTTCGTCGCCCAGGATCTACTCTTTCTTCTGCATCTGCAACGCGCAGTGCCGCGAAATTCAACGCCTGCCCCTCTGGTGGAGGAACCCCATATGAAGTGGAGGTATGGTACGACGGCGCCGGTGAACAGTTCTTCAAGGGCGGCTGGTCGCGATTTGCGGAGGATCATGACCTTCATCAGGGGTTCTTCATGACCTTTGATTTTCATGTTGGCACATCGAAGTTCGACGTGAGAATCTACGACGGCACCCAGTGCCAGAAGGAGTATGAAGCCGAAGTGTAGTTTTACCAGTTTTTCTCCTTTATGTAATCCAGTTGTTTCTTCGTCATGCTTATCTGTAATGAATAATCGTATCGGATTTATGTGTTTTACCATGGGAACGAATCATGATTCCGAGGTATGCGCTTTAATATTTTATCGGGTTCCTTTGAACTGTTTGTTGTGCCGTTGAAATATCGGGTTGCAATCAACCTTGTAGTATGTCGTAGATAGTCACAAAACTTGTTAATATTATTTTGTACAACTCGAGGGTCTTAGCCCCCGAGTGTAAAGTAAAATATTTACACATATTGTCGATTTGACCCAATGAACCCGACCTATGGCCTCATGTTCTGGTTTTAGGGGGTCATAACTCGAAAAATTCCTTGGTCGCCTTATTTTGCCTATGTGTAGAACCGTCGTAGTTGCTCTTCATTGCACGGGTTACTCTCGTCCTTCCCCGATTTCTTGTCTTGTAGTCGATAAGCTCCTCCTGGTATTACTTCTGTCACAATGTAAGGTCCCACCCATGGGGACTCTAGTTTTCCATGGCTATCTTGCTTTAATCGTAGTACTAGATCTCCCACCACGAAAGATCGTGGACGAACTCGACTACTGTGGTAGTTTCGTAGATTTTGCTGATATTGAGTAGCTCTAGCGAGTGCTACATCTCTTGCTTCGTCAAGTGCATCAACATCATTCTGAAGTGCTTCTGTAGAAGTTGCCTCATCATATGCCGCGATTCTTGGAGCTTCATGACTTATTTCAACTGGAAGCACGGCTTTCGCGCCATGGACCAGGAAAAAGGGGGTTTCTTGAGTAGCTGCGTTAGGTGTAGTTCTTAGACTCTAGAGTACGGAGGATAGCTCATCCACCCAAGCGTGCTTGGCTTTTTCGAGTGGCGCTAATAGCCTTTTCTTTATCCCATTGCATATTAAGCCATTGACTTTCTCGACTTGCCCATTTGACTTTGGATGCGCCACGGATGCAAATTTCAATTTAATTCCCAGACCTTCACAGTAACTCTTGAACTCTTTCGATGTGAAGTTTGTCCCATTATCTATGATTATGCTATGTGGTACTCCAAAGCAAAAAACTATGGACTTGATGAAGTTAATCGCAGCTGTGGAATCTTGAGTTGTCACCGGGGCTGCTTCTACCCACTTGGTGAATTTGTCGACTGCTACCAGCATGTAGACATGCCCTCCTGGCCAGGATTTGTGTAGTTTTCCAACCATGTCGAGACCCCATTGTGCGAAGGGCCAAGATAACAGTATTGGTTGCAACTCTGCTGCTGGCGCGTCCGGTCGAGATGCGAATCGTAGACAAGCTTCGCATTTCCTTACTATATCTTTTGCGTCTTCAATGGCTGTTAGCCAATAAAATCCTGCATGAAAAGCTTTAGCTGCGATAGATCTGCTACTAGCGTGATGTCCGCATACTTCTGCGTGGATATCTCTTAAAATTTCTTTCCCTTCTTGAGGAGTGACGCATCGTTGTAAGAGGCCTGTTATGCTTCTTGCTACCGGTTGATGGCGCCAGAAAATGAGCTGATGGCATGTGGTTGACGTGGGAGCAGATTGTCCTTGTGCGTGGTGGATAACCAGCCCGTTGGGAACCCCAAGAGGAAGGTATGATGAGTATAGCAGCTAGTTTTCCCTCAGTTAAGAAACCAAGGTTTAATATCGGTCAGAAGAGGAGAGACAATGACGACTGAAGGTGATGCGGAACCTGCACACACACAAACAAATACTTTGTCCCCAACTTGCGATGAGGTTGTCAATCTCACCGGTTTGCTTGAAACAAAGGTTATGAGCGTATCGAGTGGAAAACAATATAGTATGCGAGTAAAGTAAACAGTGCGAGTAAAGTAAACAGGTGATAGCAATATGATGGAAATAGGACCGGGGTCCACAGTTCACTAGTGGTGTCTCTCCATAGATAAAATAACACATGCTGGGTTAACAAATTACAGTTGGGCAATTGATAGAATAGAGATAAACGTGATATGTAAAGAAGATCACTATGAGATTTACTCTGGGCATTACAACAAAATACATAGACCGCCATCCAACTGCATCTATGACTAATAATCCACTCCCGGGGATATCCATCCGAACACCCTAGAAGTATTAAGTTGCGAACAACAGATAATTGCATTAAGCAAAGTGTGTAATGTAAACAAAGCATATGCCCTTGAGCATATGAATGTTGTTTTCTCCCTAGTAGCAACAGCACATCTACCACCTTAGAGGTTTCTGTCACTCCCCCAGGTGAAATAGAGGCATGAACCCACTATCGAGCATAAATACCCCCTCTTGGAGTCACTAGCAACTACTCGGCCAAGATAGCTACTAACAACGGAGAGCATGCAAGATCATAAACAACATAGAGATAACAAAAGATAATATTCAGTACAGCAACTTAATCATAAACACCAATATTCATCGGATCCCAACAAACCAAACATGTAGAATTAAATAACGGTGATCTCAATCATGTAGGGCAGCTCATGAGATCTAAACATGAAGCACATGGTGGAGAAGACAACCATCTAGGTACTGCTATGGACCCATAGTCCAAGGTAGACTACTCACTCATTGCTCCGGAGGCAAGCATGGCGATGAAGAAGACCTCCGGTGGCGATTCCCCTCTCCGGCAGGGTGCCGGGAAGAGCTTCTGGACCCTCCCGATCTTCGGGTCGACGGCGGCGGCGGATCGCGATGTTTTCTGGAAAACTGATCGGGTACTTAGGTTTGTTCCATCGGGGGGTCTTTATAGGCGAAGGGGCGTCGTCAGAGGAGGAGCTAGGTGCCCTCATGCGGGGCCCGCACGGCCAGGGGCCTGGCCGCGCCGCCCCTGCGTGTGGGGCCCTGGTGGCCCCCCTCCGACTCTCCTTCGGATCTCTGGAAGCTTCCAGGAAAAATAAGACTTCAGGAACTTGTTTCGTCCAATTCCGAGAATATTTCCTGTGTATCACTCTGAAACACAAAAATAGCAGAAAACAGGGAACTGGCACTGTGGCAACTCGTTAATAGGTTAGTTCCGGAAAATGCATAAAAGTGCCACTAAGTGTAACGAAACAATAGGCAAATGGTGTGAAAACAAGCATGGAGCATCAAAAATTATAGATACGTTGGAGACGTATCAAGCATCCCCAAGCTTAACTCCTGCTCGTCCTCGAGTAGGTAAGTGATAACAAAATAATAATTTTTGAGGTGACATGCACCTACACAATCTTGATCATATATGTAAGCATTGGTGAGCTGGGATCATAAGAACTTAAAACATGGGCATGAAGATATAATCATGACAATAATAACTTAGCAACCATGTTGTAAACATGAAAATGAACACAAACAAAAGATCATGAAAATGAAACAATGAAAGTCAAACGTGTGCTCAAATCATAAGGAAGAACATACAAATGGTTTTCAGCTTGTCCTTCAAAGAGAGCAAAACATAAATGCATAGGACACCTTCAAGTTTAAGAGGGCGACTAGATACAAATAATTTAAGAACAAGTGAAACCAACAATATGAATCAATCAATGAACTTTGGGACAATGCATATCACACTAAGAATGACAACTATGCTCTCTTAATGGTGCATAAAGAAAGAAGGTGGTGACTCAACATAAAAGTAAAAGAAAGGCCCTTCGCAGAGGGAAGCAGTGATTAAACATGTGCTAGAGCTTTTCATTTGTAAAACAAAGAGATAAAAATTGGTTTTGAGAGGTGGTTGTCTTTGTCAACGACTGGCAATGGGGTTCTTACTATCTTCCATACAAAAATGAAGCAAGTTTTTGAGAGAGAGATTGGCACTTTTGTGCTCTTTTATAAAGCTTGGCACTCCTCCCCACCTTTTTTCCTTTCACAAACCATGGCTAACCGATTCCATCGGGTGCCCACCAACATTCACTTTCCATGGAGGAGTGCCTTTTTTCTTTCTTTTTTCTCTTTTTTCTTTTCTTTTTAGAATAAGCAATATGGAAGATAGCAAATCCGACCACTACATCCCCATGAGCTGAAAACAGTGTCACAAAACGAGAAGTGTTTTGAAGGTTTTTGAAAGGTAGCACATGAAAATTTTACTTTGGAATGGCTTACAAATACCATGCATAGGAGTTTATAGTGGACACAATGGCAAACTTTGGTTTTTAGGAGTTGGATGCACGAGTAGAGCTCATACTCAGTACAAGGCGAAGGCTAGCAAAAGACTGGGAGCGACCAACTAAGAGAGCAATAATGGCCATAATCATGCAAAGCGACAAAGCGACATTAAAAGAAGCATAAGATGGCATCAAAAGTCAAAAACTAAATGATCATGAAGGCTATTGGCGACTTTGTAAGAGTCTAACATGTGTGAGCATGCGCCAAGTCAACCCAAATAAAGCATCAAGGAGAAAACCAAAATAATGCTTCCATACAATAAAAACAACGCATGATTTTTTCAAAGGCTCATTAAGCAATCTCAGTTATTTGAGACAAGTCATGCTACAGCAAAACCACTAAGCATACTATCAAAAAGACATCAAGCATGACATGAAAAAGCCTAAGCCGCGGTCTACACAAGCTCCTTCTTGTACCACTATTTTGCACAAAGCTTTTTCTCTTTTCCAACACCATTTGAAATTTTTAAAGACACCTCTTTTGATGAAAACCAATAAAGATCAGAGGCAAAAATACACCTTGATGAAAGGATATGACAAGGTCTGAACGCAAATCAAGGCGAAAATGAAAACCAAAAGCAGTAGCGGACAAAGAAGAACACTCGATTTTTAATAAGAGTGAAAACTAGAGCGTTCTTGGCAAATGAAAACGAGCAACTTCTCCAAAAGAAATTTGTTGGGGTCCAACCATTTATTGCAGCAAACAAACAAACTAAACCAACTAAGAAAACTAAAACAACTGACGCTCCAAGAAAAACACATAGTGCATGAAGCAATAAAAATATAGTGTTTTGAAAGGTGACCTGATTTTTGCCGATGAAGAAGGGGTGCCTCGGGGGCATCCCCAAGCTTTGACGCTTGTACTTCTTGGATATTTCTTGGGGTGATGCATGGGCATCCCCAAGCTTGAGCTTTTGTCCATTCTTCAACTCATCTCATCATTCTCCAATCCCTACACTTGAAAACTTCCTTCATACAAAACTAAACACAATTCTATTAGCAACATTAGTGTAAGCATAACATATAATCAATCCTTTATTTGCTTCAGGTTTCAACTCAAAACCACCACATATATAGTAAATACTACGGTAGCAACCTCCCCAAAAGTTCCGTGATCAAAAGAACTCAAAAGAAAGCGATAAAGTGGCAAACACAAATATTGGCAGAAATCTGTCAAAACTGAACAGCTGACAAAGGTCGAATTTTTTAGGGATTTTCTGTTGCTCAAATCAAAAAGTGTTCAACTAACAAAAGTTTGGATATAACCTGGGGCATATACACAAAAAATCGCAGGTCCAAAAGATAAACAGAGAATTTTCACGAATTTTTACGGTGCAGCACGGAAAACAGTTTCAGGACAGCAACATCCCCAAATCTTTACCTCACTCAAATTAGAGGCTTCTCTTGGCACAAAAACGAAATAAACAAGATAAGGAGCGGTCATTACAGTAGTAATGACTTCCAAGACTCAAATAAAAGAAAAAGTACTGAAAAGAAAACATTGGGTTATCTCCCAAGAGTGCTTTTCTTTAACGCCTTTGAGCTAGGCGCAGAAAATTGCGAATCAAGTACCTTCAGAAGAAGCATTAAGATCAACTGCAGAGGTCTTATCAATAAGGCATTGTATTTCATCCACATAAGTTTTAGAAGACCCTTTGTGATCATGCTTTGGTACACTATTTTCATCAAAAAGATTTTCAGGACAGATCCAGGCAAAATTATTTTCGAAGGCTTCATTCAATCCCAAAAGCTTGCAAGGTATAGGTATTTCGGTTCCCTCATCATTAGTATCAATAACCTTTATAGGTGAACCGAGTTTATTAAAACGTTTAAGAACTTTCCTAGCTTCAATAACGACATCCTTAAATTCTAGGCGCAAAGTTTCCAAGATAAAAGCTTTCTTTTCGGGATCCTCAATTTCATGAAGCTTAAGGAACATATATTGCATAAAAGGATTAAGACTAGCAAACCTCGTTTCCAACATGTCAATTAAATAAACAGAAGCAACTTCAATACTAGGAGCAAGCTCAACCCAGGACTTTTCCTCAACTTCCTCATGCATACTAATGTGATTAAAGAACTCCTCAATGTTACTTTTGCCAATAATCGAGCCACTACCTACTGAGAGGTCCTCCAGAACGTACTTAGGGATCAACATGATAAACTAAAGTAAAGAAATAACAACTACCAAGGATTCTAATTTTTTGGGTTTTTGATAAAAAGCAATGCAGGTAAAAAAATTAAAGTAAAGCAAAACAATAAAACAAAGTAAAGGATGTGTGTGCGAAAAACTCCCCTCCCAGAAGTCTTCTCTTCCTCCCCGGCAATGGCGCCAGAAAAATAGCTGCTACCGATTGATGGCTCCAGAAAATGAGCTGATGGCGTGTGGTTGACATGGGAGCAGATTGTCCTTGTGCATGGTGGATAACCAGCCCGTTGGGAACCCCAAGAGGAAGGTATGATGAGTATAGCAGCTAGTTTTCCCTCAGTTAAGAAACCAAGGTTTAATATCGGTCAGAAGAGGAGAGACAATGACGACTGAAGGTGATGCGGAACCTGCACACACACAAACAAATACTTTGTCCCCAACTTGCGATGAGGTTGTCAATCTCACCGGTTTGCTTGAAACAAAGGTTATGAGCGTATCGAGTGGAAAACAATATAGTATGCGAGTAAAGTAAACAGTGCGAGTAAAGTAAACAGGTGATAGCAATATGATGGAAATAGGACCGGGGTCCACAGTTCACTAGTGGTGTCTCTCCATAGATAAAATAACACATGCTGGGTAAACAAATTACAGTTGGGCAATTGATAGAATAGAGATAAACGTGATATGTAAAGAAGATCACTATGAGATTTACTCTGGGCATTACAACAAAATACATAGACCGCCATCCAACTGCATCTATGACTAATAATCCACTCCCGGGGATATCCATCCGAACACCCTAGAAGTATTAAGTTGCGAACAACAGATAATTGCATTAAGCAAAGTGTGTAATGTAAACAAAGCATATGCCCTTGAGCATATGAATGTTGTTTTCTCCCTAGTAGCAACAACACATCTACCACCTTAGAGGTTTCTGTCACTCCCCCAGGTGAAATAGAGGCATGAACCCACTATCGAGCATAAATACCCCCTCTTGGAGTCACTAGCAACTACTCGGCCAAGATAGCTACTAACAACGGAGAGCATGCAAGATCATAAACAACATAGAGATAACAAAAGATAATATTCAGTACAGCAACTTAATCATAAACAACAATATTCATCGGATCCCAACAAACCAAACATGTAGAATTACATAACGGTGATCTCAATCATGTAGGGCAGCTCATGAGATCTAAACATGAAGCACATGGTGGAGAAGACAACCATCTAGCTACTGCTATGGACCCATAGTCCAAGGTAGACTACTCACTCATCGCTCCGGAGGCAAGCATGGCGATGAAGAAGACCTCCGGTGGCGATTCCCCTCTCCGGCAGGGTGTCGGGAAGAGCTTCTGGACCCTCCCGATCTTCGGGTCGGCGGCGGCGGATCGCGATGTTTTCTGGAAAACTGATCGGGTACTTAGGTTTTTTTTCCGTCGGGGGGTCTTTATAGGCGAAGGGGCGTCGTCAGAGGAGGAGCCAGGTGCCCTCACGCGGGGCCCGCGTGGCCAGGGGCCTGGCCGCGCCGCCCCTGCGTGTGGGGCCCTGGTGGCCCCCCTCCGACTCTCCTTCGGATCTCTAGAAGCTTCCGGGAAAAATAAGACTTCAGGAACTTGTTTCGTCCAATTCTGAGAATATTTCCTGTGTATCACTCTGAAACACAAAAACAGCAGAAAACAGGGAACTGGCACTGTGGCAACTCGTTAATAGGTTAGTTCCGGAAAATGCATAAAAGTGTCACTAAGTGTAACGAAACAATAGGCAAATGGTGTGAAAACAAGCATGGAGCATCAAAAATTATAGATACGTTGGTGACGTATCACTTCTCTTGTATAGTTTTCCTTGCAGTACGATGAAAGCCTTGGATCGTTGTATTATCCTTTTAGCTTGTACTGTGTCTTCGGGTAGTGTTTTGTTTACCATGTATGCCAAGTATGGTTGCATCCAGGTTTCCTCGATCATCATGACTTCTTCGGGTTCAGCTGCCCCGCTGCTACCAGCCCCCGAGCCTGTTGCTTGATGCTGGGCTTGCTCTCCTGTAGTCGAAACTTTGGTTCCTTTTATTGATCTTTCAACGATTTCCTCCGAAAAAACTCCTTGTGGTACGGGTAAACAAAGGGACCCGATATTTGCTAAATTGTCGGCTTCCTCGTTGCTTGCTCTACTGATATGCGAAACTTCACATCCGTCAAATGTTCCCTCGAGATAATAATATAGGTTCATGTATGCTGCCATATTGTCATTGATGGCATCGCGATCACTTGTTGGACGACGAGGTTCGAGTCTCCAAATATTTTCAGTCGAGTTGCTCCACATGCCTTGGCCATTTTCATCCCATGGAGTAGTGCCTCATATTCGGCTTCGTTATTGGAGGCTTGGGGAAAACTCATCCTTAGCACATATTTCAACTTGTCGACTTGTGGTGATATCAAGACTACTCCTGCTCCTGCGCCTTGGACCCTTTTTGATCCGTCGAAGTACATTATCCATACACTCGATAGGTCTGTTGGTCCTGTGTTTTGCAATTCCAGCCACTCTGCTGTAAAGTCTGGTAACACTTGTGATTTGATCGCCTTCCGCTTTTCATACGTGATGTCTGATACGTCCATTTTGCATCACTATTTTATATCATAATTTACTGTTATTCATTGATATATTTCATATTTAGAGTTGATACTTATGTTATTTCCTTTGTTTTCACATGTTTGATGATCTTTGGAGGAGTTGCTGCCGGAGTCAGGATTCTGCTGGAAAAAGGACCATCAAGGGACCATATTTTGAAGATCAGGAAAATTCCAGAAAAATACCAGGAAATTATATTTTCCCAGAACACTCGGGAAGCCAGAAGGAGGAATCGAGAGGAGCCAGGGGGGCCCACACGCCAGGGTGGCGCGGCCTGACCCCTGGCCGCGCCAGCCCTGTGTGAGGGCGCCCTGGCCCACTTCTGGTCTCGCCCCTCCGCGTACTTCATCCTCCCCGAAAACCTAAGTCAAGGGGGGCTCAGAGTTAGACACCGCCGCCTCTGCGGGGCGGAAAACACCAGAGAGAGAAAAGCTCTCCGGCAGGCAGAAATCTGCCGGGGAAATTCCTTCCCGGAGAGGGGAGATCGTCGCCATCGTCATCACCATCGCACCGGACTTCATCGGGATCATCATCATCATCCCCATCACCAGCACCTTCATCTCCACCATCACCACGCCATCCCGCTGTAACATCTTGAGTTGGATCTTGTTATATTCATAGGGGAAACTTTCCCGGTGTTGATTACTCTTGTAGTTGATGCTATTGAGTGGAACCGTTGAATTAAGGTTTATGTTCAGATTGTTATTTACCATTATTTCACCTCTGATCATGATCCATATGATGTCTTGTGAGTAGTTCGTTTAGTTCTTGAGGACATGGGAGAAGTCAAGATGTTAGTAGTGAATTATTGTTGAGAAATATTTAATGGTTTGATATTGTTGTGGTGCTATTTCACTAGTGGTGCCATGTGAACGTCGACTACATGATACTTCACCATTTATGGGCCTAGTGATATGCATTGTGTATTTGGCTACCGATTGTGGGGTTGCTGGAGTGACAGAAATCTAAACCTCCGTTGGAAAACCATTGCACCAGGGAGCGTAGGATCTTAGGGTTTAAGGCTGTGGTTAGATTTATCTTAATTACTTTCTTGTATTTGCGGATGCTTGCAAGGGGTATAATCACAAGTGTGTATTTATCCTAGTAAGGGTAGTGCGCTAGCATAGGTTCACCCCCATAACACCTATCAAACCAATAAAGACTATTGGCTTTATGAAGCGAAAGCTCTTGACAGAAACTCCCGTGTGTCCTCGAGAACGTTTGGTTATTATAAGTACACAACCGGCTTGTCCTTTGCTGAAAAAAGGATTGGGCCACTTGCTGCAATTGTTACTGCTGTCTTTTATTTACTCGCACTTTATTTACTCGTATTACCAAATACCCCTGAAAACCTGTTTGCTAGTATTTACAGTGATTCCTTGATCAAAACCGCTCATCAACACCTTCTGCTCCTCGTTGGGTTCGACACTCTTATTTATCGAAAGTACTACGATACACCCCCTATACTTGTGAGTCATCAAGACTATTTTCTGGCACTGTTGCCGGGGAGTGTAGCGCTATTGAAGAGTGGAATTGGTAAAGGTAACCGTCACTGTGAGTATTGATTTTATTTTGTCTTTTATTTTTATTTTATTCTGCTATGGAGAACTCTCCATTTGGTTTCCTATTTGGAAACACATCTACTACTACTGCTGCACATGTGGATGAACCACCACCACCGCCGCCTGCTGAAATTGATCCTTTTAAGATACCTATGAAAATTGTTGGGCGTATTATGGATAACTGCTATTTAGGTGATGGAACTGTCCATCCGGGTGATCACTTATTATTTATACATGAATTATGCGAGTTGTTCAGATGTGCAGGTATTTCACCAAGCCAGGTCAAGAAGAAATTATTCTCATTATCATTGAAAGGCAAAGCTGAAGAGTGGTATCGACTACTCCAAGATGGTCCATCTATGGCATGGGAGGATATTGTACCTCTCTTTTATTCCAAGTTTTATCCTCCAAGTGAAATTCATAAAGATCATAACCGAATATATAATTTTTGGCCTCATGATGGAGAGAGTATTGCCCAAGCATGGGGGAGATTGAAGTTACTAATGCTAAAATGCCCCATTCATGAGCTCCCCAATAATATTGTTATTGATAATTTTTATGCGCGGCTTACTCTTCCTGATAAGGATTATTTGGATGCTTCTTGCTTTGGATCATTTACTCATATGAAAGAAGATGCTAAGTGGAAACTTCTTGACCGTATACAAGAGAATGCTGAAGGATGGGAAAACGACAAAGGTAGGAAGTCAGGTATAAACTATTATTATGAATGCATTAAATCTTTTATGGGGACCGATGACTTTCATAGTGTTAGCGCTGCTTATGGTCTTGATTCACAAATTCTTGCTAATTGTCTTAAGGCCTTTGCCTCTTATATTGATGTTCCAAGGAAAGATTGGAACAAATATCATGCGCCTTATAAAGACTCTATTAGTAATATACCTGCTGCAGCTACTGAAGTTTGTACTGTTGATAGCATTGTGCCTGAGCCTTATTTTGAGAAGATACCTTTCCCTGCTAAGGTAAAAAAGTATTCTACTTTGGTAAGTGTGTCTAATAAAAGTACTAAGAAAGCTGCAGAACCTGATGAGCAAATTACTATTAAGTCTCCTGTAGCTATATTGAAGGATCTTGTTACTAAAGATGTAGGGGATGAATATATTCTTTTTTGTGAAGATGCTTCTAACATTCTCTCACATCCTAAAAAGCATAGGAAAACAAGTGTTCCTGTTATTTCTGTCGGGATTGGAGATCATTGCTATTATGGTTTATGTGATATTGGTGCTAGTGCAAGTGCTATTCCCTTAGAGCTTTACAAAGAAATCATGCATGAGATTGGCGCTTGTGAACTTGAAGATATTGATGTGGTTGTTCAGCTTGCTAACAGAGAGACTGTTTGGCCTCTTGGTATTGTTCGAGATGTGGAAGTTCTTTGTGGTAAGACTAAATACCCTACTGATTTTCTAGTACTCGGTAAGGAGGCTAGTAAGACTTGTCCTATTATTTTTGGTAGACCATTTTTGAACACCTGTGGCGCCGTGATAGATTGTAAGAAGGAGAATTTTTTTACTAAGTTCAATGGAGAGCCTTATGAGTTTAATTTTTCCAAGTTTGCTAAGACTTCTTATGAAAATGATACGCCTAATGAAAATTTTCGAGTTGAACAGCTTGCTTCTATTGCTCTTGCTCCTAATAATGCCTTGCAGCAATTCATGGAAGATCACGAAAGTGATGTTTTCAGCAAGGAAAGAGAAGAGATTGACGATATTATTCTTCGTCAACCACCATTAATCAAGCATAATCTACCTGTGGAGGATCTTGGTACCACTTTGCCACCTAAGGAAGATCCTGTGTTTGAATTAAAACCTTTGCCTGATGATCTTAAATATGCTTACATAGATGATAAGAAAATATATCCTGTTATTATTAGCTCTAAACTTTCAGGAAAAGAAGAAGAAAGATTATTGGAGATATTAAGGAAACACTGAGGAGCTATGGGATATACTCTTGATGATTTAAAAGGGATTTCTCCCACTTTATGTCAGCATGCCATTAATATGGAGAAAGACGCGAAGCCAGTCGTGGAGCATCAACGCCGCCTAATTCCCAAGATGAAGGATGTGGTAAGAAAAGAGGTATTAAAACTCCTTGATGCTGGTATTATTTATCCTATTGCTGATAGTAGATGGGTTAGTCCTGTTCATTGTGTTCCTAAGAAAGGAGGTATGACTGTTGTGCCTAATGAGAATAACGAGCTTATTCCTCAAAGGGTAGTAGTTGGTTATAGAATGTGCATTGATTATAGGAAGGTAAAGAAAGTTACTAAGAAAGATCATTACCCTTTACCGTTTATAGATCAGATGTTAGAGAGGTTGTCTAAGAAGACTCATTTTTGTTTCCCTGATGGTTATTCTGATTTTTCTCAAATTGCTGTTAAGAAGGATGATCAAGAGAAAACCACTTTTACTTGTCCTTATGGAACTTATGCTTATAGACGTATGCCGTTTGGTTTATGCAATGCTCCTGCTACTTTTCAAAGATGCATGTCTGCTATTTTTCATGGTTTTTGTGAAGAAATTGTGGAGGTCTTCATGGACGATTTCTCCGTCTATGGAACTTCTTTTGATAATTGTTTGCACAACCTTGATAAAGTTTTGCAGAGGTGTGAAGAAACTAACCTTGTTCTTAATTGGGAGAAATGCCACTTTATGGTAAATGAAGGAATTATCCTTGGACATAAAATTTCTGAAAGAGGTATTGAAGTTGACAGAGCGAAAGTGGAGGCAATTGAGAAAATGCCCTGTCCCAGAGATGTTAAAGGTATTCGTAGTGTTCTTGGTCACGCTGGTTTCTATAGGAGGTTTATTAAAGATTTCTCTAAGATTTCAAAGCCTCTTACTAATCTTCTTCAAAAATATGTACCATTTGTCTTTGATGATGATTGTAAGGAAGCTTTTGAAACTCTTAAGAAGGCTTTAACTACTGCTCCTATTGTTCAACCACCTGATTGGAATTTACCTTTTGAAATTATGTGTGATGATAGTGATTTTGCTGTTGGTGCTGTTCTTGGACAGGGCGTAGATAATAAGTTGAATGTTATTCATTATGCTAGTAAGACTCTTGATGCTGCTCAGAAGAATTATGCTACTACTGAGAAAGAGTTTCTTGCTGTTGTTTTTGCATGTGATAAGTTTAGATCTTACATTGTTGATTCTAAAGTTACTATTCATACTGATCATGCTGCTATTAGATATCTTATGACTAAGAAGGATGCTAAGCCTAGGCTTATTAGATGGGTATTGCTTTTACAAGAGTTTGATTTGCATATCGTAGATAGGAAAGGTGCTGAAAATCCTGTGGCTGACAACTTGTCTAGATTGGAAAACATTTTCTTTGATCCTATTCCTGTTAACAATAGTTTTCCAAATGAACAGTTGGCTGCAATAAATGTAACTTCGCGAGACCTTCCTTGGTATGCTGATTATGCTAACTTTATTGTTTCCAAGTATTTGCCTCCGACCTTTACAGCTCAGCAAAGAAGAAAATTCTTTTATGATTTGAGGCATTACTTTTGGGATGACCCACATTTATATAAAGAAGGAGTTGATGGTATTATGAGAAGATGCGTACTGGAATATGAGCAACAAGAGATGTTAAGAAAATGCCATAGCAGCGCCTATGGAGGGCATCATGCTGGAGATAGAACCGCGCATAAGGTTCTACAATCAGGTTTTTATTGGCCAACTCTCTTTAAAGATGCCAGAAGGTATGTTTTATCTTGTGATGAATGTCAAAGAGTTGGTAATATTTCTAGACGCAATGAAATGCCTATGAGTTACACTCTTGTTATTGAACCGTTTGATTGTTGGGGATTTGACTTTATGGGTCCTTTTCCTCCTTCAAAAGGCTATACCCATATACTTGTTGATGTAGATTATGTTACTAAATGGGTAGAAGCTATACCTACAAAGAGTGCTGATGGTGAGACCTCGTTAAAAATGCTTAAGGATGTTATTTTTCCTAGGTTTGGTGTGCCTAGATATCTTATGACTGATGGAGGTTCCCATTTTATTCACGATGGTTTTAGAAAAACTCTTGCTAAATATGATGTCAATCATAGAATTGCTTCTGCTTATCATCCCTAAACTAGTGGGCAGGTAGAGCTTTCAAATAGGGAGATCAAGTCTATCTTGCAGAAGACTGTCAATAGATCTAGGAAAAACTGGGCTAGTAAGTTAAATGATGCTTTATGGGCTTATAGAACTGCTTATAAGAACCCCATGGGTATGTCTCCTTATAAGATGGTTTACGGAAAAGCGTGTCATTTGCCCTTAGAATTAGAACACAAAGCTTTTTGGGCAGTGAGAGAGCTTAATAGAGATTTTAAACTAGCTGGTAAGAAAAGGTTATTAGATTTGAGTTTTCTAGATGAGTGGAGAAACAAAGCTTATGAGAATGCCAGACTTTTCAAACAGAAAGTCAAGCAATGGCATGATAAGAGAATTCTTAAGAGAGAGTTTCATGTTGGTGAGAAAGTTCTTTTGTATAGGTCTCGTCTTAAATTTTTTGCAGGAAAATTACTCTCTAAATGGGAAGGACCATATGTTATTGTGGAAGTGTACCGCTCAGGTGCTATTAAGATCGCTTCATTGAAAGATGACTCTACACAAGTGGTGAATGGGCAAAGACTCAAACATTATATTTCTGGAGATTCTTATAATGAAGATGTTGATGTTATTGAAACAATTTCTCCGGAAGAATTCATCCAAGACAAATTGCAGGTACCTGCAGAGTTCGTTTTCGAATAGGTAACAGTTCTAGTCAGAAAAGTTTCGCGAAAAGCTCTTCCTTTATTATTTTTGTTGTTTTTACTAAATATTAAAAATCACGAGATTAAAAAGGGCAGGAAAAAGAGTCCGTGTGTCTCTCACACACAGGTGGCGCGGGCCCACCCCTGGCCACGCCACCTAGGTGTGAGAGCACCCCGGAACTCGTTTCCGTCCCGGTTTCCTCCTGTGATTTCGTTTCAATGTATAATTTTCGCCTATTTAACCCCCCGGAGTCCCCGAGGTCTGTATATCGTTTTCTCGTCGTGTTTTGTTTTGACCTGTTTCTGCCAGGAGTTGATCTTAAGCTTGGGGGAGCCATGGCCTCTTCAAGTGACAACAAGGGCAAAGGACCCTAGGTAGATGATCACCAGCACCAAAAGTGGAAGGAAGAGCAAGGTTCAGGGAGAGCAAGGCCCAAGAACCCTGCTTTTGAAGGACCAACGAAAGCTAGACGTATCTTTTCTCATGATTTGCAGGGACCAACATATCATGTTTTGGATCTTAACTCCATGCCCGTGATAGAAGAGGGTATGCTGGTCACTTATGGGTTTTGCGCTCAATATCAAGCTTTGAAAAGGGAGGTAGAGATGTTGCAAGAAGAAAATCTTAGGCTTCGCCAGATGCTGGAATACTTCATTAATCCAAGGCTGCTACCAATACCACCCAAGGAGTGATTCATCATCGGCATAGGCATCCCTTTGGCTTGTTTCAAGCTTGGGGGAGTGCCGTGGTATCACATCATTACCTTTTGCTCATTTACTTTTCAAGTAGAGTCATATCATGAATAGAGAAGTTATCTTATAGAATAGTTTGCAGTTTGGAAGTATCCTCCTTAGTTGGTTATCTATGTATCCCTTGGTGTGAGTTGCGGTAATAAAATATTAATGAGAAGTTTTATCGTTTACTTTCCGCGCACTTTATGTTAGTCTGCAATCTCTCTTGTATGACTAGTCTTGTTGATTGGTATTGGTATCACTTTGGGAGCATGAGTAAATTTAGTTGGTTTTGGCAAACCTAGCTTGGTCAGTAGCAACTTTGCCTTGAGGTTTGAGTAGAAAAGAATAAAGAAGTGCTTGTAGTTACATCACTTCAGTTTTCCTTATGTTTGGCTTATAATCATTGTTATTCCTGAAGTCAAAATCATTGTACTTTCAAGGGAGTTTGCATGATTGTTCTTATTATATGTATGTTTGTTTGTTACATGCAACTCTTATGCTTGCTACCCAGCCTTGCTAGCCAAAAACCTGTACTGAGAGGAAATACTTCTCGTGCATCCAATTCCCAAAAGCCAAGTCACTTCCAAAGAGTCCACTATAAATTCCTATGCATGGTATTTCAAGCCATTCCAAGTAAATTTTCATGTGCTACCTTTCAAAAACCTTCAAACACTTCTCATTTTGTGCCACTGTTTTTATCTCATGAGGACGTAGTGGATGGGTTTGTTATCTTCCATACTAAATTGAGTACCCCTCGACTAGGCAGCTTCATCTGCTCATCATTAATTTTGCAAGGGAGCTGGTCAGACCATTATAATCTCAAAAGGAAAAGAAAGAAAAGAGCACTCATCCATGGAATGTGAAAGTTGGTTGGCACTCGATGGAATCGGTTAGCCATGGTTTGAGAAAGGAAAAAGGTGGGGAGGAGTGCCAAGCTATAAAAGAGCACCAAAGTGCCAATTAATCAAATATCTCGGAACCACTCTCACTTGTTTAGTATGGAAGATATCAAGAACTCCGTTGCTAGTCATTGACAAAAGCAACCACCTCTCAAAATAACTTTTTACCTCTGTTTTACAAATGAAAAGCTCTAGCACATGTTTAATCCCTGCTTCCCTCTGCGAAGGGCCTATCTTTTACTTTTATGTTGAGTCAACCTATTTCCCTCTATCTAAAGCAAGCATTTGAGTTGTTATGTTTCACTCATCCATACGTTGATCCGTTTCATCATGTTTACTATCTTCCTTGTTTTGTATAATGCTTTTGTCTGAAGGAATATATCTTTGAAAGCTTTCTATGAATGCAAAAGTTTACCTTGTTGAGCATATGGTCTTTGCTATATTAACTTTGTTTTAAAAGGCTCCGTTTAAAAGAAAGAATAGCTTGTTCATCGTTCTTTGACCAAGAACTAAGGTTTGCCATTGCCAATTATAGTTTACCTTGTGCATCTTTACATGTGATTCCCTTTTACCCATTGCAAGTCTATATCTTATAAAGGGAAGTTGCTATCTATTATAATTTGTGCCTTGGTGAATGTGATGCTTCTTGTCCGTATTTTGATTATCGACACTTCACTCCATAAACCTGTGGTCATGTTTACCGAGTTTAGTTTTCGCTTGGGGACAAGCGAAGTCTAAGCTTGGGGGGGTTGATACGTCAATTTTGCATCACTATTTTATATCATAATTTACTGTTATTCATTGATATATTTCATATTTAGAGTTGATACTTATGTTATTTCCTTTGTTTTCACATGTTTGATGATCTTTGGAGGAGTTGCTGCCGGAGTCAGGATTCTGCTGGAAAAAGGACCATCAAGGGACCATATTTTGAAGATCAGGAAAATTCCAGAAAAATACCAGGAAATTATATTTTCCCAGAAGACTCAGGAAGCCAGAAGGAGGAGTCAAGAGGAGCCAGGGGGGGCCCAAACGCCAGGGTGGCGCGGCCTGACCCCTGGCCACGCCAGCCCTATGTGAGGGCGCCCTAGCCCACTTCTGGTCTCGCCCCTCCGCGTACTTCATCGTCCCCGAAAACCTAAGTCAAGGGGGGGCTCAGAGTTAGACACCACCGCCTCTGCGGGGCGGAAAACACCAGAGAGAGAAAAGCTCTCCGGCAGGCAGAAATCTGTCGGGGAAATTCCTTCCCGGAGAGGGGAGATCGTCACCATCGTCATCACCATCGCACCGGACTTCATCGGGATCATCATCATCATCATCCCCATCACCAGCACCTTCATCTCCACCATCACCACGCCATCCCGCTGTAACATCTTGAGTTGGATCTTGTTATATTCATAGGGGAAACTTTCCCGGTGTTGATTACTCTTGTAGTTGATGCTATTGAGTGGAACCGTTGAATTAAGGTTTATGTTTAGATTGTTATTTACCATTATTTCACCTCTGATCATGATTCATATGATGTCTTGTGAGTAGTTCGTTTAGTTCTTGAGGACATGGGAGAAGTCAAGATGTTAGTAGTGAATTATTGTTGAGAAATATTTAATGGTTTGATATTGTTGTGGTGTTATTTCACTAGTGGTGTCATGTGAACGTCGACTACATGATACTTCACCATTTATGGGCCTAGTGAGATGCATTGTGTATTTGGCTACCGATTGTGGGGTTGCTGGAGTGACAGAAACCTAAGCCTCCGTTGGAAAACCATTGCACCAGGGAGCGTAGGATCTTAGAGTTTAAGGCTGTGGTTAGATTTATCTTAATTACTTTCTTGTATTTGCGGATGCTTGCAAGGGGTATAATCACAAGTGTGTATTTATCCTAGTAAGGGTAGTGCGCTAGCACAGGTTCACCCCCATAACACCTATCAAACCAATAAAGACTATTGGCTTTATGAAGCGAAAGCTCTTGACAGAAACTCCCGTGTGTCCTTGAGAACGTTTGGTTATTATAAGTACACAACCGGCTTGTCCTTTGCTGAAGAAAGGATTGGGCCACTTGCTGCAATTGTTACTACTGTCTTTTATTTACTCGCACTTTATTTACTCGTATTACCAAATACCCCTGAAAACCTGTTTACTAGTATTTACAGTGATTCCTTGATCAAAACCTCTCATCAACACCTTCTGCTCCTCGTTGGGTTCGACACTCTTATTTATCGAAAGTACTACGATACACCCCCCTATACTTGTGGGTCATCAATGTCCAGGGGTGACAACTCAATTCCCCATAAGAGACACGTCCTGTTGCTGAAGGGTTATTCAATATATTGGATTGTGGCGCTTCGTTGACCACTATGATCGGATGTACCACGAAATATTGCCATAGTTTTCGTGCTGATGTGTATACGCTGTATGCAAGTTTCTGATAGTGCAGGTACCTTTGCTTTGTTGGAGATAACACCTCGCTGACGAAATATACTGGCCGCTGAACTCCATGGGTTTTTCCTTCTTCACTTCTTTTGACTATTAATACTGTACTTACCACTTGATGTGTTGCTGCAATATAGAGTAACAATGGCTCCTTATCCTTTGGTGTGACCAACACCGGCGGTGTGGAAAGCACTTTTTTCAATTGTGTGAAAGCTATGTCTGCTTCTTCGGTCCACTCGAATTTATCGTCTGATTTTTTCATCAGTGCATAGAAGGGAAGTGCTTTTTCCCCTAGTCGTGCCACAAATCGACTTAGAGCCGCGACGCGTCCTGCGAGCTATTGTACGTCGTGCAGTTTTGTTGGTTTCCCCATCGTTAGTATTGCCTGGATCTTCTCTGGATTTGCCTCTATCCCTCTTGCGGATACCAGGAACCCGAGGAGTTGCCCTGCAGATACCCCAAAAGAGCACTTTGTCGGGTTGAGCTTCAGCTTGTACCTGTTTAGGTTGTCAAAGGTTTCTGCTAAATCACTGATTAGTGACTCTTTTTTTCGTAGTAATAACCACATCGTCAATGTAGACTTGAATGTTTCATCCTATTTGATTTCCAAGGCAGTTTTGCATCATCCTCTGGTAGGTTGCTCCTGCATTTTTTAGGCCGAAAGTCATGACTTGGTAGCAGAACACGCCATAAGGTGTTATGAAAGCTATTTTTTCCTCGTCTTCTTTCTTCAACTTGATCTGGTTGTAGCCAGAATATGCATCCAGGAAGGAAAGCCTTTCGCACCCTGCTGTTGAATCAATTATCTGATCAATGCGAGGTAGAGGGAAGGGATCCTTTGGGCAGTGCTTGTTGAGAGACGTATAGTCGACACACACTCTTTGCACATCCGTGTTTTTCTTGGGGACTATAACTGGATTAGATACCCAAGTCGACAATTTGATCTCCTAGATGAACCCTGCGTTTTTTAGCCTGTGCAGTTCCGATGCTATTGCTTTTCCTTTTGGGTTCATCGAATCTTCTCAATGGTTGCTTGACTGGTTTTGCTTTGGGATCAACATTTAGTGCGTGCTCGATGAGTTCCCTGGGAACCCCTGGCATGTCTGAAGGACACCAGGCGAAGATTTCCCAGCACTCACGGAGGAACTCGACGAGCACGCTTTCCTATGCGGGATCCAAGTTTACTACTGTAGAGGTAGTTTTGCTTGGGTCTGTAGGGTGGACCTGGATTTTCTTCGAGTCTTGAGGTGCATTGAAAGCCTGATCTGGCAGGGATCGCCCGACGTCGGGTAGTACGTTGTGGTCGGTTTTGCCTTTTAGTCTCGCATATTCTGCTGTCATGCCAAAGGTTTGTGCTAGTCTGTTGAATTCTTTGTCACAGGTGTTGGATACTTCAAAGCTGCCCTGCACCGTGATTGTTCCTTTGGGTCCTGGGATTTTGAGTGTAAGATACACGTAATGAGGTACTGCCATAAATTTTGCAAATGCTGGGCGCCCCAGGATTGCATGATACTGTGAAGGCCAATCCATAACTTCAAATTCCAGCTTTTCTCTGCGATAGTTGTTGCTATTTCCGAAGCAGACATCGAGTTCTATTTTCCCAAGAGGGTAGTTTGCACTTCCTGGTACAATTCCGTGGAAAGAGCAATCCGTCGGCTTTAAACTTTCTAGTGAAATGCACATTGCCCTCAGAGTTCTCACGTATATCAGATTTATGCCGCTTCCTGCATCCATGAATACTCTCCCAATGTCGTATCCCCCTATTTGTGCTTTTAGTACCATTGGTGCATGCCCTGTCCTGGGTACTTTCCTTGGGTGGTCTGCTCTGCTGAATTTAACTGGTTGATCGGGCCACTTTAGATACTCTGTAGTAGCTGGTGGCGATGATATTGCCAGGTTGACTTGTCTTGATATGCTCTTCCTCTCTTTCTTCGACTTTGGCACTGGTTGAATCATTGCTGATATATATATATATATCTTCGACTCCAGTTGCTTTGCGAGTCGCTGCATTTGATATCCTTGGCTTGTTATTTTTCCGCCCTGTCGTGTTCCTTGATTTGAATCCAAGGCGTTTTGTAACCTTAGGAAGGTTCTGCAATCCTTCATCTGGTGGTTAGAGACTCTTTTCCCGTCAAAGTACGCGTAATGGATGCGACAAGGACCATATAGCATATCTTCTACTGAGGGACCCGAGTACCTTGGTTTCTCCTTTCCCCTGCTGTCTCTTGCCTGAAACTCTCTATTTTCGTAGCCTTTCTCATTCCTTTCATCGTATCCCGCGGCTATCTGATTTCTCCTTCCATGGTTGTCGCTGTTGCGGTACCATCGCCTTTGCCCGCTGGATTTGTCGACTTCCGGTGAACGTCCCCTTTTGTTGTTATACGTGTCTTCTCCGTCGGCAAATCTGTTACCTATCTCCATTAGTTCTGAAACTGTTCTCGGCTTTACTCTTCCTATCTCTTCCACGAGGTCTGAGCGATGAAGTCCGGCTGAAAAGGCATCTATTGCTCTTTCATCGGAGACGTCCTCTGCAGAGTTTTTAATTACACTCCAGCGTTGTATGTAAGAGCGCAGAGTTTCTTCTCTTCCCTGTATGCAGGATTTGACTTCTTCCAATGACGCTGGTCGCTTGTACGTTGAGCGAAAATTCCTTGCAAATTGGCTTTCTAGCTCTCCCCAACTTCCGATGGAATCATTGGGTAGTGTATTTAACCAGGACCGCGCTGCGTCGGTGAGGTGTAACTGCAAACTTTGCATTGCCGTTGCTCTTGTTCCCCCTAGTATTTGTACTGTTTGTAGATAGTCTGACAACCATAGCGTTGGTTCCTGTGACCCATCATATTTTTCCTGATCATGTGGTAACTTAAATCCTTTGGGTACTCGCATTTTGTGAACCCTGGGGGTAAACCATAGCGCGCCCATTTCTTTTTCGTCATCTTCATAGTTTTCTTCCCTCCATGCGTAACGTGAGTTATTTACCCTTGCTTGTGCTATTATGTTCCTTGCATCCTCCTTCCTCTTTTGGTGTTTCTCGTCTTCTGAGGACTCGATAGTTTCATCCCGCGGAGATTTGTGCTTGGCCTCCTCTTTTTCCCTTTCACTGCGGTGAGTCGACTTTTTCTCTGAAATATTTCCCTTTAGCTTTTCTTCTACTAACCCGAGGCTCCGTATCGCGGCTTGATGCATTTATTCCCGTGGGTCACCAGGTTTTGGTTGCGTGGTTAGTAGGTATGCTTGTGCTGCTATCAATGCTGCTTCTGGTGTTTCTTGCACGAATTCTTCCTCCTCTTCTGGTTGGTTCACGCTTGGGCTTCTCGTATAGCTTTCTTCTACTACACGTGTTGTTATCCTTCTATTGTGCTTCGGGTCTTTGTGCCTCTCCATGCTGAATTCCGATGATTTGGTATATTTGCTCCAATATCTTTCACTTGGCGTGCTGTTGTGGCTTGGGCTTCTCATAATCATATCTCTTTCTTGCCTCAGCTTTTTCCTGTGCTGGTGTAGCACGTATTGGTACCCCATTAAAACTTCTCTTCTTGAATCTGTGGGTACATCAGTCCCGTGGTTGACAGCTGTCATGATCATTCTCCACTCTCCAGCCGAGACATGCACTTTCTCCTTCTCTCTCTTATCATTGCTCCTTATTTTGTCGACTTGCATGTCGACCTCCTTGTTGCCAGTGTGATTGTTTTCTTCTTCTGCTGCTTCAGTGATGATAACGCATAATTGGTGTATGCTCCTGGAGACGCTGCTACTTCTGCTGGCGATATCCCTTGATTTGTCTACTGCTTCTTCTACAGTGGTCTCTAGCCCGATTTTGTCGGGTTCCTCTAATTTTCCCTGCAAATTTTCTGTTGCTGCTAAGCTGACTGGCGAGTTTGCCTCACTAGAAGAGCCTACAGATGATCCGGATGTTGTCATCCTCTCTGCTTTACCCATCGGCGGTACTGATTTCGTCGGATCCGAAAGGCGAGTTGAACCCGAAGGTCTGATGTAGAAGCTTAAACTTCCGAACGTCAATTCCATCTCTTGATTTTCGTTGACTTCTGGATTGCTATTGGCTGAAAGCGAAAAAGCTGTCGAATTCATGATTCCAACGCCCAGAGTCCCCATGGTCGGCGCCAATTGTCGAGGGTTAAACTCTGAACTCGTATTTCGACTATTATTACAATTGGTCCTAGCTTACGGGCCTCAGGGCTACTCAACTAACGGGCTCTATTATCTATACCCTTGTCAGTCAGTCTTCATAGGTTGATTAGAGCTTCGATGGGCTCCTTTCCTGCCATGTTCATAGCTCCTTCCCGGAACAGGGAGTATCTTGATACTTTTTGTACACTCTGCAGAGGTGGTCACTTGTACCCATAGGAGATCAACGCTTTGCTGCACGACCGGGCGTACTTTCCCGTCCATACTTCCTTGGTATGTGGCCAAGTCGTTGATCCGAGCCAATCACTGTTCCTTCCCGCGACCTTGCATACCCACCCTTTTGCAGCTCCAACTTCGGTTTGCTACCCTCGCCGGTCTACTCTTTGGTAGTTGCCGACCTCGGCATACTTGTCCTTGACAAAGAGTCACCCCCACCGGTTTGGTTATGCACTATGGTAACACCGGCCTCGGTACTCTACCCCCGTCGTTGCCACAATCCATCATAGACCGCCAGAACCGAGGAATCATTAAGGGGATTCCTCCCATCCTGAAGCTCCGCGCAGGGAGACAACTGCTCCGGAACGGCGCGTCCGTTGATATGCAAGAGGGAAAAGATACAGCTGACTCTTCCATCCCATTCTAGACCCTATGGTTGACAGTATTTTACGGCACAAGAATCACTGGCGACATTGGTTATTAATCCTAGGTGAACATTCCAGTTATAGTGGGACCTCCACCATACTCTTACCATGGTCCCACTGCCCACCTTCCTAGGTTGACAACCACCGTGGTTGTTAACCACTAGTCATATTAATTTGAGAAAGCAGAACCTTTGATTTCGAATGCAATCATAATAATAATACCACAAGTATATTTGCAAGTAATTTGCTAAAGATAAACAAGAGATATGAGCAAGAGTGAACTTGCCTGCAAACTGCAAGGTAGTGCAGTTGGATTTGTGGAAGTGACCCGGGACCTCGGGTTCTGGAAAACAGCATCATTGTCCGATTAGGGCAATGGTTAAAGATTCAAATAATGCATGCCTTTGAAGTGTGTGTTCCCTTTATACCCCCCAGAAGTGTTTTATTTTCCTCCTAGAATTTATATATTCCTTTTATGATTTTAAGGAATATATGTTATCAATTTCTTCATTCAAGAATATTCTTCAATATTCTGGAATGGAGTCCAATTTTGATAATGAGTTCTATTCTAACCAGATTTTTCTTAGATATCTCACAATTTTATTATGGAAAAGTCTTTTTAGGTTCCCCCTTCTTTTTAATACTATTTATCTTTATAGGGTGATTTATTAAAAGGTGTATATACCCTAGTTATGAATTTACCAGAGTATATGTTATGTTAAATTCATTCATGAATTCTAAGGATAAATTCTTGAATGGATTTACTTTATTTTAATTCAAGGATGTTATTGTCCTTTAATTTTATTTTCTCCTTTAAAACATTTCAAGAAGTTTTTCTAGTAAAAGAAAACTCCATAATTCAATTATGAACAACTTCTCTCATATTCATAAAGTCACTATTTATGTGATGAAAAGCTCAAAAATCATTTAGAGTTATTTTTGCAAAGTCAAGCTTATTTTTCTGCTTTTTATTGGGTGTTAAAAGGTTTTTCTAAAAACCCTTTATTTCCTATTCAAATTTCTGTTTTTTAAAACTTGGTTAAAATCTCCCCAGCCCCACCTGTCAGCCTGGCCCACCTGTTGGGCCTGGCCCATCTGTCGGCGCCGGCCTACATGGTCGAACCCGACCAGGTGGCTCGGTCAAACCGACCGGGCACTCGTCGCGCTCACCTTTCCCCTTCCTCTCGCCCGAGCTCTGGTGACTGCGTCGCCTCGCTGCCACCGCGATTGATTCCGACGGCCTCCGCCGGAGTTAGCCGCCGAGATGGGTAGCAATCGGTAGATCTCGCGATGGCGCTCCTGCCTATCCGAGGGATCTGGTCGATTACCCCATGTACGCCCTCGGCTCTGTCGCCTCCTGTGCCTTGGATCTCGGCCATGGTGACCTCAAGCTTTGTCTCGAGTTGCTTGGCCTTCCCCTCGATGAGATCTGGTGCTGGTGGGTGTGGTGCCTTGCTGATGTGTCGTCGGTGCCTTCCCCTGGCTTGGTGCCATCGTGGCCATGCGGGCACTACCTCGCCATGCCACGGTGGTACCTCCTGGGCGCTGAGTAAGTTCTCCTCTTCCTCTACTCCTCTCTGCATCCTCCTGGAGCTTCCTCTGGCCATGCTCCACCTCCCAGATGAACTGGGGTTTCTACCCCATACCTGCTCTCGTGCTGTTGATCTAGAGCTTGCTGTGATGTGTGTGATTCATGTTCTATGATCACTCCTTGTCCATTAATCTTGCAGTTAGAGCTGGAATACGTGTGTGCTAGCTGCCACTGTCAGTTTCAGACATAGCTTCAGTTAACACTTTTAACTGAAGCTTGCTGGTTTCAGTTAACTGTTCAATTTGCTGGAATTCAAACTGAATGCTATGATGTCTCTCTACTATTTAATTATTCAGTTTATGCTATTGCTTAGTTGGCTGAGAGCTTGCTAGTGGCTGGTCTTGATTATATATACCAAGTACATGGATAACTATGTGTTAGTTATCTCTGAATGTTGCTGTTTAATTAGCTATGGTGTAACAGCTTCATTGCACTTTCTTGCAGTGCTACTGTTGTGCTGGTTCAGTGATGCAAACTAGCTTCTGTTGAGCTTGATTAATCCTAGCTGTGATGCTAGATTCAGTGGCTGCTGTTGTGGCTCTTGCAGTAGCTTCTGGCTATCTGCTTCACTGTGATGCCTCCTTGAGGTGTGCACAGTTACTGTGGGGTGTTGGCTGCTAAGCTGGGTGCTCTTGAGAGTAGATCACCCTCTGTGGTGATCTACTGGTGGCTTATTTGTTTAAAAGTGTCCCTATCCACTTTTCCCAGATGCTTACTCAAACTTGACCAATTTCATGGACAAAGCTGATGGTTTTATAGGTTTAGGTCTCAGTCTTGTTAGCCTAGGCAACCCATGTGCCACTCCTGGCATTGTTCTTACTGCTGTGAGTATTTCCTTTGAGAAATTCCCATGTAAGATTATGTGTTGTGGAGTAGGTGCTGTGGATGGCCTTGTCTTCAAGGTCATGGCCTCCTGGTCATCCAAGTGATGACCAAAGCCCTTTTTATTATCAAGATTTGCTTGATTCATGTGTGGTTGTGCTCTGTGCTTCCTGCCTGGGAGATAAACTTGTGAGTTTTCTCCAAGCACTGATGTGTGTTGTGGTTTAACAATAACCTGCTTCTGAAGAGTAGCTTGTTCTTCTGGATATTTCTGATTTCCTGCTTCTTGTGGCAAGCCTGCTCCTCCTAGCTGCTTCACCTAGTTCCTAGTTGAACTAAGTAACCATGTTGGTCTTTGGTTTTGCTGGTTTGGTTGATTTGATGGTGTGCTGGTGGTGTGAATCTCCCCTGTTGCTCAACTCATGAGCAGGGTAGATTGTGTGGTGCTGATTCTGTGATGGTGATTTGGTCTCAGCTATGGTGGTGTGCTTGGTGTGATGTTGTTGCTGGTGTGGTGGTGTTGTTCTTGGTCGGCTGGTGTTCTTGGCTGAGCAAATCCACCTCCTGTGATGTTTTTATACTTGCCTTTGTTCCCTGGGGGCTTGATACCTCTGTCCATGCGTTTGATGAGTGAGCTGCTATGAGCTTGCTTGCCTTGCTCGGCTGGCCTGGGATATTTTCCTGGGAGCTTTGGTGATAAGCTCAAATGGGATGTTTTCCTGGGAGCTTTAGGAATATATATACTTGTATTCTTTTATGCTTTGTTGTAATATTCTTTTATTCATTCCAAGTTTGTAATTATTCTTTTATTCGAGAATTTTGTAAAGACAATGTATAATGTGTTGATGATCAATAAAGTCCAAGCTTTTTCTTATTATTAATGTTTATCCTTTCTAAATGTGCTTGCTTAATTTCCATTAAATATTCATAATTCAAATTCATATTTGAATTCATAAGTTAGATTAGGGTTTTAGTTGTTTCATTTCACCAAATCGCAACAAGCAATAGATCAAAAGAGATCATGTCGAATTCTTTCGCACTCCGAGAGTATACCATACCCCCTCGAAGAGAGACTCGATCCCCCTTAGGTTTTAGTGAGAAAAGCATGAACAAATCCCGTAATTTGAGATGCTATGCACAAAAGGCCTCTAAACTACCCCGGAGTTATCCTACGTGCTGGGATATTACACTTCATCTCATCTCATCATTCTCCAATCCCTACACTTGAAAACTTCCTTCATACAAAACTTAACACAATTCTATTAGCAACGTTAGCATAAGCATAATAGTAAATCAATCCTTTTTGGTTCAGGTTTCAACTAAAAAACACCACATATAAAGAATACTACTGTAGCAACTTCCTCAAAAGTCCCGTGATCAAAAGAACTCAAAAAGAAAGCGATCGAGAGGCAAACACAAATAGTGGCAGAAATTTGTCAAAATAGAACAGCTGACAAAGGTCGATTTTTTCGAGGATGTTCTGTTGCTCAAATCGAAAAGTGAAAAACTAATGAAAGTTTGGATATAACCTGGGACATATGCACAAGAAATCGCAGGTCAAAAAGATATTCTGAGAATTTTCACGAATTTTTACGGTGCAGCACCGAAATCTGTTTCAGGACAGCAACTTCCCCAAATCTTACCTCCCTCAAATTAGAGGTTCTTCTTGGCACAACAACGAAATAAAAAGGATAAGGAGCGGTTATTACAGTAGTAATAACTTCCAAGACTCAAATAAAAGAAAAATTACTGAAAATAAAACAATGGGTTATCTCCCAAGAGTGCTTTTCTTCAGCGCCTTTGAGCTAAGCGCAGAAATGTGGAAATCAAGTATTATCAAATGAAGCATTAAGATTAACTGTTTCCTCAAGAGCACCACATACCATACTAGGCACTTTATAAGTTCCCGAAGATGATTCAACCTGTAAGTTACTCTTAGTTGAACTAAAAATCTTACCAATCTTAAAAATATGCTGCGGTTTAGGCACAAACACCTTAGGAACATACATAAATTTTTGCTCTTTTCCAACAAAAGCTTTCTCCTTCTTAAAGTTAAGAGAAGATAAAATTGAACTTAAAGTTTCCATAGACTCTTCTAGTTTCCCAATCCTAAGGTTTTGACTATCAAGAGTAGTACTAGCCTCTAAAACGGTGATTCTCTTACCGATACTTTCTATCGATTCATTAACCTGGCTAGCGTTATCAAGGATATTTGACAAACTTTTTTCTAAAGAGCTAAGATTTTCTAAAACTTTCTCCAAAGTGACCTCAATTTTAACAACATGGATAGGTGGTACTCCCACTAAACTTTCAATTAAAATGCATGCTTCAAGAGCGGGAGTACCCAGAAAATTACCTCCTGCAAGAGTATCAAGAACGCACCTATTCCAACTAGATATATACCAACATAAAAATTTCTAAGGAGGATCATGGTAGAATGCTTCTTCGTACACCTATGATGAGCATTGCTAATTCGGTACCAAGCATCTTTCAAACTCTCTCCCCTTGTTGCTTAAAAGTACGGACCTCAACTTCAGGATTACTCATTTTAACAAGACTAAAAGCAAGTAAATAAAAGCAAATATAAAGGAAACTAGTTTTTTTGTGTTTTTGATAAAACGATGCAAGCAAAAATAAAATAAAGCAAAACAAAAACAAAGTAAAAGATTATGCGTGCGAGACTCCCCTTGCAGAAGTCTTCTTTCTCCCCAGCAACGGCGCCGAAAAACTCGTTGATGGCTTGTAAGTAAAGCTCATTGGGAACCCCAAGAGGAAGGTATGATGAGCACAGCAGCAAGTCTTCCCTCAGTTGTGAAACCAAGGTTGAATCGAACCAGTAGGAGAAAGCCAAACTTCAGAAGGTGATGCGTGCTAGCTTCGTGACACTCCGGACAAGGGCACCAGACTGCTTGTCGGCATGTAGCTTTTCACCAGCAGCAACGCGAAACCTGCACACAACACAACCAAGAACTTTGCTCCCAACTTACGATGAGGTTGTCAATCTCACCGGTTTGCTATAAACAAAGGATTGAGCGTATCGAGTGGTAATAGGATAATAGTATGCAAGAAAGTAAACAATGCGAGTAAAAGTAAAACGGTATAGCAATGTAAAGGAAATTGGACCAGGGTCCACAGTTCACTAGTGGTGTCTCTCCAAAAGATAAATAACACATGCTGGGTAAACAAATTATAGTTGGGCAATTGATAGAATAAACATAACGTACATATGTCATGAGGATCACTATGAGATTCACTCTGGGCATTACGACAAAATACATAGACCGCCATCCAACTGCATCTATGACTAAAAATCCACTCGTGGGGAATCGTCTGAGGACCCCTTGAGTATTAAGTTGCGAACAACAGATAATCGCATTAAGCCAGGTGCGTAATGTAAACAAAGCAAATATCCTTGGACACAAGAATGTTGTTTTATCCCTAGTGACAATAGCACATCTACAACCTTAGAGGTTTCTGTCACTCCCCCAGATTAAATAGAGGCATGAACCCAACTATCGAGCATAAATACTCCCTCTTGGAGTTACTAGCATCTACTCGGCCAAGATAGCTACTAGCAACGGAAAGCATGCAAGATCATAAACATCATAGAGATAACATAAAGATATATATTCAGCACATCAACTTAACATAGTACCAATACTCATCGGATCCCAACAAACACAACATGTATGATTACATAAAGATGATCCTGATCATGTAGGGCAGGTCACAAGATCTAAACATGAAGCACATGGTGGAGGAGACAACCATCTAGCTACTGCTATGGACCCATAGTCCAAGGTAGACTACTCACACATCACTCCGGAGGCGACCATGGTGGTGTAGAAGGCCTCCAGCAGGGTGCCGGGAAGAGCTCCTGGATCCTCCCGATCTCGTGACGGCGACGGCGGCAGCTTGCAGTATGTTTCATGGAAAAGAGATCCGTCCCTTAGGTTTTTCCCGTCGAGGGGAACTTATAGGCGAAAGGGCATCGTCAGAGGTGGGGCCAGCTGGCCTCACCATGGGGCGGCACGGCCAGGTGCTGGGCCGCGCCCCCCTGTGGTGAGCCTGGCTCCTGGCCCCCCTCTATCTCATCTTCGGTCTTCGCGAAGCTTTGGTAAAAATAGGAGGTTCGGCCTTTGTTTCATCCAATTCCGGGAATATTTCCTGTGTAATTTTTCTGAAACACAAAAACAACAGAAAACAGGGAACTGGCACTGTGGCATCTTGTTAATAGGTTAGTTCCGGAAAATGCATAAAAATGCCATGAAATGTAACAAAACTCAAAGCAAATGGTGTATAAACAAGCATGGAGCATCAAAAATATAGATACGTTTGAGACGTATCACATACCCCTAATAGTTCTTTGCATCTTAAAAACATTCTCCATGTTCCTAGTGCATCTAAAAATCTGTTGTCTGTCCACAAACTTACACTTGATAATCCTGTCTTTATTGAGTATCATCCTTTTTTTCTTTTTGATAAAGGATCTGGACACAAGAAGAATTCTGTTTAAAGGTCCCTGTCAAGGTGGTCTCTACCCGCTAGTGCCTTTCACTATCAGGTCGCCTCCCAAGCAAGTTTTCAGCACAATAAAGTTGCCATCCTCTACATGGCACAAAAGCCTAGGACATCCATCTTTGTTTGTGGTTCAGCAAATTATTAGGAAGCATAAACTTTCCCATACCCCTGAAATAAATCCATATGTTTGTGATTCTTGCCAACTTGCAAAGAGTCACCAGTTGCCATATCCTGTGTCCACCAGTGTTTCTACTACTCCCTTGGAGTTAGTGTTTTCTGATGTATGGGGTCCAGCACCTGTCTCTGTTGGCAAACATGAATATTATGTAAGATTTATTGATGATTTTAGAAAGTTTACATGGATATATCTTCTTAAGAAGCGCTCTGATGTTTATCAGGTTCTCCAAAATTTCTAGCAACTTGTTGAGCGCAAGTTTGCTAAGAAAATAGTCACCATGCAAACTGATTGGGGTGGTGAATATGAAAAACTTCATGGTTTCTTTCAAAAAGTTGGTATTACTCACCATGTCTCATGCCCTCATGCACATCAGCAAAATGGTTCCGCTGAGCGCAAACATCATCATATTGTTGAAGTTGGTCTTGCCCTGCTTGCAAATGCATCTATTCCACTTAAATTCTGGGATGAAGCTTTTCTTACAGCCACTTTTCTCATTAATCTTCTTCCAAGTAAGGTGATCATACTGGCCAAACTTGTGCCCCTACAACAAGATAAAGCTCTCTTTTTGATCCACTCATTGTGTCTTCCTAGGATACAGCTCCCATCATAAAGGAGTAAAATGTCTTGACACCTCCACTAGTCGTGTCTATATCTCCAGAGATGTAGTGTTTGATGAATCTGTGTTTCCCTTTGCATCCCTCAATCCAAATGCTGGAAAGCGTTTTCAAAAAGAAATTCTTCTTTTACCTTAAGATACACCATCTACTTTAGGGGATGCAAATATTGATGACTATATGCCATTGCCTGTTGTGCCTAATGTTCATTCAGTTATTTCAGAACTTGTTGCTCCAGATGATTAGGTTGATGGTGCTAACAATGCTAATGAAAGTACTGAAGAAATCGAAATTGAAACTGATGGAGAAAATTTAGCCAACACTGATGCTCGACATGTTGTGCACGAAGACGTGCAAGCGGACATGCATGGCACAGGTGCGGATCTCGACCTGGGCGTGGATTCTGACAGCGCTGCCTCATGTGGGTCAGCTGGTGCCTTCTCGTCGCCGCCGTCTTCTCCCGATCGCTCTCGCTCTGCGTCCCCGATGCGCGGCGCTACATCCTCAACATGTCTGTCTCCTGCACCAGTGTCTCCGGCTCGTCACGTCTACACACGACACCGGCATTGTTCTGCGTCTCCGCCACTTGCACCCTCACCTCCTATGTCTGATGTTGGTGGTGATGATAGCCCTGGTGGGACTGACAGGGAAAATGATGATGATTCTGTGTCTCCGTCTTCACCTGTTGCTGAAGTTGCTGAACCTCGGACACGCTTATAGAAAGGTATACGATAGCCAAAACAATATACTGATGGTACTATTCGATATGGTATGTGACGAGGGTTAACTCGACAAATGTCCTAAATGAAGGACTTAGGATCGGGGAGATAGGGCGTTGGATGAACTCAAAGGTAAAGTTAGTCGAAACAGGTGTATATCAAAAGTAAACTTGGGTGTTGAACCTGGCTTGCTTTCAATCTGGCCTACACCGTCCCCTCCTGGCCCCTATATATAGGTGGCCAGGTCTCGAGGACCGGGTAGGGTCCGATACATATTACAACATCGACATACGGTAAGAACTCGTATTTCGACTATCATTACACTTGGGCCTAGCTTAACGGGCCTCAGGGGTACTCAACTAACGAGCTCTATTAGCTATACCCTTGTCAGTAGCCCCTGAGATTCTACCAGAATTGCAGATTCGGGTTGAATCTCTAATCTTTAAATCTTCGACACAATCAATTCTTTGACTTCTTCATATCTTTAAATCTTCAACTTGGCCTTTCGACTTATTTTTATGATAATATCTCGCAAGGGGTTTTGATGAACAAGCCTGACAACTCTGACGGATCAAGAGGTCAGCTAACTGCCGGAATAGATACTTGCCACCTACTTCAAATTCAATCCCCTTGGACTTGAATTCGGGATACCGGTCAAACCCATTCTTTTGCCGCATTTAGGACTTACAAAGAATGAGTCCCAGTGGTTCTCAGGGTACCCAGTGCGTCCACCAGGATTTTCTTCGCGTCGTAGACACGGATACATACCAGCAGAGCGCATCCATGTGCGTATGCCAGGCCTCACAGGACGGATCCCGGGGTCTTACCTTTGTGATAAATCACGGCATTCGAGTTTCATTGCGATAACGCAACTCGAGAATCACATGTCGCAGTCTAATTTTGACTGAAAATATTTGGGTTATACAACCATAAAAACTCGCTCATAGTCCAAGGTAGACTACTCACTCATCGCTCCGGAGGCAAGCATGGCGATGAAGAAGACCTCCGGTGGCGATTCCCCTCTCCGGCAGGGTGCCGGGAAGAGCTTCTGGACCCTCCCGATCTTCGGGTCGACGGCGGCGGCGGATCGCGATGTGTTCTGGAAAAGTGATCGGGTACTTAGGTTTTTTCCGTCGGGGGGTCTTTATAGGCGAAGGGGCGATGTCAGAGGAGGGGCCAGGCGGCCTCACGCCAGGCTCGCGCGGTCAGGCCCCTGGCCGCGCCGTCCTGGCGTGTGGGGCCCTGGTGGCCCCCCTCCTACTCCTCTTCGGATCTCTGGAAGCTTCCGGGTAAAATAAGACTTCAGGAACTTGTTTCGTCCAATTTCGAGAATATTTCCTGTGTATCAGTTCTGAAACACAAAAACAGCAGAAAACAGGGAACTGGCACTATGGCAACTCGTTAATAGGTTAGTTCCGGAAAATGCATAAAAGTGCCACGAAGTGTAATGAAACAATAGGCAAATGGTGTAAAAACAAGCATGGAGCATCAAAAATTATAGATACGTTGGAGACGTATCAAGCATCCCCAAGCTTAACTCCTGCTCGTCCTCGAGTAGGTAAGTGATAACAAAAGAATAATTTTTGAGGTGACATGCACCTACACAATCTTGATCATGTATGTAAGCATTTGTGAGCTGGGATCATAAGAACTTAAAACATGGGCATGAAGATATAATCTTAACAATAAGAACTTAGCAACCATGTTGTAAACATGCAAATGAACACAAACAAAAGATCATGAAAATGAAACAATGAAAGTCAAACGTGTGTTCAAATCATAAGGAAAAACATACAAATGGTTTTCAGCTTGTCCTTCAAAGAGAGCAAAACATAAATGCATAGGACACCTTCAAGTTTAAGAGGGCGACTAGATACAAATAATTTGAGAACAAGTGAAACCAACAATATGAATCAATCAATGAACTTTGGGACAATGCATATCACACTAAGAATGACAACTATGCTCTCTTAATGGTGCATAAAGATAGATGGTGGTGACTCAACATAAAAGTAAAAGAAAGGCCCTTCGCAGAGGGAAGCAGTGATTGCAAGTTTTATAACCTTCAAAAATTATGGTACTTACCGGCTTTGAGCTCTCATTGCCCCCATCATAAGCATCTTGAATGGTTAAAGTTAATGCGAGAACAATTATGAAGCATATGCTTGACAAATCATAAGTTGAAAACCTCGTGCCCCATGAATACGAGTACCCAAACCTCATGCTACTTTACTTGGAGTCCCAAGCAAGGCTCTTGTCATTGTAAGTATATGCATATCATTGAGAACCGCCAATGGGGTACCTCCGTGCCCGATGACATCGAACAAGCCCACACCAAAATGACAGGACAAGCAGACAATGAACACCTCGACATCTCTTTTATTTGCCTTTTGTTTAGCTTTTTATTGTGAGATGCGTCATCGAATGTTCACCATGGGTATACTGCAAATTTCCACGAAGAATTATGCATGGCTTAGATAGGCGGCCCAGCGTTTCCCTAACACATATACAAACTCCATGATCCCCACAATATTCCCAATTCATTTCACACCGTGGGCATCCATAAACAAAAGATCACGATATCAACTCAAATAAGAAGTGCAATGTTGAAAGCTTGCCCCATGACAGCATGGCTGGGCTAGAATCCAACTTACAACTTGCAAGCATAACAACTCAACATAAGAGACCACAATGTCAAATTTTTAAGAACAGGAAAAAGTAAAGTGTGCCTTCCGGTTCGTGAGAGCTTTACTGACCGAATTTCGCATAACACTGGTAAGAGTTTAATTTGAAGAGAAAATAAAAGCAAGTCAAATTTACTTGGAATAGCAAATTGCTAGTACGTATGTATGGTGGACACTTTGGAAAACTTTGGCTTATAGGAGTTGGATGCACGAGTAGAGCTCATACTCAGTACAAGGCGAGGGCTAGCAAAAGACTGGGAGCGACCAACTAAGAGAGCAATAATGGCCATAATCATGCAAAGCGACAAAGCGACATTAAAAGAAGCATAAGATGGCATCAAAAGTCAAAAACTAAATGATCATGAAGGCTATTGGCGACTTTGTAAGAGTCTAACATGTGTGAGCATGCGCCAAGTCAACCCAAATAAAGCATCAAGGAGAAAACCAAAATAATGCTTCCATACAATAAAAACAACGCATGATTTTTTCAAAGGCTCATTAAGCAATCTCAGTTATTTGAGACAAGTCATGCTACAGCAAAACCACTAAGCATACTATCAAAAAGACATCAAGCATGACATGAAAAAGCCTAAGCCGCAGTCTACACAAGCTCCTTCTTGTACCACTATTTTGCACAAAGCTTTTTCTCTTTTCCAACACCATTTGAAATTTTTAAAGACACCTCTTTTGATGAAAAACAATAAAGATCAGAGGCAAAAATACACCTTCATGAAAAGATATGACAAGGTCTGAACGCAAATCAAGGTGAAAATGAAAACCAAAAGCAGTAGCGGAAAAAGAAGAATACTCGATTTTTAATAAGAGTGAAAACTAGAGCGTTCTTGGCAAATGAAAACGAGTACATCTCCTCCAAAGGAAATTTGTTGGGGTCCAACCATTTATTGCAGCAAAAAAAAAACTAAACCAACTAAGAAAACTAAAACAACTGACGCTCCAAGAAAAACACATAGTGCATGAAGCAATAAAAATATAGTGTTTTGAAAGGTGACCTGATTTTTGCCGATGAAGAAGGGGTGCCTCGGGGGCATCCCAAGCTTTGACGCTTGTACTTCTTGGATATTTCTTGGGGTGATGCATGGGCATCCCCAAGATTGAGCTTTTGTCCATTCTTCAACTCATCTCATCATTCTGCAATCCCTTCACTTGAAAACTTCCTTCATACAAAACTAAACACAATTCTATTAGCAACATTAGTGCAAGCATAACATATAATCAACCCTCTTTTTGCTTCAGGTTTCAACTCAAAACCACCACATATATAGTAAATACTACTGTAGCAACCTCCCTAAAAGTTCCATGATCAAAAGAACTCAAAAGAAAGCGATAAAGTGGCAAACACAAATATTGGCAGAAATCTGTCAAAACTGAACAGCTGACAAAGGTCGAATTTTTTAGGGGTTTTATGTTACTCAAATCAAAAAGTGTTCAACTAAAAAAAGTTTGGATATAACCTGGGGCATATGCACAAGAAATCGCAGGTCCAAAAGATATACAGAGAATTTATACGAATTTTTACGGTGCAGCACCGAAAACAGTTTCAGGACACCAACATCCCCAAATCTTTACCTCACTCGAATTAGAGGCTTCTCTTGGCACAAAAAAAAAAACAAGATAAGGAGCGGTCATTACAGTAGTAATGACTTCCAAGACTCAAATAAAAGAAAAATTACTGAAAAGAAAACATTGGGTTATCTCCCAATAGTGCTTTTCTTTAACGCCTTTGAGCTAGGCGCAGAAAATTGCGAATCAAGTATTTTCAGAAGAAACATTAAGATCAACTGCAGAGGTCTTGTCAATAAGGCATTGTATTTCATCCACATAAGTTTTAGAAGACCCTTTGTGATCATGCTTTGGTGCACTATTTTCATCAAAAAGATTTTCAGGACAGATCCAGTCAAAATTATTTTCGAAAGCTTCACACAATCCCAAGAGCTTGCAAGGTATAGGTACTTCGGCTCCTTCATTGTTTGTACTAATAACCTTTATAGGTGAACCGAGTTTATTAAAATGTTTAAGAACTTTCCTAGCTTCAATAACAACATCTTTAAATTTTAAGCGCAAAGCTTCCAAGATAAAAGCTTTCTTTTCGGGATCCTCAATTTCATGAAGCTTAAGGAACATGTATTGCATAAAAGGATTAAGACTAGCAAACCTAGCTTCTAACATGTGAACTAAATGAGCAGAAGCAACTTCAATACTAGGAGCTAGCTCAACCAAAGACTTTTCCTCAACTTCCTCATGCATACTAATGTGATTAAAGAACTCCTCAATGTTACTTTTGCCAATAATTGAACCACTACCTACTGAGAGGTCCTCCAGAACGTACTTAGGGATCAACATGATAAACTAAAAGTAAAGAAATAACAACTACCAAGGATTCTAATTTTTTTGGGTTTTTGATATAAAGCAATGCAGGTAAAATAAATAAAGTAAAGCAAAACAATAAAACAAAGTAAAGGATGTGTGTGCGAAAACTCCCCTCGCAGAAGTCTTCCACTCTTCCCCGGCAATGGCGCCAGAAAAGAGGCTGATACTCCAAATTGATGTGGAAGATCAGAGGTCCTTGTGCGTGGTGAATGACCAGCCCGTTGGGAACCCCAAGAGGAAGGTATGATGAGTATAGCAGCTTGTTTTCCCTCAGTTAAGAAACCAAGGTTTATCGTTCAGGAGAAAAGCAGACAATGACGACTGAAGGTGATGCTTGCTAGTTTGCGACAGCTTCAGACAATTTATATATGGCGCCTCGTCCAAGCTTTGCTTGCTAGCTGCAACGCGGAACCTGCACACAAACAACCAAGTACTTTGTTCCCAACTTGCGATCAGGTTGTCAATCTCACTGGTTTGCTTGAAACAAAGGTTATGAGCGTATCGAGTGGAAAACAGTAGAGTATGCGAATAAAGTAAACAGTGCGAGTAAAGTAAACAGGTAATAGCAATATGATGGAAATAGGACCGGGGTCCACAGTTCACTAGTGGTGTCTCTCCATAAGATAAATAACACATGCTGGGTAAACAAATTACAGTTGGGCAATTGATACAATAGAGATAAACGTGATATGTCAAGAAGATCACTATGAGATTTACTCTGGGCATTACAACAAAATACATAGACCGCCATCCAACTGCATCTATGACTAATAATCCACTTGTGGCGAATCAATCCGAGAACTCCACAAGTATTAAGTTACGAACAACAGATAATTGTATTAAGCAAAGTGTGTAATGTAAACAAAGCATATGCCCTTGAGCATATGAATGTTGTTTTCTCCCTAGTAGCAACAGCACATCTACAACCTTAGAGGTTTCTGTCACTCCCCCAGGTTAAATAGAGGCATGAACCCACTATCGAGCATAAATACCCCCTCTTGGAGTCACTAGCAACTACTCGGCCAAGATAGCTACTAACAACGGAGAGCATGCAAGATCATAAACAACATAGAGATAACAACAGATAATATTCAGTACAACAACTTTATCATAAACACCAATATTCATCGGATCCCAACAAACCAAACATGTAGAATTACATAACGGTGATCTCAATCATGTAGGGCAGCTCATGAGATCTAAACATGAAGCACATGGTGGAGGAGACAACCATCTAGCTACTGCTATGGACCCATAGTCCAAGGTAGACTACTCACTCATCGCTCCGGAGGCAAGCATGGCGATGAAGAAGACCTCCGGTGGCGATTCCCCTCTCTGGCAGGGTGCCGGGAAGAGCTTCTGGACCCTCCCAATCTTCGGGTCGACGGTGGCGGCGGATCGCGATGTGTTCTGGAAAAGTGATCGGGTACTTAGGTTTTTTCCGTCGGGGGGTCTATATAGGCGAAGGGGCGATGTCAGAGGAGGGGCCAGGCGGCCTCACGCTAGGCTCGCGTGGCCAGGCCCCTGGCCGCGCCGCCCTGGCGTGTGGGGCCCTGGTGGCCCCCCTCCAACTCCTCTTCGGATCTCTGGAAGCTTCCGGGTAAAATAAGACTTTAGGAACTTGTTTCGTCCAATTCCGAGAATATTTCCTGTGTATCACTTCTGAAACACAAAAACAGCAGAAAACAGGGAACTGGCACTGTGGCAACTCGTTAATAGGTTAGTTCCGGAAAATGCATAAAAGTGCCACGAAGTGTAACGAAACAATAGGCAAATGGTGTAAAAACAAGCATGGAGCATCAAAAATTATAGATACGTTGGAGACGTATCAATAGCAAATTGCTAATAGGTATGTATGGTGGACACATTGGAATAACTTGGAGTTGGATGCACAAGTAGAGCTCATACTCAGTACAAAATGAGGGCTAGCAAAAGACTGGGAGCGACCAACTAACAGAGCAATAACGGCCATAATCATGCATAGCGACAAAACATCATTAAGAGAAGCATAAAATGGCATCAAAAGTCAAAAAATAAATGATCATAGAGGCTTATGGCGACTTTGTATGAGTCAAACATGTTGTAAGCATGCGCCAAGTCAACCCAAATAAAGCATCAAGGAGAAAACCAAATTAATGCTTCCAAATAATAAAAACAACGCATGATTTTTTTAAAGTCTCATTAAGCAATCTCAGTCATTTGAGACAAGTCATGCTACAGCAAAAATCACTAAGCATACTATCAAAATGACATCAAGCATGCTTGAAAAAGTCTAAGCCGCAGTCTAAACAAGCTCCTTTTTGTACCACTTTTTTGCATGAAACTTTTTCTCTTTTCTAACACCATTCAAACCTTTTTGAGACAACTCTTTTGATGAATACCAACATAGACCAGTGGTCCAAATACACCTTGATGCAAACATAAAACAAGATCTGAACAAAAATCAAGGCAAAAAATGAAAGCTAAATGCAGTTCTAGAAAAAGAGAACACTCGTTGAATGATAAGAGTGAAAAACGGAGTGTTCTTGGCGAATGAAAAGCAAGTAAATCTCCTCCAAAATAAATTTGTTGGGGTCCAACCATTTATTGCAGATAACAAAACAAAAGAAAACTAAAAGCAAAAGTAAAGATGCTCCAAGAAAAACGCATAGTGCATGAAGCAATAAAAATATAGTGTGTTGAAAGGTGACCTGATTTTTGCCGATAAAGAAGGGGTGCCTCGGGGCATCCCCAAGCTTTGACGCTTGTACTTCTTGGATATTTCTCGGGGTGACATGGGAATCCCCAAGCTTGAGCTTTTGTCCATTCTTCATCTCATTTCATCATTCTCCAATCCCTACACTTGAAAACTTCCTTCATACAAAACTTCACACAATTCTATTAGCAACGTTAGCATAAACATAATAATAAATCAACCATTTTTGGTTTAGGTTTCAACTCAAAAACACCACATATAAAGCATATACTACTGTAGCAACTTCCCCAAAAGTTCTGTGATCAAAAGAACTAAAAAAGAAAGCGATCGAGAGGCAAACACAAATAGTGGCAGAAATCTGTCAAAACAGAACAACTGACAAAGATCGATTTTTTCGAGGACCTTCTGTTGCTCAAATAAAAAAGCGAAAAACTAATGAAAGTTTGGATATAACCTGGGAATATGCAAAAGAAATCGCAGGTCAAAAAGATATTCTGAGAACTTTTAATGAATTTTTACGGTGCAGCACCGAAATCTGTTTCAGGACAGCAACTTCCCCAAATCTTACCTCCCTCAAATTAGAGGTTCTTCTTGGCACAAAAACGAAATAAAAAGGATAAGGAGCGGTTATTACAGTAGTAATAAGTTCCAAGACTCAAATAAAAGAAAAAGTATTGAAAAGAAAACAATGGGTTATCTCCCAAGAGTGCTTTTCTTTAACGCCTTTGAGCTAGGCGCGGAAAGGTGCAAATCAAGTAATATCAAGCGATGAAGCATCAAGTTCATAATTTGCTCTAAGAATAGAGTCAAAAATAATTTATTCCTCCTCCTAGGGAAGTGTACCATACCTTTCTTGAATGGGAATTGATATTTGATGGTGCCTTCCTTCATATCAATGATGGCACCTACAGTTCGAAGAAAAGGTCTTCCCAAAATAATAGGACATGAAGCATTGCATTTAACATCCATAACAAGAAAATCAACAGGAACAAGGTTATTGTTAACCATAATAAGAACATCATTAATTCTTCCCAAAGGTTTCTTCTTAGCAACATCAGCAAGAGGAACATCAAAATAACACTTTTCAAGCGGTGGTAAACCAAGCATATCATAAATCTTTCTAGGCATAACAGAAATACTAGCACCTAGATGACATAAATCATGGCAATCAAAACCATTAACATGCATATAAATGATGGGCTTCCAACCATCTTCTAATTTCTTGGGAATAGAAGCTTTTTGCTTCAACTTTTCCTCCCTAATTTTCATGAGAGCATTTGTAATATGATTTGTAAAAGCAATATTCAAAGAACTAGCATTAGGACTCAAAGCAAGCTTTTGTAAGAACAAAATAACTTCAGATATATTGCAGCCATCAACATTAAAATCATTAAAAGAAATAGAGCTATCATCTCCTACACTCCAAAAAAAATTAGCACCCTTTTGAGATTTTTTTTGCAGTTTTGGGCTTTTTAACACAAGGAGTAGGAGTTTTTTCTGCACCAATCAAAGTAAGAGGATTACTAGCATTTGGAACAACATCATTAGAGGTAGTAATAGTACATACCTTCATCTTTCTAGCCATCTCATCTTCTCTTTCCCACCTGGCATGCAATTCTGCTAACATCCTAACATTTTTATCAATCTTAACTTGGATAGCATTAGTAGCAGCAAAAGTATTACTTTCCTTCACATCATTAGGCAACACTTTTAGTTTCAGAAGTTCAACATCGAGAGCAAGGCTATCAACTTTAGAAGTAAGAATATCAATTTTACCCAACTTTTCCTCAACAGACTTGTTAAAAGCAGTTTGCTTACCGATGAAGTCCTTGAGCATGACTTCAAGCTCAGAGGGCGCACCCCTAGTGTTGTTGGAGGAATTACCATAAGAGTTACCATAACCATTACCATTGGTAGAAGGATACGGCCTATAATTGTTGCTAGCAAAATTGTTCCAATAAGCATTGTTGTTGAAATTATTATTTCTAATGAAGTTTACATCAACATGCTCTTCTTGAGCAACCAAAGAGGCCAAAGGAACATTATTAGGATCAACATGAGCTCTATCATTAGAAAGCATAAGCATAATAGAATCAATCTTATCATTCAAGGAAGAGGTTTCCTCAATAGAATTTACCTTCTTACCTCGTGGAGCTCTCTCGGTGTGCCACTTAGAATAATTTACCATCATGTTGTCAAGGAGGTTTGTTGCGGCGCCCAAGGTGAGGGACATAAAAGTGCCTCCAGCAGCTGAATCCAATAGATTTCTTGAAGAAAAATTCAGTCCTGCATAAAAAGTTTGGACAATCATCCAAGTAGTCAGTCCATGAGTAGGGCAATTCTTTATCATAGATTTCATTCTTTCCCAAGCTTGAGCAACATGTTCATTATCAAACTGTCTAATCTTCATGATATCACTATGCAAAGCTATAATCTTAGCAGGAGGATAGTATTTTCCAATAAAAGCATCCTTACACCTATCCCAAGAATCAATACTATTTCTAGGCAAAGATAGCAACCAATCCTTAGCTCTTCCTCTTAAAGAGAAAGGAAACAACTTAAGCTTAATAATATTACCATCTACATCCTTATACTTTTGCATCTCACATAGCTCAACAAAATTGTTGAGATGAGCTACAGCATCATCAGAACTGATACCAGAAAATTGCTCTTTCATAACAAGATTTATCAAAGCAGGTTTGATCTCATAAAAATTTGCCTCAGGAGCAGGTGGCGCAATAGGAGTGCAGATAAAATCATTGTTTTTGGTGCTAGTAAAGTGTAATATCCTAGGATTAGAGGTTATAAAAAATTGAGGCAACAGATGTGTGCATTGCATTTCATGCATAGAAAATCTGGGTAATTTTCGCGCGTTCAAATAAAACATATCAAAGTGATTGGAGTTTCAATTGAGTTGATGGAATTGAAGTAGCTCATCAACTAGAGCGCGATAAACTTCAACATGACCTTTGCTAAAACCTTGTTTCGGGTAGTGATAGTCACAACAACTAAAAGAGTTAAGTGAGGTAAAACTAAAATGCTGGACACACCATTTTAGAACCTAATATCTATTCACACCAAGATCATCATGGTATTCTTTAAACCCTAATTCTTTCATGCTAAAGAAGTCAAAACAAGTCTTATTCTTAAATCATGAACTATTCTGTATTCTTATGTTCTAAACTAGTGAGACCAAATGTGAGAAGTGGAAAGGTTAACTCAATGCCAATTTGGTTATTAGATTTACCTTAATTTTAGGTGAGATAACTTAAGAGCATTAGAGCCATTCCTAGAAAGGTCAACTAGGAGACTTTATCTTTGACTCAACTTCTAATCAGGTTAAGTCATTTGATATTGGGGGTGACCGTTTCACAAACCCTAATTTTGGTCTAGACTAGAATCATACTTAGGAAGTGACCAATACCTAGACTTATGGAGTTATGAAGTGGAGTAGATCCTATATGAATCACACAAAGGGGAGATTATATCCTTAATCTCAGAAGGTTGGTTCAACCTATAATAAACCCTTGGTAGAGGGAGTTGATGAAGGAAATAAAATAGATTTATTATGGGAGTTGATGAAGGAAATAGTATGACTAAGTCAAGTACATGATCATGCTTGCTGATGAAAATAATTAGGTTAGTAAGGAACCTTGTCTGATAAGCAGATATCATCCTAACACCAATGGTGGAGTAGGAAACTAAATGGGGTATATCTCAACTAGGAGATCTTCAATCTTATGGAAGTTATGTTGGAAGCCTTCATCTATGTACAAGTTTCCCATTAGGAAATGTAACTTGTTATAGGAGGAGATCACAAGCTTATACCCTAAGGGTTGGCTTTACTTAGAACCTATAGATGCCACACTGCTCATATCTTGGGATTGATCAATATCTTCCAAGGAGAGTGGATGCAATATTATCCAACTCCACACCTTCTCATTTTATCCCTTTGGAACCCTAACTTACAAATTAAATTCTACTTATGTATTACCTTGTGATCATAAGCCAATTGTATACTCCTATTCCATTTCAAATCCAAATCATTAGAGAACTATAAGCATAAGAATTATGCTCTAGGAAACATACACTACTTATAAAACTCAACAGTAGTGAAGGTTTTATGTTTGTGGTATTCCATCGTCTGAAACCAAAATGCACATTTATAAATCAGTAGGAGTGTATCCAAGCTACATAAAAATATTTGGAGACTCAAATAAAAGTATTTGAAACCATCTCCATTAAAATCATTAATTAAAACCTTCACAAATATTTACATTGTTCCAAATTCTAAGGCATATTAAAAACATTTACAACACAAGTAAAGGGGCTAAGTAAATTCCTTGCAAAGTTGGATAAAAATTTCCAAATCCAATACCTACAAAACAAAGTAGCAAATTTGAGTTAAAATGAAAACAGAAACAGAAAATAGAAAAGAATTTAACAGAAGAAAAAACATAGGAAGAGAGGTCACCAGACTGGAGCCCAGCCGCATAGCCCAACTAACCGGCCCAACCAACGAAGCCAGGCCACTTACCGTTTCGGAGAGGGAGTCGTCATCTTCCTCGCGCCAGGAAGCTGCTGCGTGGCCGAGCCGCCGTCGCTCGATCCACCGCCGTCTCTCCAACGCTCCCGATGAAGACCGCCGCCCTCTTTCGCCTATAAAAAGTGTGTCTCCGCTGTGGATAAGCCCTAGGAACCCTAGTTCTTCCTCCCCGAGGTTCTTCTCATCGCCGACCGAAACCCTAGCTCCGGCCAATGTCCATCGTCGTCGCTTGAGGTCACCCGAGGCCTCCCCGTCTAGTCCTGGAGCTCCGCTTCGATGCCTAGGGTCTCCTGGAGGGTTGAATCGAGGAGGGAAGGTCTCAATCGGTGGATTTCCACCGTTTCCCTTTGCAGCAAACTCACCAGAATCGGCGAGGTTGAGGTCACCTCCATCCGCGATTCACCCCAACGATCACCTTGGAAGCACCCAGGTGAGAATCCGAGTCTCCTGAGCATCTTACCGAGTTGTAGGAGTCACCGTAGCTCGCAAACGCCGTAGGCCGCGCCGTGCGCCGCCGCAGCACATGGTCGCCGGTGTCACTCCGGTCACCATCTCGAGCGGAGCCGTCACCAAATTGCTCCCTACGTTCTACTGAATCTTTTTAGCCTATCCATGCGTCCGGGGAAGTCTCCGATCGTCGCCGTCGTCGCCGTTTGCCTCACCGGCGGTGAGCCCTGTGCGTGGTCAACCATGCTGACCCGGTCAATGCCACCGGGGTAGCTGATGTGGCCCTGGCCCACTAGTCAGTGAGTGGATCTAGGTCTGAATCGGTACAAAAAGTTTTGCGGGTTAATCAGAAATTCCAGAAAATCTTAGAAACTTATGAAACTCATATCTTATTCATTTTAATTCAGAAAAAGGCAAATAATATATCAAAATGTTCAGAAAAACAAAATCTATCTGTTTAACTTATAATGTTGCATACTTGTGTGAAATAATTTTGAACCAAATTTAAAAACTTGTTTAAGTAGTATTTGAAGTTTGAATTTAAATTCAACAAAAATAATTTAAACAAGATTTTCAAATACCAATTAAAAAAATTTCAACCTCAAGAATGATATTTCAATTAATACTTCATTATTTCAAAAATGTAAAACTTATACTTTACTATTAAGATTTCTAAACCCTAAAATGATTTTTTTCCTAAAAACAAATTCAATCTAGCAAAACTTAGGAAAAATCATAAACTTGACAAATAATTATTTCCTAACTCTAATATTGCTATTTCAACAATTGTTTCATTAAGAGATAATCTAAACCATTTTAAAATCTTTAATCAATTAAAAATTGGATTCCAACCTTGAAAATCTAGGAACCTAAATAACCAAGCTTTCCTACTTATTTCTGAACAAAACTTGAAACCTAAAATGAAATTCAATAACTAAAACTCATTAAGGTATATGTTCTTCAAAAGTTATTCTTTCGAAGTACATATAACTTAATCACCTACCATTTCTTTTAGTACTAAAACTAATCACTACCTCAGTGTGCTAGTCTATCCATACTTCCTAATTCCACCACTAGTGGTTAGTTTGATACTCTATTTCAACATAGTATACTTTAGTCAACTAGCTACTTGCAGAACCTTTGTTGCAACTCAAAAACTATTACTTCCTGACATCACCTAATAACCATTCCTTTAAGTAATAAAAATAACCATTAAGGTATTTGTTCTTCAGAAGTTATTCTTTTAGGAACATATCAAATAAGCATCACACTAATTCATAGGTCCTCAATTAAGAAATAACTATGCAGGATAAAACTATTAACAACTCTAGCATCAACCATGAATAGATTACTTTACCACTACTTGCTCTTAATTAACTATTTGAGTGCCTGTGCTTGTTAAGATTGTTGTCAACTATAGAAACAACTATATATGGTAACAACAATCTCAACTACTTTGAATGATCATGCTCAACTTATATTGTATAGATACTAGATGGATCTCAGCTTATTTCCTGATATGCTCCATTTAATAACTACTCTCAGATTATGATAGAGCTATGCTAAACCCTAGAACACTAAATCTTAGGTGTAGTGCTTCTAATCAATAATAAACTTGTTCTTCAAATGTTATTCTTTAAAAAGACATTGAAAGTAAGTAACCCCAACTACTCCATTAATCTTGAACTTATATAACTCTATTTGGTGTTAAGATTGTTGTCAACCCTAATACTAACTGGGTATTCTTATCAAATAAGAATTACTTTAGCTTTGCTTGTCCATACCCAACTACTTGTTTGCTAATAACAAGATACCACTTAAAAGTGTTACTTTCAAGTTTTCACCTGTTGCTATACCAATCCTAGGCAATAACTATTGTTTTAAGCTTTATTCGAATACTTTGAAAGTTGTCAGTCAACTAAAAGTCCTTAACAACCTTGTTGTGGAGTGAATCTAAAAGTGCAACTTATTACAAAGAAATCATCACAACCTTATATACTAAACCATCAGGGTTAGGTTACGCTTAGAACGATGCATAGCATATATGATGCATATCATGCTGCAGTTCTTTTAACATCATCTTTATCTGATGATGGTGCTATTTCAATATTTGGATTTCCTACGTATCAAAGACCTTGACTTGCATAATCTTGCAGACAAAAAGGCAAGTTTATCTTGCTCATATCTCTTGGTTGCACTGATTTTGAAATTTCTTGCAAAGTGATGACTTCAAACTCTAACATTTCAAAAGGGATGGAAAACCTATTTTCAGAAATGAACATGACTAGAGGTTATCGACCAGTGGTGATAACCTAGGAAGGCTGGCAGGTGGAACCACGGTAAGATTGTGGTGGTGGAGGTTCCACTTGCACGGGAAAGTAAACCTAGGATTAACTACCAATGCCACAGTTATTCTTGTGCCGTAAAAACCGTGTCATCCATGAGACTTGGAATGGGACGGGAAAGTCAGCTGTATCTTCTCTTGTTCGCATGTCAACGGGCAGCCAGTTGCCGGTCGCAGTAGGTCTTGCGGGACTACTTGCATATGGGTGGGACACCTAAGTTCTCACGGCACTGGTGTCTATGATGGTCCGCAAGAGGCGCCTAGGTACTTCATTGTTGGGGGTGAATATCAGGGGCATAACCTACTATGCGTGAATTGGGTGGGCATGCATTCTGCCGAGAAGGCAGTGATTGGCTTGGATCAATGACTGGGCCCCACACCAAGGAAGTGTGGACGAGCATGCAACTCGGTCGTGCAACAAGGCTTTGATCTCTTTTGGAAGGACACACCTCTGCAGAGTGTAAAAGGATGTGACATGTTACCCCTTGTTTCGGGAAGGAGCTGCGAATGCGGCAGGAAAGGTGCTTTCAAGGCACTAATACCCTGTGTTGGCTGTTGGGCATAGTTTTCATAAGTAAAAGCAATCTTTCAAGAAACTTTGATAAAACCTTGCATTGGCCTACGACTCTTTTGGGTCCATGGCTTTAGTTAGTGCATATCACACAACTTCTTTCTAAAGAAACTTGCTGGGTAACGCTCGTTACTCACCCCAATCTCTTAAACCCTTGCTAGACTATGAAGAATTAGATGGAAGGCAACTCAAGGAGACAACCTCAAGACCTAAAGATGAAGATGAAGAATTCTACCAATGTCAGGATTATCAGCGGAGTCAACAATTATTGCGAAGCTTGGTGGAAAACTAGAATAGGGATAGAAGGAAACCAGTTTGCCTATTCCTAGAACCTAAGTAGCTAGGATATTTCTCTAGCTAACCAACTGCATTAGTTTTAGTTTAGATTAGTCTTCCTTGATTCTTTCTCGTTTGTAGTCGCCAGGACTAAACCTCTACCTGTTGAGGAGGTTCTGAAGATCTTCTGTATGCTGAAAATTGTAATCCTATAAACATACCGTGGACCTGCGATGTTTCTGTTGTACCACTCTGATGGATGTAATACTAGTGAGACGGTGTTTCATTGGTGTTATGTCAACGACTTGCATACTACACATGCAGTGGTATGCTGGGTCACCACAGCTGGTATCAGAGCAAACACTTTGACCCTAGGATTAAAACCCTTTAATAGGAGACCTGTAGGTTTGGTAGTGACTATAGGAAGCCATCTTATCTAAACCAATTCTTCTTATGACTTGGGATGGATATTCAACAAAAGAATAATCGTGACACACTTAAGTCAAATTGTCTTACCTGCTTTTCCTAAGTGAAGTTAGATATCTTGTTCCATACCTAGTAGATATGACATCACTAGAGCCTTTCATAAAGGATGGAAGTGGATTATATTTGGTATACAATACACGGTAGTCCAAAGAGAGGATACATGGGAACTATCCTATTGGAAGAAGTATACCAAGGGCAATTTGTTAAACTTAAGTCATCTGAAATTGTCGTAGGATGATGTCAAGTGATGAAGTGAGACTATAGGAGGTAGTAGGCCTCAGATTTTAGTCTTGTATATGGATACTCAAGAATGCCATATACAAGTAAGAGGTATTGGCAGTATAGAAACCTTAATCATGTTGGATTCACTTGAGAATCTTCACATGAAGGAGTAGAACTTTGTAGCAGACCTGCAATTTCAAGCTGGGGAGGAAGATGCTCGAGTAGGATAGTGAATGAAGTGTTCCAAACCATGGCAACTAGGCCCAGTATAATTGGACCATAGTTGTTAGTCGGAAAAGTTTGACCCAGCACAATGAAGAAGCTCTATAAAAGTTATGGAGTTATGGGAACCATGTTTAGTAAAGTATGTGTGAGGTATAGGAATGCCAGAAGTTTTGAGAGATCATGTAAGATTCGTCTTCAATAGGACGGAAGGTAAGCTTGAAGTTGTAGTCTTAAAGGAATATGAATCCGTTAGAATGGTTTCCAAACCCCTTTGCTCAAATTTATTCGATTGCAACTGGGCAATTGAGGTAAGTTTTGAGACAAAGAGTAGTAGTCCACCACTACGTGCATATAGCACAATATAAACCTATATTATTTGGTGCCATAAGGTACACATCTAAGCCTGAATTCTAGAGATGTTTTACTCACGAGCTTATGATGATGTATGTTGCCTGCACAAATTTCGATTTTCTTGGATTTTATTGTGTGACTAGATCTATGCATGAAGTTGGACTTTGATGTGCAAGTGCATGTTGCATTATCAAGTCCTTACTTGATGTTATAGTTCTAGAGGGTTAAGGGATTCGAGTGAGGGAGAGACGAATTCCTAAGACAATCAAGCCAGAAGATGAAGAATCACCAGATAAAGGAAGCCAAGAGAAGAAAGCTCCAGTGATACTTCGAAGAATGATTAGAAGGATCCACAGCTAGTTTAGTAAAATAGCAGAAAAGTTGGAATTTATTAACACTCTAGTTCTTAAAACACTAGAGGTAACCCTAGATTACTGAATAGAACCACTAATTAAGTAACCATAATTGAGTTTAAGGTATTTGAGCTCATTGTTATGCAGCCTTGGTTATGCTTAGTACATCACGGGTTGATTGAGGTGTTGTAATACCGATGATCCATTCCGGTATTGCCTGCTGCTTTATTCAGCCTGGGAGTGGTAACCCCAGTAACCCTCATTGATAGCGTGACTAAGACACATAACATTTCTGTATAACATTGATCCCTAGTCCCGAAATCTTGAATTGGTGATTGGTGGTTAAGACGTTAGCAAAGCCTTTCCTTATTGAAGAGATGTAGTCTTTTGTCTACGGACTAAGACTTGTGAGGATTCATGTCAATAATGATCCGTTGATACCATTGGTTTATTTATAACCTTGTTACTTCATATTTCGTTTAAATTATACAATTGCCTTTCGTGGATGTCCTCCGGTTCAAGAGAAACTCTGCCGGATTTCTCCCGTGGCTTTGTATAGACCTTATGATTTGAATTAGGATAAATAGTGATGGGAAAACCCAATTCTCATCAACTATTAGAACTTTTGGGTAAGTACATGCATCCAAAAGTGGAATAGCACACCCTACCTAAATGTTTAACCGAAGAATTCATACCGGTTCTCCACAATTGTGTGGGCACACCGTAGATTTTTTCGAGAAAACCTTAGAAAGACATAGTAGTAAGACCGACCCAAAACTTATAGTTAATCATGGAGTCCAAATGGTTAGAGAACGATGAGTTTGAAGACCATTAGAAAAGTCTAAGGGGAAGAGTTCAGGAAAGCCAAAAGTGTTGAAAGTTAGAGGAAGTATGTCGGAAGTAAACTCTTTCCAAGAATTGTCGTAACCTTATGGAGTTCGGCATAGGAGTGAGATGATTTTGACCATAATCACACCAAGTATGAACCACATCTCTGGTATCATGAACCGCAGCTGGAGAAGATTGAGATTAGAGTTAACCATAATCTTCAACCTAGAAGACCAAATAAGATCTTTAGAGTTGGATCAGAAAACTTGAATGGACACACTACATGTGTTTAATCCGTTCTTAGGTGGTAAAACCAAGAGCCAATTAGGAAGATATGTTGGAACAATTAGTAGGACCCTATAAGCCATAGAAGGTGTTGAAGACATAGATAATTCAAGAGAATGACAAAGAAGAGACCAAGATGTATGGAATTCAAGTGACTTTTGTTTGGAGTTAGACAACAGAAGATTCAAGGAACACTCTGGACAAAGGATACCATCTATATCCCAATTAGTTGAAGAAGGAACTTCAAGACATTTGATAACCACACCAAGTTCGTCCAACAACGTACGAGAGTGAAAACTTCGGGATGAAGTTTAGTTTAAGGAGGGGAGACTGTAATATCCCAGGATTAGAGGTTATAAAAAATTGAGGCAACAGATGTGTGCATTGCATTTCATGCATAGAAAATCTGGGTAATTTTCACGCGTTCAAATAAAACATATCAAAGTGATTGGAGTTTCACTTGAGTTGATGGAATTGAAGTAGCTCATCAACTAGAGTGCGATAAACTTCAACATGACCTTTGCTAAAACCTTGTTTTGGGTAGTGATAGTCACAACAACTAAAAGAGTTAAGTGAGGTAAAACTAAAATGCTTGACACACCATTTTAGAACCTAATATCTATTCACACCAAGATCATCATGGTATTCTTTAAACCCTACTTCTTTCATGCTAAAGAAGTCAAAACAAGTCTTATTCTTAAATCATGAACTATTCCGTATTCTTATGTTCTAAACTAGTGAGACCAAATGTGAGAAGTGGAAAGGTTAACTCAATGCCAATTTGGTTATTAGATTTACCTTAATTTTAGGTGAGATAACTTAAGAGCATTAGAGCCATTCCTAGAAAGGTCAACTAGGAGACTTTATCTTTGACTCAACTTCTAATCAGGTTAAGTCATTTGATATTGGGGGTGACCGTTTCACAAACCCTAATTCTGGTCTAGACTAGAATCATACTTAGGAAGTGACCAATACCTAGACTTATGGAGTTATGAAGTGGAGTAGATCCTATATGAATCACACAAAGGGGAGATTATATCCTTAATCTCAGAAGGTTGGTTCAACCTATAATAAACCCTTGGTAGAGGGAGTTGATGAAGGACATAAAATGGATTTATTATGGGAGTTGATGAAGGAAATAGTATGACTAAGTCAAGTACATGATCATGCTTGCTGATGAAAATAATTAGGTTAGTAAGGAACCTTGTCTGATAAGCAGATATCATCCTAAGACCAATGGTGGAGTAGGAAACTAAATGGGGTATATCTCAACTAGGAGATCTTCAATCTTATGGAAGTTATGTTGGAAGCCCTCATCTATGTACAAGTTTCCCATTAGGAAATGTAACTTGTTATAGGAGGAGATCACAAGCTTATAACCTAAGGGTTGGCTTTACTTAGAACCTATAGATGCCACACTGCTCATATCTTGGGATTGATCAATATCTTCCAAGGAGAGTGGATGCAATATTATCCAACTCCACACCTTTTCATTTTATCCCTTTGGAACCCTAACTTACAAATTAAATTCTACTTATGTATTACCTTGTGATCATAAGCCAATTGTATACTCCTATTCCATTTCAAATCCAAATCATTAGAGAACTATAAGCATAAGAATTATGCTCTAGGAAACATACACTACTTATAAAACTCAACAGTAGTGAAGGTTTTATGTTTGTGGTATTCCATCGTCTAAACCCAAAATGCACATTTATAAATCAGTAGGAGTGTATCCAAGCTACATAAAAATATTTGGAGACTCAAATAAAAGTATTTGAAACCATCTCCATTAAAATCATTAATTAAAACCTTCACAAATATTTACATTGTTCCAAATTCTAAGGCATATTAAAAACATTTACAACACAAGTAAAGGGGCTAAGTAAATTCCTTGCAAAGTTGGATAAAAATTTCCAAATCCAATACCTACAAAACAAAGTAGCAAATTTGAGTTAAAATGAAAACAGAAATAGAAAATAGAAAAGAATTTAACAGAAGAAGAAAACAAATAGGAAGAGAGGTCACCGGACTGGAGCCCAGCCGCACAGCCCAACTAACCGACCCAACCAACGAAGCCAGGCCACTTACCGTTTTGGAGAGGGAGTTGTCGTCTTCCTCGCGCCAGGAAGCTGCTGCATGGCCGAGCCGCCGTCGCTCGATCCGCCGTCGTCTCTCCAACGCTCCCGATGAAGACCGCCGCCCTCTTTCGCCTATAAAAGGTGTGTCTCCGCTGTGGATAAGCCTTAGGTACCCTAGTTCTTCCTCCCCGAGGTTCTTCTCATCGCCGACCGAAACCCTGGCTCCGGCCAATGTCCGTCGTCGTCGCTTGAGGTCACCCGAGGCCTCCCCATCTAGTCCTGGAGCTCCGCTTCGACACCTAGGGTCTCCTGGAGGGTTGAATCGAGGAGGGAAGGTCTCAATCGGCGGATTTCCACCGTTTCCCTTTGCAGCAAACTCGCCAGAATCGGCGAGGTTGAGGTCACCTCCGTCCGCGATTCACCCCGGCGATCACCTTGGAAGCACCCAGGTGAGAATCCGAGTCTCCTGAGCATCTTACCGAGTTGTAGGAGTCGCTGTAGCTCGCAAAAGCCGTAGGCCGCGCCGTGCTCCGCCGCAGCACATGGTCGCCGGCGTCACTCCGGTCACCATCTCGAGCGGAGCCGTCACCAAATTGCTCCCTACGTTCTACTGAATCTTTTTAGCCTATCCATGCGTCCGGGGAAGTCTCCGATCGTCGCCGTCGTCGCCGTTTGCCTCATTGGCGGTGAGCCCTGTGCGTGGTCAACCGTGCTGACCCGGTCAATGCCACCGGGGCAGCTGACGTGGCCCTAGCCCACTAGTCAGTGAGTGGATCTAGGTCTGAATCGGTACAAAAAGTTCTACGGGTTAATCAGAAATTCTAGAAAATCTTAGAAACTTATGAAACTCATATCTTATTCATTTTAATTCAGAAAAAGGCAAATAATATATCAAAATGTTCAGAAAAACAAAATCTATCTATTTAACTTATAATGTTGCATACTTGTGTGAAATAATTTTGAACCAAATTTAAAAACTTGTTTAAGTAGTATTTGAAGTTTGAATTTAAATTCAACAAAAATAATTTAAACAAAATTTTCAAATACCAATTAAAAAAATTTCAACCTCAAGAATGATATTTCAATTAATACTTCATTATTTCAAAAATGTAAAACTTATACTTTACTATTAAGATTTCTAAACCCTAAAATGATTTTTTTCCTAAAAACAAATTCAATCTAGCAAAACTTAGGAAAAATCATAAACTTGACAAATAATTATTTCCTAACTCTAATATTGCTATTTCAACAATTGTTTCATTAAGAGATAATCTAAACCATTTTAAAATCTTTAATCAATTAAAAATTGGATTCCAACCTTGAAAATCTAGGAACCTAAATAACCAAGCTTTCCTACTTATTTCTAAACAAAACTTGAAACCTAAAATGAAATTCAATAACTAAAACTCATTAAGGTATATGTTCTTCAAAAGTTATTCTTTTGAAGTACATATAACTTAATCACCTACCATTTCTTTTAGTACTAAAACTAATCACTACCTCAGTGTGCTAGTCTATCCATACTTCCTAATTCCACCACTAGTGGTTAGTTTGATACTCTATTTCAACATAGTATACTTTAGTCAACTAGCTACTTGCAGAACCTTTCTTGCAACTCAAAAATTGTTACTTCCTGACATCACCTAATAACCATTCCTTTAAGTAATAAAAATAACCATTAAGGTATTTGTTCTTCAGAAGTTATTCTTTTAGGAACATATCAAATAAGCATCACACTAATTCATAGGTCCTGAATGAAGAAATAACTATGCAGGATAAAACTATTAACAACTCTAGCATCAACCATGAATAGATTACTTTACCACTACTTGCTCTTAATTAACTATTTGAGTGCCTATGCTTGTTAAGATTGTTGTCAACTATAGAAACAACTATATATGGTAACAACAATCTCAACTACTTTGAATGATCATGCTCAACTTATATTGTATAGATACTAGATGGATCTCAGCTTATTTCCTGATATGCTCCATTTAATAACTACTCTCTGATTATGATAGAGCTATGCTAAACCCTAGAACACTAAATCTTAGGTGTAGTGCTTCTAATCAATAATAAACTTGTTCTTCAAATGTTATTCTTTAAAAAGACATTGAAAGTAAGTAACCCAACTACTCCATTAATCTTGAACTTATATAACTCTATTTGGTGTTAAGATTGTTGTCAACCCTAATACTAACTGGGTATTCTTATCAAATAAGAATTACTTTAGCTTTGCTTGTCCATACCCAACTACTTGTTTGCTAATAACAAGATACCACTTAAAAGTGTTACTTTCAAGTTTTCACCTGTTGCTATACCAATCCTAGGCAATAACTCTTGTTTTAAGGTTTATTCGAATACTTTTGAAAGTTGTCAGTCAACTAAAAGTCCTTAACAACCTTGTTGTGGAGTGAATCTAAAAGTGCAACTTATTACAAAGAAATCATCACAACCTTATATACTAAACCATCGGGGTTAGGTTACGCTTAGAACGATGCATAGCATATATGATGCATATCATGCTGTAGTTCTTTTAACATCATCTTTATCAGATGATGGTGCTATTTCAATATTTGGATTTCCTACGTATCAAAGACCTTGACTTGCATAATCTTGCAGTCAAAAAGGCAAGTTTATCTTGCTCATATCTCTTGGTTGCACTGATTTTGAAATTTCTTGCAAAGTGATGACTTCAAACTCTAACATTTCAAAAGGGATGGAAAACCTATTTTCATAAATGAACATGACTAGAGGTTATCGACCAGTGGTGATAACCTAGGAAGGCTGACAGGTGGAACCACGGTAAGATTGTGGTGGTGGAGGTTCCACTTGCACGGGAAAGTAAACCTAGGATTAACTACCAATGCCACAGTTATTCTTTTGCCGTAAAAACCGTGTCATCCAAGAGACTTGGAATGGGACGGGAAAGTCAGCTGTATCTTCTCTCGTTCGCATGTCAATGGGCAGCCAGTTGCCGGTCGCAGTAGGTCTTGCGGGACTACTTGCATATGGGTGGGACACCTAAGTTCTCACGGCACTGGTGTCTATGATGGTCCGCAAGAGGCGCCTAGGTACTTCATCGTTGGGGGTGAATATCAGGGGCATAACCTGCTATGCGTGAATTGGGTGGGCATGCATTGTGCGGAGAAGGCAGTGATTGGCTTGGATCAATGACTGGGCCCCACACCAAGGAAGTGTGGACGAGCATGCAACTCGGTCGTGCAACAAGGCTTTGATCTCTTTTGGAAGGACACACCTCTGCAGAGTGTAAAAGGATGTGACATGTTACCCCTTGTTCCGGGAAGGAGCTGCGAACGCGGCAGGAAAGGTGCTCTCAAGGCACTAATACCCTGTGTTGGCTGTTGGGCATAGTTTTCATAAGTAAAAGCAATCTTTCAAGAAACTTTGATAAAACCTTGCATTGGCCTACGACTCTTTTGGGTCCATGGCTTTAGTTAGTGCATATCACACAACTTCTTTCTAAAGAAACTTGCTGGGTAACGCTCGTTACTCACCCCAATCTCTTAAACCCTTGCTAGACTATGAAGAATTAGATGGAAGGCAACTCAAGGAGACAACCTCAAGACCTAAAGATGAAGATGAAGAATTCTACCAACGTCAGGATTATCAGCGGAGTCAACAATTATTGCGAAGCTTGGTGGAAAACTAGAATAGGGATAGAAGGGAACCAGTTTGCCTATTCCTAGAACCTAAGTAGCTAGGATATTTCTCTAGCTAACCAACTTCATTAGTTTTAGTTTAGATTAGTCTTCCTTGATTCTTTCTCATTTGTAGTCGCCGGGACTAAACCTCTACCTGTTGAGGAGGTTCTGAAGATCTTCTGTATGCTGAAAATTGTAATCCTATAGACATACCGTGGACCTGCGATGTTTCTGTTGTACCACTCTGATGGATGTAATACTAGTGAGACGGTGTTTCATTGGTGTTATGTCAATGACTTGCATACTACACATGCAGTGGTATGCTGGGTCACCACATAAAGTCACACAACTTGGTGTTTTCAGGAGTACCCATTCTAGCAAAACTAAAAGCAAGTAAATAAAAGCAACTATAAAGGAAACTAATTTTTTGTATTTTTGATAAAAAGATGCAAGCAAAAATAAAGTAAAGCAAAACAATAAACAAAGTAAAAGATTGTGCGTGCGAGACTCCCCTTGTAGAAGTCTTCTTTCTCCCTGGCAACGGCGCCAGAAAACTTGTTGATGGTGCGGTGTTGATGATGTAAATGACCGACCAGTTGGGAACCCCAATAGAAGGTGTGATGAGCACAGTGATGGTGTGGTGATGAATGGTGCCAGAAAACTTGTTGGCGTGTAGTTGATGAAGTAAATGACTGGCTAGTTGGAAACCCCAAGAGAAGGTTTGATGAATATAGCAGCAAGTTTTCCCTCAGTTATGAAACCAAGGTTATCAATCTAGTAGGAAAAAGCCAAACTCAAGAAGGTGATGCTTGCTAGCCCAGTGACACTCCAGCAAGGGCGCCATTAACGATATCTTGTTAGCGCGTCTTCAACTAGTAGCAACATGCAACCTGCACATAACACAACCAAATACTTTGTTCCCTACTTACGATGAGGTTGTCAATCTCACTGGTTTGCTGTAAACAAAGGAATGAGCGAATCGAGTGGAAAGCAATAGTAGTATGCAAGTAAAGTAAACAGTGCGAGTAAATTAAATAGGTGATAGCAATATAATGGAAATAGGACCGGGGTCCACAGTTCACTAGTGGTGTCTCTCCATAAGATAAAATAACATATGTTGGGTAAACAAATTACAGTTGGGCAATTCATAGAATAAAGATAACGTGATTATGTCGAGAGGATCACTATGAGATTTACTCTGGGCATTACAACAAGATACATAGACCGCCATCCAATTGCATCTATGACTAATAATCCACTTGTGGTGAATCAATCCAAGAACTCCATAAGTATTAAGTTGCGAACAACAGATAACTGCATTAAGCAAAGTGTGTAATGTAAACAAAGCATATGCCCTTGAGCATATGAATTTTGTTTTCTCCCTAGTGGCAACAACACATGTAGTGACCTCATCTTTTAAAGATGACGATCCCAGTGCTTTTCAGTGCTAGTCCCTGGATCAACGCTAGCACACAAAGTTTGAGATGTAATATCAAGAAACAAATGTCATTTTATTACATCGCATGATCCAGCAATTACTTAAAGAACTTACGATGCTTATAGCATAGAGCTTTCAGAGTTTACAACGAAATCAAAAATAGCATGGAGTCCTTCTTCTTCATGTGCCACAGGCGAACATGTTGCGGATAGACTCGTAATCCTGTCGTACCTTTCTTTATCGTCAAAACCTGTAACATGAAACGTTGTAGCCACAAAGGGTCAATACACTTGAATTGTATTGGCAAGATGTCATTATCTGGTGGACACAATGGAACCTAACACTTAAATGAATATTTGGCTAGGTGGAGCTTCAGGCCTATTTGCGCTAAGCAATTTTAATCCTATCATTTTCTTGAAGCAAAACTTTAGCTGGACAACTTGACTTGGGTGATCTACCCCTGTAGCCACAGGCCGTAGTTATCGTACGGGACACACTGGTCGATAGATACCTACAGCAATTGTCAAAACCTTAATTACTACCTATGGACAACCTGATTTGGGTGAACTATTCCTGCAGACACTGGCACATAGACATGGCACGGGAACTGCTAGCCAATAGACACTTGCACCAATTACCATATTCCCAGTTCAACCCATAAGTTTTAATTTTAAGAAGTTGGCATGAGGAGATCCTTGAATAGCTTCAAAATCATGTCGCTCAAAATTGTCCATAACCGGGGACACGGCTAAGTACTTAGTTTTAACCCTCTGCAGAGGTGGTGCACTTTTCCCACAAGACTCAGTCAACCTCTTTTGCCATGATGCTCATTTTTCTCAAATGGCCAAGTGAAGACCAAGACGAGACCTTTCAGAGGCAATCCCTCAGACCAACCCGGATGCGCTCCCAAATACCACCGTCTATCCGTCTGGCTGAGTTCTCACAACTTAGTTAGTCAAGACAGAGCCCATATGACTCGTGGTTGCACTGGAAGCTTCACGACTTGAACGTCTCCAATCTCTTTGTTCCTGGGTGGCCGTCCACAAGTGAGATACAAACGACCGCCATAGACATGGCTCCGGTGAACCACTCAACATAAATCCATCTTACCACTTTCCACCCAGGTGTTTCATTAACTTAGTTGTTTTCTTGGTTTTTGCAAAACAAGGTTTTTCAACACTTAGTCAAAACATGTGATAACCCTTCCCACAATAAGTGTAAGGCAACCTATAGCAGCAGTAGTTCTACTAGGAGATGCAAAAGCTAGACATAAGCTAGACTCATAGCCACTAGACATATCTTATAAAAACACCTACACATGCATCTTCAACAAGAAGGCTACAAGTGACAATACTTTTGTAGGACAGGGAGATGATGACACTTGCCTTAGTAATTTTTCTGAAGATTGTACTTCTCTTAGTCAACACACATGGCTCTCCGTACAACTATAAGATAGAAAGTAACACGACATAAACACACCTTTCAAGCAATATAATCAAACAAGACAACAAAAGTGTTTATTTGTTTGAACTTAGTCTTGATTTGTCTTAGTGATAATTGGACAAAAGATTGTGTTATGAAGTTGACTTGATATGGATGGAGAGAATGGCTAAGTCAAGGACTTCAAAGGATTGATGGGGGTTTTCTAGATTGTTAAACACTTAGCAAAAAATAGCTTAAGGATATTCTTAGGCTTGGGTTGAGAAGTCAGATGAATAATTTCTAAGTCATGAGGTCTAACACTATTATCTTCTTTGACTCGAGGCTCTCTTCTCTTCTTCTTTGACTTCAACTCCTTGTCTTCTCTTCAACTTCTGGTTTGGCCTTCAACTTCATGTCTTCTCTTCAACTTCTGGTTTGGCCTTCAACTTCATGTCTTCTCTTCAACTTCCTCTTCATGGTCTTGATATGGGAAAACTTCTACGCCATAGTGTTGGAGGGGGTAGTCAAAATACTTAGAAGAATTTTGGGTAAGAGGGAATTGATAGTTTTGCACTTGGGTAAGAATAGAGAGTATATTTTTAATAAGTCATGGTAGAGTTGAGTGGTCATTAGGACTTAGGATTATTCACATTTTTTTGGTTTTAGTGGAACAAAACAAATAGCACAAGGTGCATGATAGCAATTAGGAATTGATATTTTGCAAGGTGCTTAAAACACAACTATTACTTGCAAAAAGATGAACTAGTGGAGTTGATCTTGGAAAAGTGTGAAAAATGTGTGTGAAGTATTCTGGTGGTTTTCTATTATCAATATATTCAATTTTGCAAAAGGAATTATGCCAAAAAAATTTCTAGAATTAAATCTAGGGAAAAAAATACTCAAATTCTCATTCTCATTTGAATACTTGATAAAATTGGTCCGTATAATTTGTGTAGTGGTTCTACTAGATAGAGGATAATAATATGATCCTATTGCAAAAAGAATCAACTGAAAAGGATTTATAGATTTTGAACTATATTAAAAATACTCAAACTCACATATTTAAATTTGAATATTTTTAACTAGTTCAAATGTTAAATTTTATTTCGGAAATGTGTTCTACACAATTTTCGGAGTCCAGAGACATCCTATTTGCAATTTTTGGGTCAACAGATCAAAAGATATGAATTTTCGAAGATTCGCATAAAATCTGACTAATAAAATGAAATTCGTAAATAGAAGGGAATATGCTAGGAATATTCCGTGCGACGTGGCGATGCGTGATTCGCCGATACCCCTTCACGTGCATCAGCCCTGGTGGCCGTCGGATCTGAGTCAGATCGTGCGGTTAAGATCTGTTCCTGGGGACTCACCGGTGAACTTCGGCCGGCGGCGACGGACGGCTCAGGTGCGGTCGGGGCGGCGGCTCCGGCGATCTTCCGAGGTGGCGAAGTAGTGAACGGTCAGAAGCTCCTCAAGGTGGTCACGTCAGTATGCTCGATGACATCTTTTGCTTGCCGGAACGACGGCTACAGGCGGATGGAGACGGCAGCCTTCGGAGAACTCCGGTGAGAAATTACCGGTGATTCGGTAACCTAAGAGAGGGAAAAAGGGTTAGGGCGCCGTTGTACTGCAAGAGGAAAAACTTAGGATGAAAATAAGGAGCAGGGGCGGTCTGTTTTGGCGGCGACCTGGAGCTCGAAGCTCCAACAATGGTGGCGGCGGCGAGATCGGAATCCGGGCTTGGAAGCTAGGGTTTCGTGGAATTTTTTTGAGGGAAAGGCTATGGGGGTCAACGGGTATTTATAGATGAATTTTCTTGGCCAAGGGGTCAAGAAATCCGGTCGAAATCGTGCAAAAAATCTGGCAAAATCGACTCAGCAACGGACTCGTTACGCGCAGAATTCTTGGCTGGAGGTAGGTGGCGACTGCGGGTCCCACGCGTCAGAGGAAAAAAAAATAGAAGCAGGGCTGTGCTGCTGCTTTGCCTGCACGCATATTGGCAGGTGGTTCGGCCGGCCTGCTACTCACGTATACGTGAGTTCCGGTCTCCTTTGCCCTTTTTTTTAATTCGTTTTCTTTTTCTTATTTTTGATTAGTTTTCTAGAAATTGTTTTGGGACTCCGATTCAAGTGAAACGAATTTCTGCAAATTTGTAAAATTATAAATAATATTTTAGGACATTGTGAGACTATTTCTCTGTCCAAATTAGAAATCAAAATAATTTTTGTAGGCTATTGCCTAATAGCTATTTAGACGATTTGAAATGACTATTTTTGTTCTTTGATTTTTTTTCCTTTTCTGTTTTACCATTTCTTTAATAACTTTTGCAATAAAGCTTCAAAATCACTTCTAACAAATTCCTAATTTCTTCAAATCATCACAGCAAGGTTTTAAACCATTAATACAACAAGTTTTTAGAAACATACCATGATTTCCTAGGCAATTCCTAATTAAGTCAATTAGTTTTGCTTGCATAAAGATAATGAAATTAGGGTTTTCTAAAGGAATCCTTTGAAAATAGGAGAATAGTATTTTATAAAATAATAATTGGAATTCTCACCCAATCATAGGTTTCTAAAAGATAATCTTTATTAAAACCTTTGTAACTCTCTTCCCTGCAAGCAAGCTTGCATAAGTTTGAAATAAAGAAAGAAAATAACATTTTTGAAATCTTTCATTTTCTCAAAGAAGTTCTTCAAGTAATAATAATAGAAAGTTTGAAATGGCTTTTTCTAATAAGGTTTTAAATTAATCAAAAAATTTAATTCCTTGTGAAATTTTAAATCCAGACAAGCAAAAATGGTTCCTATTTTTATTTATTTTCACATTCCAAATTTTGGGATGTGACAGACTACCACCCTTAAAAGAAATCTCGTCCCGAGATTTGGAGAGGCTTGAAAGAAAAGATGGGTTTGGGTACTATGTGGGCTACCACCCTTAAAAGAAACTTTTGTGGTTAGCCTAGGTTTTGGGTTCATGGTAGGCACATCTTGGATATGACTTGGCACTGGGTCATCTTTTGTACCATGTGTAGCTTCTATCTTCATTTCCAATAGGTGGGTGTCTATTCACACACTATAGCATCCAATCTTCCTCAAGGTGGTTTGAGTATAACTTTCCTCCGTTGTAGAGCTTCTGTCCATCAAGGTAGTTGTTGAATTACTTTGGACACTGAAGAGTCACTCTTTGGGTCAACCAGAAGACCAAGTTGAGATGTTCTCGTAGTCTCGTTTTGTATCCTTTATTTGATCTTCAGAGTCTTGCAAGTCATCTTCAACGGTAAGCTAGTGGTTCATCCTCACCGTATTCCTACGTTTGGCAACACTTGCCTATTATAAGGGTACAATATTTTATCCTCCTAGGGTTTAGGTTTAACGTCATGTCTCTTGTAGGTATATCTCTCTAGATTTACCATTCCTTATATCAAGAGCGAACAATTGAGTAGTATCATGGGGGCCAATCCATAACGCACCCAATCGTTACCTTGTATTTCAGCTTGGTACATCTCGTACACTAACTCTTGGTCAGCCTCACTAGTTTTGACAAATGATTCTATGGATATTGAATCCACATTTAAATTCCTATTAAGAATTTTTAGAAAAACTAATCTATCAATCCTTAGCTAGTGGTTTACGTAAACTCTCATATGGCAAAATCTCTTAGCTTGCAGATCCTTCGGTTTTTCCATCTCTTGTTCTATGCTTCTTCTTCTTGATGCTGAGCACCTTTAGCTGGAGCTGATAATGTTGTTGTCTTCATGGAGGCTTGTCAAGAAAACACTTATTTGGGTTTGAATAAAGACGAGAATAGATAGAAAGAATCTAAAGAGGAACCCTACCCATACACAAAAGTTCTAAGGCAAATCACTTTACAATCAATAAACAATCAATAAGCATGCAACTCATTAAACATTCAAGTCTTAATACAAACTAAAGGTACGATCATTCCACAAGTCGGTATGATCATAAACTTTTATTACAACAACATCGCTTTATCGAAAAATCTTAAGTGGAGGTCTAACTAAAACTTCTTAGTCCCCTTTCAGGCAGATCCATTGTTTTGGTCTATCTTCCCCTTCAGAGCTGCAATCTGATTATCCTTGGTGATGTTGAGGTCATTTTGAACACTAAGCTCAAAAGCAAGTTCTACCATGTCACCTTGGAGTTGACTTATGGTTTCCTTTAGTTCAGTAGTATCCTCTATTTCTTCTTTGAGGTCCTTCTGAGTATTATGAAGTCTCCACTTGAGTCTTTCTCCAAGTTCTTTTATAGCTCTCCAAGCAGCACACCTTGCAGAGTCAAAGAATGATGGATACATCTCGGAGTTGGTGAACATCCAGAGTCCCATCTTCTTGTGGTCGTCTTCTTTGTTCTTATACAGGTGGAGTTGTACCCACCAATATTCTTGACCTTCGTCAATCACGGGAAATCCCTTGTAGACAGCTTCTCCTTGCATTCCCATGCTTAACATAAGGTTCTTCAGGGCCTTGGGAAATTCAGTGTCACACTTCAGGGTCATGGTCATCACAGGTCCTTTCTTGACGGATTCGTTGATGCTGGCCATCTAAAAGAATTTTAAAACAAAGCAATGAGTCGTGAAAGAATATCTTAACTAGAAAGTAATACTTGGACAAAATTTTAAATCCTAGGGTATTATATTTTCCTTTATTATTTGCAAAACATCTTGTTGGTCCTATTGTTATCAAGATCCTTCGTAAGAATTTCTAAGTCCTAGAACTATTGATGCATAGATTCTTTATCCTGGACTTCTTGAATTTGCTTCACTTGATGATCTTGGAGTTCCTTGAGGTGCTGAAGTTGAAGCTATTCGTCTTTGAGTTGAAATGAAGAGGAGTAGAGACAAAAATGACTAAGGGAAGAGTTTACGAGGTAATGAGTGTGTAAATTTTTAACTTAGAAATAAGATAACTCCTAGATTTCTAAGGGGTCTTTGTCCAATCCTAGGGTCACGAACCTAAGGGCAACACAATGCTCTGATACCATCTGTAGTGACCTCATCTTTTAAAGATGATGATCCCAGTGCTTTTCAGTGCTAGTCCCTGGATCAACGCTAGCACACACAGTTTGAGATGTAATATCAAGAAACAAAGGTCATTTTATTACATCGCATGATCCAGCAATTACTTAAAGAACTTACGATGCTCATAGCATAGAGCTTTCAGAGTTTACAACGAAATCAAAAATAGCATGGAGTCCTTCTTCTTCATGTGCCACAGGCGAACATGCTGCGGATAGACTCGTAACCCTGTCGTACCTTTCTTTATTGTCAAAACCTACAACATGAAACGTTGCAGCCACAAAGGGTCAATGCACTTGAATTCTATTGGCAAGATGTCATTGTCTGGTGGACACAATGGAACCTAACACTTAAATGAATATTTGGCTAGGTGGAGCTTCAGGCCTATTTGCGCTAAGCAATTTTAATCCTATCATTTTCTTGAAGCAAAACTTTAGCTGGACAACTTGACTTGGGTGATCTACCCCTGTAGCCACAGGCCGTAGTTATCGTACGGGACACACTGGTCGATAGATACCTACATCAATTGTCAAAACCTTAATTGCTACATATGGACAACCTAGTTTGGGTGAACTATTCCTGCAGACACTGGCACATAGACATGGCACGGGAGCTGCTAGCCAATAGACACTTGCACCAATTGCCATATTCCCAGTTCAACCCATAAGTTTTAATTTTAAGAAGTTGGCATGAGGAGATCCTTGAACAGCTTCAAAATCATGTCGCTCAAAATTGTCCGTAACCGGGGACACGGCTAAGTACTTAGTTTTAACCCTCTGCAGAGGTGGTGCACTTTTCCCACAAGGCTCAATCAACCTCTTTTGCCATGATGCTCATTTTGCTCAAATGGCCAAGTGAAGACCAAGACGAGACCTTTCAGAGGCAATCCCTCAGACCAACCTGGATGCGCTCCCAAATACCACCCTCTGTCTGTCTGGCTGAGTTCTCGCAACTTAGTTAGTCAAGACAGAGCCCATATGACTCATGGTTGCACTGGAAGCTTCACGACTTGAACGTCTCCAATCTCTTTGTTCCTGGGTGGCCGTCCACAACTGAGATACAAACGACCGCCATAGACATGGCTCCGGTGAACCACTCAACATAAATCCATCTTACCACTTTCCACCCAGGTGTTTCATTAACTTAGTTATTTTCTTGGTTTTTGCAAAACAAGGTTTTTCAACACTTAGTCAAAACATGTGATAACCCTTCCCACAATAAGTGTAAGGCAACCTATAGCAGCAGTAGTTCTACTAGGAGATGAAAAAGCTAGACATAAGCTAGACTCATAGCCACTAGACATATCTTATAAAAACACCTACACATGCATCTTCAACAAGAAGGCTACAAGTGACAATACTTTTGTAGGACAGGGAGATGATGACACTTGCCTTAGTAATTTTTCTGAAGATTGTACTTCTCTTAGTCAACACACATGGCTCTCCGTACAACTATAAGATAGAAAGTAACACGACATAAACACACCTTTCAAGCAATATAATCAAACAAGACAACAAAAGTGTTTATTTGTTTTAACTTAGTCTTGATTTGTCTTAGTGATAATTGGACAAAAGATTGTGTTATGAAGTTGACTTGATAAGGATGGAGAGAATGGCTAAGTCAAGGACTTCAAAGGATTGATGGGGGTTTTCTAGATTGTCAAACACTTAGCAAAAAATAGCTTAAGGGTATTCTTAGGCTTGGGTTGAGAAGTCGGATGAATAATTTCTAAGTCATGAGGTCTAACACTATTATCTTCTTTGACTCGAGGCTCTCTTCTCTTCTTCTTTGACTTCAACTCCTTGTCTTCTCTTCAACTTCTGGTTTGGCCTTCAACTTCATGTCTTCTCTTCAACTTCTGGTTTGGCCTTCAACTTCATGTCTTCTCTTCAACTTCTGGTTTGGCCTTCAACTTCATGTCTTCTCTTCAACTTCCTCTTCATGGTCTTGATATGGGAAAATTTCTACGCCATAGTGTTGGAGGGGGTAGTCAAAATACTTAGAAGAATTTTGGGTAAGAGGGAATTGATAGTTTTGCACTTGGGCAAGAATAGAGAGTATATTTTTACTAAGTTATGGTAGAGTTGAGTGGTCATTAGGACTTAGGATTATTCACATTTTTTTGGTTTTAGTGGAACAAAACAAATAGCACAAGGTGCGGGATAGCAATTAGGAATTGATATTTTGCAAGGTGCTTAGAACACAACTATAACTTGCAAAAAGATGAACTAGTGGAGTTGATCTTGAAAAAGTGTGAAAAATGTTTGTGAAGTATTCTGGTGGTTTTCTATTATCAATATATTCAATTTTGCAAAAGGAATTATGCCAAAAATATTTCTAGAATTAAATCTAGGGAAGAAATACTCAAATTCTCATTTGAATTTGAGTACTTGATAAAATTGGTCCGAATAATTTGTGCAGTGGTTCTACTGGATAGAGGATAACAATATGATCCTATTGCAAAAAGAATCAACTGAAAAGGATTTATAGATTTTGAACTATATTAAAAATACTCAAACTCACATATTTAAATTTGAATGTTTTTAATTAGTTCAAAAGTCAAATTTTATTTCGGAAATGTGTTCTACACAATTTTAAGAGTCCAGAGACATCCTATTTGCAATTTTTGGGTCAACAGATCAAAAGATATGAATTTTCTAAGATTCGCATAAAATCTGACTAATAAAACGAAATTCGTAAATAGAAGGGAATATGCTGGGAATATTCCGTGCGACATGGCGATGCGTGATTCGCCGATACCCCTTCACGTGGATCAGCCCTGGTGGCCGTCGGATCTGAGTCAGATCGTGCAGTTAAGATCTGTTCCTGAGGACTCACCCGTGAACTTTGGCCGGCGGCGACGGACGGCTCAGGTGCGGTCGGGGCGGCGACTCCGGCGATCTTCCGAGGTGGCGAAGTAGTGAATGGTCAGAAGCTCATCAAGGTGGTCGCGTCAGTATGCTCGGTGACGTCTTTCGCTTGCCGGAACGATGGCTACTGGCGGATGGAGACGACAGCCTTCGGAGAACTCCGGTGAGAAATTACTGGTGATTTGGTAACCTAAAGAGAGGGAAAAAGGGTTAGGGCGCCGTTGTACTGCAAGAGGAAAAACTTAGGACGAAAATAAGGAGCAGGGGCGGTCTGTTTTGGCGGCAACTTGGAGCTCGAAGCTCCAACAATGGTGGCGGCGGCGAGATCAGAATCCGGGCTTGGAAGCTAGGGTTTCGTGGAATTTTTTTGAGGGAAAGGCTATGAGGGTCAACGGGCAGAATTCTTGGCTGGAGGTAGGTGGTGACTGCGGGTCCCACGCGTCAGAGGAAAAAAAAAGAAATAGAAGCAGGGCTGTGCTGCTGCTTTGCCTGCACGCATATGCGCAGGTGGTTGGGCCGGCCTGCTGCTCACGTATACGTGAGTTCCGGTCTCCTTTGCCCTTTTTTTTATTCGTTTTCTTTTTCTTATTTTTGATTAGTTTTCTAGAAATTGTTTTGGGACTCCGATTCAAGTGAAACGAATTTCTGCAAATTTGTAAAATTATAAATAATATTTTAGGACATTGTGAGACTATTTCTTTGTCCAAATTAGAAATCAAAATAATTTTTGTAGGCTATTGCCTAATAGCTATTTAGACGATTTGAAATGACTATTTTTGTTCTTTGATTTTTTTTCCTTTTCTGTTTTACCATTTCTTTAATAACTTTTGCAATAAAGCTTCAAAATCACTTCTAACAAATTCCTAATTTCTTCAAATCATCACAGCAAGGTTTTAAACCATTAATACAACAAGTTTTTAGAAACATACCATGATTTCCTAGGCAATTCCTAATTAAGTCAATTAGTTTAGCTTGCATAAAGATAATGAAATTAGGGTTTTCTAAAGGAATCCTTTGAAAATAGGAGAATAGTATTTTATAAAATAATAATTGGAATTCTCACCCAATCATAGGTTTCTAAAAGATAATCTTAATTAAAACCTTTGTAACTCTCTTCCCTGCAAGCAAGCTTGCATAAGTTTGAAATAAAGAAAGAAAATAACATTTTTGAAATCTTTCATGTTCTCAAAGAAGTTCTTCAAGTAATAATAATAGAAAGTTTGAAATGGCTTTTTTAATAAGGTTTTAAATTAATCAAAAAAATTAATTCCTTGTGAAATTTTAAATCTAGACAAGCAAACATGGTTCCTATTTTTATTTATTTTCACATTCCAAATTTTGGGATGTGACAACACATCTACAACCTTAGAGGTTTCTGTCACTCCCCCAGATTAAATAGAGGCATGAACCCAACTATCGAGCATAAATACCCCCTCTTAGAGTCACTAGTATCTACTCGGCCAAGATAGCTACTAACAACGGAGAGCATTCAAGATCATAAACAACATAGAGATAACATAAGATAATATTCAGCACATCAACTCAATCATAACACCAATATTCATCGGATCCCACTAATGCAACATGTAGAATTACATAACGGTGATCTCGATCATGTAAGGCAGCTCACGAGATCTAAACATGAAGCACATGGTGAAGAAGACAACCATCTAGCTACTGCTATGGATCCATAGTCCAAGGTAGACTACTCACTCATCATGCCGGAGGCAAGCATGGCGATGAAGAAGACCTCCGATGGCGATTCTCCTCTCCGGCAGGGTGCCGGGAAGAGCTTCTAGACCCTCCCGATCTCGGGTCGACGACCGCGGCGGATCGCGATATGTTTCTGGAAAAGTGATCGGGTCTTTAGGTTTTTCCCATCGGGGGGTCTTTATAGGCGAATGGGCGTCGTCAGAAGTGGACCGAGGTGGCCACACACATAGGGGGCACGGCCTAGCCCTAGGCCGCGCCACCCTGTTATGTGGGCCCCTCGTGGCCCACTCCATCTCCTCTTCGGTTCTCTGGAAGCTTCGGTGAATTTCTGGATGTTTGGCTTTTGTTTCGTCCAATTCCGAGAATATTTTCTGTGTAACTTTTCTAAAACACAAAAACAGCAGAAAATAGGGAACTGTCACTATGGCATCTCGTTAATAGGTTAGTTCAATGCATAAAAATGCCACAAAGTGTAACGAAACACTAAGCAAATGGTGTAAAAACAAGCATGGAGCATCAAAAATTATAGATACGTTACAGACGTATCAGCATCCCCAAGCTTAACTCCTGCTTGTCCTCGAGTAGGTAAGTGATAACAAAAGAAATAATTTTTGAGGTGATATGCACCTACAAAATCTTGATCATCTATGTAAGTGTTGTGCGCTGGGATCAAAAGAACTTAAAACATGGGCATAAAAGACATAATCTTGATAGAAGAAACTTAGCAACCATGTTATAACATGAAAAAGAACACAAATGAAAGATCATGAAAATGAAACAATGAAAGTCAAACATGTGTTCAATCATATGGAAAAACATACAAATAGTTTTCAGCTTGTCCTTCATGAGAGAGCAAAACATAAATGCATAGGACACCTTCAAGTTTAAGAGGGCGACTAGATACAAGTAATTTAAGAACAAGTGAAACCAACATCATGAATCAATCAATGAAAACTTTGGGACAATGCACATTATACTCAGAATGACAACTATGCTCTCTTAGACGGTGCATAAAGATAGAAGGTGGTGACTAAACATAAAAGTAAAAGAAAGGCCCTTCGCGGAGGGAAGCAGTGATTGCAAATTTTATAAACCTTCAAAAATTATGGTATTTACTAGCTTTGAGCTCTCATTGCCCCCATCATAGGCATCTTGAATGGTTAAAGTTAATGCGAATACACTTATGATGCATATGCTTGACAAATCATAAGTTGAAAACCTCATATCCCGTGAATTACGAATACCCAAACCTCATGCTACTTTACTTAGAGTCCCAAGCAAGCTCTTGTCATTGTAAGTATACACGTATCATCGAGAACCGTCAACGGGGTACCTCCGTGCCCGATGACATGGAACAAAGCCACATCAAAATGACCGGACAAACAGACAATGAACACCTCGTCATCTCTTTTATTTACCATTGGTATAGCTTTTTATTCTGAGATGCATCGTCGAATGTTCACTATGGGCATGCTATAAATTTCCACCATGAATTATGCATGGCTTAGATTAGCGGCCCAGGCGTTTCTCTAACATGTATACAAACTCCATGATCCTGGAAGATTCCCAATTCATTTCACATCGCGAGCATCCATAAACAAAAGATCATGATATCAAGTCAAATGAAAGATAGTGCAATATTGAAAGCTTGCCCCATGATGGCATGGCTGGGCTAATTTCCAACTTACAACTTGCAAGCATAACAACTCAACATAAGAGAGCCACAATGTCAAATTTTTAAGAACGAGAAAAGTAAAGTGTGCCATCAGGTTCGTGAGAGCTTTACTGACCAATTTTCGCATAACACCAAAAAGAGTTTAATTTGAAGGATAGATAAAAGCAAGTCAAATGTACTTTGGAATAGTAAATTGCTAATAGGTATGTATGGTGGACACATTGGCAAACTTGGTTTTTAGGAGTTGGATGCACGACTAGAGCTCATACTCAGTACAAAATGTGGGCTAGCAAAAGACTGGGATCGACCAACTAAGAGAGCAATAACGGCCATAATCATGCATAGCAACAAAGCAACATTAAAAGAAGCATAAGATGGCATCAAAAGTCAAAAACTAAATGATCATAGAGGCTTATGGCGACTTTGTATGAGTCTAACATATGTGAGCATGCGCCAAGTCAACCCAAATAAAGCATCAAAGGAGAAAACCAAAATAATGCTCCAAATAATTAAAAACAACGCATGATTTTTTCAAAGGCTCATTAAGCAATCTCAGTCATTTGAGACAAGTCATGCTACATAAAAACCACTAAGCATACTATCAAAAAGACATCAAGCACGACATGCAAAAGCCTAGGCCGCAGTCTACACAAGCTCCTTTTTGTACCACTTTTTTACATAAAGCTTTTTCTCTTTTCCAACACCATTCGAACTTTTTTGAAACAACTCTTTTGATGAAAACCAACATGGACCAGAGGTCAAAATACACCTTGATAAAAAGATATAACAAGATATAAACACAATTCAAGGTGAAAAATGAAAGCTAAACGCAGTTCTAGAAAAAGAGAACACTCGTTGAACGATAAGAGTGAAAAACAGAGTGTTCTTGGCAAATGAAAAGCAAGGCAACTTCTCCAAAAGGAATTCGTTGGGGTCCAACCATTTATTGCAGAAAACAAAACTAAACAAAACTGAAATCTAAAACAACTGACGCTCCAAGAAAAATGCATAGTGCATGAAGCAATAAAAATATAGTGTGTTGAAAGGTGACCTGATTTTTGCCAATGAAGAAGGGGTGACTCGGGGGCATCCCCAAGCTTTGACGCTTGTACCTCTTGGATATTTCTTGGGGTGACATGGGCATCCCCAAGCTTGAGCTTTTGTCCATTCTTCAACTCATCTCATCATTCTCCAATCCCTACACTTGAAAACTTCCTTCATACAAAACTAAACACAATTCTATTAGCAACATTAGTGTAAGCATAGCAATGAATCAACCCTTTTTGCTTCAGGTTTCAACTCAAAACCACCACATATAAAGCATATACTACTGTAGCAACTTTCCCAAAAGTTCCGTGACCAAAAGAACTCAAAAAGAAAGCGATCGAGCGGCAAACACAAATATTTGCAGAAATCTGTCAAAACAGAACAGCTGAAAAGGTCGAATTTTTAGAGGGTTTTCTGTTGCTCAAATCAAAAAGTGTATAACTAATGAAAGTTTGGATATAACCTGGGGCATATGCACAAGAAATTGCAGGTCCAAAAGATATTCTGAGAATTTTCACGAATGTTTACGGTGCAACACCGAAAACTATTTCAGGACAGCAACATCCCCAAATCTTATCTCACTCAAATTAGAGGCTTCTCTTGGCACAAAAACGAAATAAAAAGGATAAGGAGAGGTTATTACAGTAGTAATAACTTCCAAGACTCAAATAAAAGAAAAAGAACTGAAAGTAAAACATTGGGTTATCTCCAAAGAGTGCTTTTCTTTAACGCCTTTGAGCTAGGCGCAGAAAATGCGAATCAAGTAATATCAAAAGAATCATTAAGATCAATCGTAGGAGTCTTTTCAACAAAGAAATGAATTCTGTCCAAATGAGTTTTTGAGTATCCCTTGTAATCACGCTTTGGTAAACTACTTTCATCAAAAAGATTTTTAGGACAAATCCAACTAAAATTCTTTTCCAAAGCATCATGAATTCCTACAAGCTTACAAGGTATTGGTACTCTAGATTCTTCATTGGTTGTACAAACAACCTCTACAGGCGAGCCAAGTTTATGAAATCTCTTAAAAACTTTCCTAGCTTCAATGGCCACATCTCTAAATTCTATGCGCAAAGTTTCCAAGATAAAAGCTTTCTTTTCGGGGTCTTCAATATCATGAAGCTTAAGAAACATGTGTTGCATAAAAGGATTAAGGCTAGCAAAACTAGCTTCCAACATGTGAACTAAATAAGTAGAAGCAACTTCATAACTAGGAGCAAGCTCAGCCAAAGATTTTTCAACAACATCTTTATGCATGCTAATATGATTAAAGAACTCCTCAATGTTACTTTTCCCAATAGTAGAACCACTACCTACTGAGAGGTCCTCCAAAACGTACTTAGGGAACAACATAATGAACTAAAAGCAATAAAGTAACAACTATAAAACGATGCAAATAAAAATAAAGTAAAGCAAAACTTAAAACAAAGTAAAGGATGTGCGTGCGAAACTCCCCTTGCAGAAGTCTTCTTTTTCCCCGGCAACGACGCCAGAAAACTTGTTGATGGCGCGGTGATGAATGGTGCCAGAAAACTTGTTGGCGTGTAGTTGATGAAGTAAATGACCGGCCAGTTGGAAACCCTAAGAGAAGGTTTGATGAATATAGCAGCAAGTTTTCCCTCAGTTATGAAACCAAGGTTATCAATCCAGTAGGAAAAAGCCAAACTCAAGAAGGTAATGCTTGCTAGCCTAGTGACACTCCAACAAGGGCGCCGTTAACGATATCTTGTTAGCGCGTCTTTAACTAGTAGCAACGTGGAATCTGCACACAACACAACCAAATACTTTGTTCCCAACTTACGATGAGGTTGTCAATCTCACCGGTTTGCTGTAAACAAAGGAATGAGCGTATCGAGTGGAAAGCAATAGTAGTATGCGAGTAAAGTAAACAGTGCGAGTAAAGTAAACAGGTGATAGCAATATAATGGAAATAGGACCGGTGACAAGGGTATAGTTACTAGAGCCCGTTGGTTGTGTACCCCTGAGGCCCGATAAGCTAGGCCCAATTGTAATGATAGTCGAATACGAGTTATTACCGTATGTCGATATTTGTAATCTGTATCGAACCCGAACCGATCCTCGAGACCTGGCCACCTATATATAGGGGCCAGGAGGGGACGGTGGAGGGCAGATTGAAAAGCAAGCCAGGTTGAACACTCAAGTTTACCTTCGATATACACCTATCTCGACTAACTTTACCTTCGAGTTCATCCGACGCCCTATCTCCCCGATCCTAAGTCCTTCATCTAGGACATTTGTCGAGTTAACCCTCGTCAACCGGGGTCCACAGTTCACTAGTGGTGTCTCTCCATAAGATAAAATAACACATGCTGGGTAAACAAATTACAGTTGGGCAATCTATTATATACTAAAAGCACAATACGGGGTTTTAAAATAGAGCCACCACGTTAATCCACATCATCTAAATTAATTTTGATTGTTAGATCTAAAATATATGGCTATGATTTAAAGTTAAAAAATGTTACATCAAATTGTAGTTGGTACAAAAAAAAGAGTCCGCATGTCACGTATTAGAGTTAAGCGTTAAAAAAAAGAAATACCCGATGTGCTGTGCATGAATGAGGTCATTAGAATAAAAAAAACATGTCACGTTCATGTGAATGATGTGAGTTAACTGGACACTTCCTAAAAACAAAAGGCTTTCCATAATATGCAACGTGTTCATCAATATGTCTTTTGTACGTAATCTCAGTTAAACGTAAATTATAAAAATATCAACCGCTAATATTAATCTTAATGTCTAAGATTTAAAAATAAGAAGTGTTACGTACAACCATGTATATGTACAAAAATAAATTTCCGTCACATAAGGGTACGTCCGTTTAATATAAAGAAAAATAAACTTCTAGCATGTATTTCCATAGAGAGCGTGCTGGTACGTCTGTTCAATATAAGGAAAAAAACAGCTGATTATTGTCCAATCCTAGATTTATATGCATCCGCTCAAAAAAAAACATCGTAGCTAGCTTAGTTAGACCATTGTTACACGGCAAAGATGTGATCATCCCATAATATATGCTCTGACCATATTAGAACTCACCTTGGGCATCATTCTAGGTAATTATGAAATGATGCAATTTAAATTTTGTTACCCATCTGTAGCTGATATCAACTACTCTACCGTCTCCTTTTTTTCTATAATAAAATTATTTGAAAAAAATTGTGATTAGGATTAAATTGATATTAGTGGGCCAGATAAAAAAAGACTACTGATCATACACAGATAGAACTCCATAGAATATCATATCTGGAAAGAAAAATCGATCAGTACAAACCATATATATTCATTTAGTCAACGATAGCTGCCACGGTAGAAAAGCTCCCATGCTATAGGCCCACTCTAGCTGCGCCCATGAAAAAAATTAGCTACCTAGCTTGAACGGGTGGAAATTATATGGTACGGTTTTAAGAATAAAATAATGAATATCTATATGAAGTTGAATATATTTATTACATACCTATTAGTATTTATGGTTGAGTATACAATATATTGTCACGAGAAAACAATTTTTTTAATTTCAGTACAAAACATGCAAAGAGGTACCAATATTTCAAATATATATTTTCTAAGATATTTGCTGAAGGTTGCACATTCACGTATCGAAGAATTGGTGCCGCTATAACAAAATGCCAATAATATATCAGTTTCTGTCGGTGGGTCTCAACTTGGACCGAGACATTCCAATTTGCCGATGAAGAGTTCTGCCTTGGTGTGATATCCATTTTTTCTAAAAATTTAACCATCGGTATATAATTCGACAATGAATATAAAGAAATATATAAAATTAAGCTGAGGATATTTTCTACTTCTATTTGTGTTTATTACTTTCATTATAAGCAAGTATTTGTATCCAAAACTATGCACCAACTGAGAGTTGGAGCATGCCATTCATATGAAGAATATATCATATTTTAGAAGAGTGCCATGAAATTTAAATGGGTTTAGCAGATCCAAACAAAATTCCACACAAAGCAATAACAATTCTCTTTACTTACTTGTCCTACCTATAAACAAATGATAAGTTATTTTCTATTAATTGCATCATTACTTTGCTATTATATTTAGAAAATTATTCCTCTTTAAACAAATTTAACACATTAAAGATGACACATATAACATAAACCTATTTTTCAAACAAATGCAACAATGATGCCCTCGCATTTGCGAGGGCCAGCTTGCTAGTTAATAGAATAAAGATAGCGTGATTATGTCGAGAGGATCACTATGAGATTTACTCTGGGCATTACAACAAGATACATAGACCGCCATCCAACTGCATCTATGACTAATAATCCACTTGTGGCGAATCAATCCGAGAACTCCACAAGTATTAAGTTGCAAACAACAGATAACTGCATTAAGCAAAGTGTGTAATGTAAACAAAGCATATGCCTTTGAGCATATGAATGTTGTTTTCTCCCCAGTGGCAACAGCACATCTACAACCTTAGAGGTTTCTGTCACTCTCCCAGATTAAATAGAGGCATGAACCAAACTATCGAGCATAAATACCCCCTCTTGGAGTCACTAGTATCTACTCGGCCAAGATAGCTACTAACAACGGAGAGCATGCAAGATCATAAACAACATAGAGATAACATAAGATAATATTCAGCACATCAACTCAATCATAACACCAATATTCATCGGATCCCAACAAACACAACATGTAGAATTACATAACGGTGATCTCGATCATGTAAGGCAGCTCACGAGATCTAAACATGAAGCACATGGTGGAGAAGACAACCATCTAGCTACTGCTATGGACCCATAGTCCAAGATAGACTACTCACTCATCGCGCCGGAGGCAAGCATGGCGATGAAGAAGACCTCCGGTGGCGATTCCCCTCTCCGGCAGGGTGCCGGGAAGAGCTTATGGACCCTCCTGATCTCGGGTCGACGACAGCGGCAGATCGCGATATGTTTCTGGAAAAGTGATCGGGTTTTTAGGTTTTTCCCGTCGGGGGGTCTTTATAGGCGAAGGGGCATCGTCATAAGTGGACCGAGGCGGCCACACACATAGGGGGCGTGACCTAGCCCTGGGCCGTGCCGCCCTATTGTGTGCGCCCCTCGTGGCCCCACTCCGTCTCCTCTTCGGTTCTCTAGAAGCTTCGGTGAATTTCTGGATGTTTGGCTTTTGTTTCGTCCAATTCCGAGAATATTTCCTCTGTAACTTTTCTGAAACATAAAAATAGCAGAAAACAGGGAACTGGCACTGTGGCATCTGATTAATAGGTTAGTTCCGGAAAATGCATAAAAACGCCACGAAGTGTAACGAAACACTAAGCAAATGGTGTAAAAACAAGCATGGAGCATCAAAATTTATAGATACGTTAGAGACGTATCACACAGCAGCAAGTTTTCCCTTAGTTATGAAACCAAGGTAATCAATCCAGTAGGAGAAAGCCAAACTTAAGAAGGTGATGCTTGCTAGGTTCGCGACACTCCACACAATGGCGCCAGACAACTTGCAGGTGCGTAGTTGACGTAGGAGCTTCTTCACCTAACAGCAACGTGAAACCTACACACAACACAAACAAGTACTTTGCTCCCAACTTACGATGAGGTTGTCAATCTCACTGGTTTGCTGTAAACAAGGGAATGAGCGTATCGAGTGGTGAAAGGATAATAGTGATGCAAGTAAAGTAAACAGTGCGAGTAAAGTAAAACGGTGTAACAAGGTAAAGGAAATTGGACCGGGGTCCACAGTTCACTAGTGGCGTCTCTCCATAAGATAAATAAAGCATGCTGGGTAAACAAATTACAGTTGGGCAATTGATAGAGTAAAGATAATGTACATACATCATGAGGATCACTATGAGGCTTACTCTGGACATTACGACAAAATACATAGACCATAATCCAACTGCATCTATGACTAAAAATCCACTCGCGGAGAATCGTCTGAGGACCCCTTGAGTATTAAGTTGCGAACAACAGATAATTGCATTAAGCAAAGTGCGTAATGTAAACAAAGCAAATGTCCTTGGACACAAGAATTTTGTTTTCTCCCTAGTGGCAACAACACATCTACAACCTTAGAGGTATCTGTCAATCCCCCAGATTAAATAGAGGCATGAACCCAACTATCGAGCATAAATACTCCCTCTTGGAGTTACTAGCATCTACTCGGCCAAGATAGCTACTAGCAACAGAAAGCATGCAAGATCATAAACAACATAGAGATAACATAAGAGATAATTCAGCACATCAACTTGACATATTACCAATACTCATCGGATCCCAACAAACACAACATGTATTATTACATAAAGATGATCCCGATCATGTAGGGCAGCTCACAAGATCTAAACATGAAGCACATGGTGGAGAAGTGAACCATCTAGCTACTGCTATGGACCCGTAGTCCAAGGTAGACTACTCACACATCACCCCGGAGGCGACCATGGTGGTGTAGAAGGCCTCCGGCAGGGTGCCAGGAAGAGCTCCTGGATCCTCCCGATCTCGTTTTGATGACGGCGACGGCTTGAGTATGTTTCTGGGAAAAGCGATCCGTCCTTTAGGTTTTTCCCGTCGAGGGGACTTTATAGGCGAAGGGGCATCGTCAGGACCTGGACCAGGCGGCCTCACCATGGGTGGGCGCGGCCAGGGGGGCCGCGCCCCCCTGTGGTGTGGCTGGCCTCTGGCCCCTGATGTCTATGCACGCTTCTATCCTTGCAGACAGTGTTGGGCCTCCAAGTGCAGAGGTTTGTAGAGCAGCAGCAAGTTTCCCTTAGGTGGATCACCCAAGGTTTATCGAACTCAGGGAGGAAGAGGTCAAAGCTATCCCTCTCAAATAACCCTGCAATTACGATACAGAAAGTCTCTTATGTCCCCAACACACCCAATACACTTGTCAGATGTATAGGTGCACTAGTTCAGCGAAGAGATAGTAAAATACAAGTAGTAGTGATGATTATAAGTCGTAAATGTAATCTGAAATAAATATCACTGCAAGCAAACATGTAACAAAACTGAAAGGAAACGGTGTGCAATGCTTGGAAACAAGGCCTAGGGATCATACTTTCACTAGTGGACACACTCTCAACAAATATAACATAATTGAACCAATAGATACTGACATCAATATGCAACTCAAAACAATTCCCCAATGGATAACAAACACTAATCATGCGTAGGGCTACAAAGCACTCCTCAAAGTCCGTATTTCCCCAAACTACATTGTCCCACACTATCACCGTGAACGCATGATGGCGCGGTGATGAATGGTGCCAGAAAACTTGTTAGCATGTAGTTGATGAAGTAAATGACCGGCCAGTTGGAAACCCCAAGAGAAGGTTTGATGAATATAGCAGCAAGTTTTCCCTCGGTTATGAAACCAAGGTTTAATCGTCCAGTAGGAAAAAGCCAATACTCCAGAAGGTGATGCCCGCTAGCTTCGCGATAGCTCCGGACAATTTATAGGGCGCCTCGTCCAAGCTTTGCTTTGCGAGCGGCAACGTGAAACCTGCACACAACACAACCAAATACTTTGTTCCCAACTTACGATCAGGTTGTCAATCTCACCGGTTTGCTGTAAACAAAGGAATGAGTGTATCGAGTGGAAAGCAATAGTAGTATGCGAGTAAAGTAAACAGTGCGAGTAAAGTAAATAGGTGATAGCAATATAATGGAAATAGGACCGGGGTCCACAGTTCACTAGTGGTGTCTCTCCATAAGATAAATAACACATGCTGGGTAAACAAATTACAGTTGGGCAATTGATAGAATAAAGATAACGTGATATGTCGAGAGGATCACTATGAGATTTACTCTGGGCATTACAATAAGATACATAGACCACCATCCAACTGCATCTATGACTAATAATCCACTTGTGGTGAATCAATCCGAGAACTCCACAAGTATTAAGTTGCGAACAACAGATAACTGCATTAAGCAAAGTGTGTAATGTAAACAAAGCATTTGCCCTTGAGCATATGAATGTTGTTTTCTCCCTAGTGGCAACATCACATCTACAACCTTAGAGGTTTATGTCACTCCCCCAGATTAAATAGAGGCATGAACCCAACTATCGAGCATAAATACCCCCTCTTGGAGTCACTAGTATCTACTCGGCCAAGATAGCTACTAACAACGGAGAGCATGCAAGATCATAAACAACATAGAGATAACATAAGATAATATTCAGCACATCAACTCAATCATAACACCAATATTTATCGGATCCCAACAAACACAACATGTAGAATTACATAACGGTGATCTCGATCATGTAAGGCAGCTCACGAGATCTAAACATGAAGCACATGGTGGAGAAGACAACCATCTAGATACTGCTATGGACCCATAGTCCAAGGTAGACTACTCACTCATCGCGCTGGAGGCAAGCATGGCAATGAAGAAGACCTCCAGTGGCGATTCCCCTCTCCGGCAGGGTGCCGGGAAGAGCTTCTGGACCCTCCCAATCTCGGGTCGATGACGGCGATAGATCGCGATATGTTTCTGGAAAAGTGATCGGGTCTTTAGGTTTTTCCCGTCGGGGGGTCTTTATAGGCGAAGGGGCATCATCAGAAGTGGACAGAGGCGGCCACACACATAGGGGGCGCGGCCTAGCCCTGGGCCATGCCGCCCTATTGTGTGGGCCCCTCGTAGACCCCCTCCGTCTCCTCTTCGGTTCTCTGGAAGCTTCGGTGAATTTCTGGATGTTTGGCTTTTGTTTCGTCCAATTCCAAGAATATTTCCTGTGTAACTTTTCTTAAACACAAAAACAGCAGAAAATAGGGAACTGGCATTGTGGCATCTTGTTAATAGGTTAGTCCTGGAAAATGCATAAAAATGCCACAAAGTGTAACGAAACACTAAGCAAATGGTGTAAAAACAAGCATGGAGCATCAAAAATTATAGATACGTTAGAGACGTATCAACGCACTAGATGGTTCCAACAAACACCAACAATTCATAGAGACATTAACCAAAAAGACACACATGATGTGCACACTATCACCGTCACACCATGATACAAGGTATCTCCGGAGAGTACAAATATAAAGCACGGGAGTAGCATAATATCTGAATAATAACATCTACCAATTCAACTAGATACAAAGCTCACGATCACATCATGGGAGAGAGAGTGAACCACATAGCTACCGGTAGAGCCATCAGCCCCAGGGGAGAACTACTCCCTCCTCATCATAGGAGACAGCAACAGCGATGGAGATGGCGGTGAGGTCGATGGAGACGGCGCAGACGGTGATGGAGACCGATGGAGATGGCTCCGGGGGCACTTCCTCGTCCCGGTAGGGTGCTGGAACAGAGACTTCTATCCCCCGAAATTTGTCTTTGACGACGGCGGCGCTGCGGAACTGTTCTAGGAAAAACACCAATTGTTTTAGGGTTTTCTGTCGGGAGGCTTCTTATAGGCAAAGGGGCATCGTCAGAGGTGGACCATGGTGGCCTCACCATGGGTGGGCGCGTCCATGGGCTGGGCCGTGCCCCCCTGTGGTGTGGCCAGCCTCTGGCGCCCCTCCGGCTCTCGTTCGGTCTTCGTCCTTCGTCTAGGAAAAATAGGAGTTTCAGAACTTGTTTCGTCCAATTCCAAGAATATTTCCTGTGTAGCTTTTCTGAAACATAAAAATAGCAGAAAACAGGGAACTGGCACTGTGGCATCTTGTCAATAGGTTAGTTCCAGAAATCGCATAAAAAATGGTGTAAAAATTATAGATACGTTTGAGACGTATCAAGCATCCCCAAGCTTAACTCCTACTTGTCTTCGAGTAGGTAAGTGATAACAAAGAATAATTTTTGAGGTGACATGCACCAACACAATCTTGATCATCTATGTAAAGCATTGAGTGTTGGGATCAAAGAACTTAAAACATGGGCATGAAAAACATAATCTTGAAAATAAGAACTTAGCAACCATGTTATAACATGAAAAGAAACACAAACAAAAGATCATGAATAATGAAACAATGAAAGTCAAGTGTGTGTTCAAATCATATGGAAAACATAGCAAATGGTTTTCAGCTTGTCCCTCATGGAATAGCAAAACATAAATGCATAGGACACCTTCAAGTTTAAGAGGGCGACTAGATACAAATAATTTAAGAACAAGTGAAACCATAATCATGAATCAATCAATGATAAACTTTGGGACAATGCACATTATACTCAGAATGAGAACTATGCTCTCTTAGACGGTGCATAAAGGTAGAAGGTGGAGACTCAACATAAAAGTAAAAGAAATTCCCTTCGCGGAGGGAAGCAGTGATTGCAAGTTTTATAAACCTTCAAAAACTATGGTACTTACTTGCTTTGAGCTCTCACTGCCCCCATCATAGGCATCTTGAATGGTTGAAGTTAATGCGAGTAAAATTATGAAGCATATGCTTGACAAATCATAAGTTGAAAATCTCATGTCCCGTGAAGTACGAATACCCAAACCTCATGCTACTCGACTTAGAGTCCCAAGCAAGCTCTTGTCATTGTAAGTATATGCGTATCATTGAGAACCGCCAACGGGGTACCTCCGTGCCCGATGACATGGAACAAGCCCACATCAAAATGATAGGACAAATAGATAATGAACACCTCGGCATCTCTTTTATTTACCATTGGTATAGCTTTTTATTTTGAGATACGTCGTCGAATGTTCACTATGGGCATGCTGTAAATTTCCACCATGAATTATGCATGGCTTAGATTGGCGGCCCAGGCGTTTGTCTAACACATATAAAAACTCCATGATCCCGCAAGATTCGCAACTTATTTCACATCGCGAGTATCCATAAACAAAAGATCACGATATCAACTCAAATAAGAAATGCAATGTTGAAAGCTTACCCCATGACGGCATGGTTTGGCTAATTTCCAACTTACAACTTGCAAGCATAACAACTCAACATAAGAGAGCCACAATTTCAAATTTTTAAGAACGAGAAAAGTAAAGTGTGCAATCAGGTTCGTGAGAGCTTTACTGACCAATTTTCGCATAACACCAAAAAGAGTTTAATTTGAAGGATAGATAAAAGCAAGTCGAATGTACTTTGGAATAGCAAATTGCTAATAGGTATGTATGGTGGACACATTGGAACAACTTGGTTTTTAGGAGTTGGATGCACGAGTAGAGCTCATACTCAGTACAAAATGACGGCTAGCAAAAGACTGGGAGTGACCAACTAAGAGAGCAATAATGGTCATAATCATGCATAGCGACAAAACATTATTAAGAGAAGCATAAAATGGCATCAAAAGTCAAAAACTAAATGATCATAGAGGCTTATGGCAACTTTGTATGAGTCAAACATGTGTAAGCATGCGCCAAGTCAACCCAAATAAAGCATCAAGGAGAAAACCAAATTAATGCTTCCAAATAATAAAAACAACGCATGATTTTTTCAAAGGCTCATTAAGCAATCTCAGTCATTTGAGACAAGTCATGCTATAGCAAAGACCACTAAGCATTCTATCAAAATGTCATCAAGCATGGCATGAAAAAGTCTAAGTCGCAGTCTAAACAAGCTCCTTTTTGTACCACTTTTTGCATGAAACTTTTTCTCTTTTCTAACACCATTCAAACCTTTTGGAAACAACTCCTTTGGTGAAAACCAACATACACCAGTGGTCTAAATACACCTTGATGCAAAGATAAAACAAGATCTGAACAAAAATCAAGGCAAAAAATGAAAGCTAAACGCAGTTCGAGAAAAAGAGAACACTCGTTGAATGATAAGAGTGAAAACTAGAGTGTTCTTGGTAAATGAAAAATGGAATAAGTCTCTCTCCAAAACAACTGTGATCAAACCGTTTATTGCAGCAAACAAAACAAAAGAAAACTGAAAGCAAAAACAACTGACACTCCAAGAAAAATGCACAGAATATGAAGTAATAAAAATATAGTGTCTTGAAAGGTGACCTGATTTTTGCCGATGAAGAAGGGGTGCCTCGGGGGCATCTCCAAGCTTTGACGCTTGTACTTCTTGGATATTTCTTGGGGTGACATGGGCATCCCCAAGCTTGAGCTTTTGTCCATTCTTCATCTCATCTCATCATTCTCCAATCCCTACACTTGAAACTTCCTTCATACAAAACTTCACACAATTCTATTAGCAACGTTAGCATAAGCATAATAGTAAATCAACCCTTTTTGGTTCAGTTTCAAACTAAAAACCACCACATATAAAGCATATACTACTGTAGCAACTTCCCCAAAAGTTCTGTGATCAAAAGAACTCAAAAAGAAAGTGATCGAGAGGCAAACACAAATAGTGGCAGAAATCTGTCAAAACAGAACAGCTGGCAAAGGTCAATTTTTTCAAGGGTTTTCTGTTGCTCAAATCAAAAAGTGTAAAACTAATGAAAGTTTGGATATAACCTGGGGCATATTCACAAGAAATCACAGGTTAAAAAGATATTCTGAGAATTTTCACGAATTTTTACGGTGCAGCACGGAAATCTATTTCAGGACAGCAACATCCCCAAATCTTACCTCACTCAAATTAGAGGTTTCTCTTGGCACAACAACGAAATAAAAAGGATAAGGAGCGGTTATTACAGTAGTAATAACTTTCAAGACTCAAATAAAAGAAAAAGAACTGAAAGTAAAACAATGGGTTATCTCCCAAGAGTGTTTTTCTTTAACGCCTTTGAGCTAGGCGCAGTAGTTTGCAAAGATGCTCATGTAGGCGCCATAAAAGAGCTTAAGGCAAAGGCGCTATATAAGAACTTGAAGCAAGAGAGAGCATCAAAAAGCAAATATGAAACACATTTAAATCTAAACCACTTCCTATGCATAGGAATCTTGTAAGAAAATAAATCAACGAGGCACATAGTAGCAAACATGGATAGATAAAACAAGTGCAACTTCAAGATTAGCAACATAAAGAGGGGAAACTCAATATTGTTGAGATCCATCAAACCTGTTTCCCTCTCTCATAGTAACTTTCAGTAGCATCATGAATAGAATTAACAATATAACCATCACATAAAACATCCCTATCATGAGCCACATGCATAAAAGAATTAATACTTCCCACATGAACAATCGTAGTAGGAGCAGATTCACCAAAATAGCTATTCTCATCACCATAATCATCAAAAATAGGAGGCATATTGTAATCATACCTTGTTTCTTCCTCGATAGTAGGTGAACTGAAAATCTTATACTCATCATCGTAACCATCATAAACTAGAGGTTTAGTATCATCATAAGCTATAGAATAGCTATCTCGCAAAGCATATTCATCAAACATATCATCATAGGAAGGAACATGGATAGTACTAATGGTACAACAATTATTAACCTTATAACTTTCAGAATTGGTACCAAAAAGATTTTCAATATCAAAAGTAGAGTGCTTATCCCAATCATGATGACTAACATAGGTAACAGGCATGGGAACATCATCAAGATCAGAATTATCATAATCTATAATAGGAGCAACATGCTTATGGGAAGATACCATTTCCTCTCTCCTTTTACTCTTCTTCTTCTTACTCTTCTTACTCTCTCCTTTAGGAGGAAGAAACTTGAAAGGCATTTTCTCCACATAATCTGGTTTACTGACAAAAACAACAGAAGAAACTTTGGAGGATTCCTCCTCTCTATTAATAAGATGGAAACATCTATCACTCTTGTCATAGCTTGGCAAAACATCATGTTTTATAAGATTTTGTATGTAAGTATTTGCGTGGAAATCTTTAACACAATAAAGACGACAACCCTGCAGGATGCTAATATTTTTAAAAGCGCTCATATCTACCAAAGAAGTTTTTCTAGTTAACTCTTCATACCCCAAAAACAAAGTAAGATCATCATGCTGATTGAGAGTAATCTTGTCATCACAATACAAACTTGCGGTACTCATTTGATTAGAAAGGCCACTATGATGGCCTGAGCATTGAAAATTAAAATAACCTTTGCCATCGCAAAGTTCACAAATAAAAGGATAAAGCTCACAAACCTTTTCACCAAGCTTATCTAGAGCCTTGAGCCACATTCGGGTTTCTTCATTCCTGTGGTGGATACAATAATCTTCTTTGTTGTGACTCTGTTCACAAGGTCTATGTACTCCACAAAAATTAATTTGCTTATAAGAAATAGGACTTTTAGAGGTTAGAGCATGTTTATTGCAATCATCAACAACAATATCACTTTCTATGCAAGTGTCTTTAAAAGATTCATGATACACGTCCCCATTTCCCTTAGGAACATTAATATGAGAAGCAAAGGCTTTAAAGAAATTAACCATAATTTGAGGATCAAGACCATATTTAGCACTAAGCTCTTGAAAATCAGCAGGTTCAGCGAAAGACTTAATGCAATCATACTCATAATTTATACCTGATCCTTTACCTTTGTCGCTATCCCAATCTTCAATATTATTTTGAATTGTTTCAAGCAGATTCCACTTGATGTCAACATCCTTGCTTGTGAAAGAGCCATCAAAGCATGCATCTAGATAGTCCTTGTAATATCTTGAAAGCCTTCCATAAAAATTATTAATAACAATATTATGGGGAAGCTCATGAATAGGACATTTGAGCATTAGTGACTTCAATCTTCCCCACGCTTGGGCAATGCTTTCTCCCTCATGCGGATGAAAATTATAAATATAATTCCTATCCTTATAAACCCCACTAGAAGGATAGAATTTAGAATAAAAGAGAGGTACAATTTCCTCCTAGTCGACAGGTCGGCCATCCTTCAGTGTTTTATACCATTCCGCAGCTCTGCCCTTCAGTGATAAAGAAAATAGCTTCCTCTTAACTTGGTTCATCGAAATACCTGCACACTTGAACAACTCACATAATTCATGTATAAAAAGCAAATGATCACCAGGATGGACAGTTCCATCTCCTAAATAGCAGTTATTCATAGCACGTTCAACAATTTTCATAGGTATTTTAAAAGGATGAGGAGCACAAGCATCATAAGAATTATCACATATGGGAGATAAAATATCATCAGAGCAAATTTTCTCCACTAAAGCTGGGGAACTAAAAATGTCATGCTTAACAAAACCAGCTTCCCCAAGCTTAGACCTTTCTATAGCATTATCAATAACGGTATTCAAAGCATTCATACTAACAACACTATTAGCATGCGAATAAAGCTCAAAAGGTTTTTCAATTTTCTCTTCAAACACTTCATATCCTAACATATGAAAAATACTAAAGAACTCTTTGTTTTCCATTAAGCCTAACTAGTGAAAATAAAAACAAGAAACAAAAAGATATAATTGCAGAATCTAAAGGAAATAACTCTGAGCACTCACACAGGAGGATGCGAGTACCTTTTACCTTACCTCCCCGGCAACGGCGCCAGAAAATAGCTTGATGTCTACGCACGCTTCTATCCTTGTAGACAGTGTTGGGCCTCCAAGTGCAGAGGTTTGTAGAGCAGCAGCAAGTTTCACTTAAGTGGATCACCCAAGGTTTATCGAACTCAGGGAGGAAGACGTCAAAGCTATCCCTCTCAAACAACCCTGCAATTATGATACAGAAGTCTCTTGTGTCCCCAACACACCCAATACACTTGTCAGATGTATAGGTGCACTAGTTCGGCGAAGAGATAGTGAAATACAAGTAGTAGTGATGATTATAAGTAGTAAATGTAATCTGAAATAAATATCGCTGCAAGCAAACATGTAACAAAACTGAAAGGAAATGGTGTGCAATGATTGGAAACAAGGCCTAGGGATCATACTTTCACTAGTGGACACACTCTCTACAAATATAACATAATTGAACCAATAGATACTAACATCAATATGCAACTCAAAACAATTCCCCAATGGATAACAAACACTAATCATGCATAGGGCTACGAAGCACTCCTCAAAGTCTGTATCTCCCCAAATTAGATTGTCCCACACTATCACCATGAACGCACTAGATGGTTCCAACAAACACCAACAATTCATAGAGACATTAACCAAAAAGACACACATGATGCGCACACTGTCACCATCACACCATGATACAAGGTATCTCCGGAGAGTACAAATATAAAGCACGGTAGTAGCATAATATCTGAATAATAACATCTACCAATTCAACTAGATACAAAGCTCATGATCACATAAAAGATCACATCATGGGAGAGAGAGGTGAACCACATAGCTACCGGTAGAGCCCTCAGCCCCGGCGAAGAACTACTCCCTCCTCATCATAGGAGATAGCAACAGCGATGGAGATGGCGGTGAGGTCGATGGAGACGGCGGAGACGGCGATGGAGACCGATGGAGATGGCTCCGGGGGCACTTCCCCGTCCCGGCAGGGTGCCGGAACAGAGACTTCCGTCCCCCAAAATTTGTCTTCGACAGCGGCGGCGCTGCGGAACTGTTCTAGGAAAAACGCTGATTGTTTTAGGGTTTTCCGTTGGGAGGCTTCTTATAGGCGAAGGGGCATCGTGAGAGGTGGACTAGGGTGGCCTCACCATGGGTGGGCGCGGCCAGGGGCTGGGCCGCGCCCCCCTTTGCTGTGGCCACCCTCTGGCCCCCTCTGGCTCTCGTTCGGTCTTTGTCCTTCATCCGGGAAAAATAGGAGTTTCAGAAGTTGTTTCATCCAATTCCAAGAATATTTTCTGTGTAACTTTTCTGAAACACAAAAACAGCAGAAAATAGGGAACTGGCACTGTGGCATCTTGTCAATAGGTTAGTTCCGGAAATCACATAAAAATGCCACGAAGTGTAACGAAACATAAGAAAAATGGTGTAAAAACAAGCATGGAGCATCAAAAATTATAGATACGTTTGAGACGTATCAGCCCCCCTCCGTCTCATCTTCGGTCTTCGCGAAGCTTCGGTAAAAATAGGAGGTTTGGCTTTTGTTTCATCCAATTCCAAGAATATTTCCTGTGTAACTTTCCTGAAACACAAAAATAGCAGAAAATAGGTAACTGGCACTGTGGCATCTTGTTAATAGGTTAGTTCCGGAAAATACATAAAAACGCCACGAAGTGTAACAAAACTCAAAGCAAATGGTGTAAGAACAAGCATGGAGCATCAAAAATTATAGATACGTTTAAGACGTATCATGGGTCATCAAGGATCATTGTAGAATGCTTCTTTGTACACCTATGATGAGCATTACTAATTCGGTACCAAGCATCTTTCAAACTCGCTCCCCCTTGTTGCTTAAAAGTATGAACTTCAACTTCAGGATTACTCATTCTAGCAAAACTAAAAAGCAAGCAAGTAAAAATAACAACTATAAAGGAACTATTTTTTTGTATTTTTGATAAAAAGATGGAAGCAAAAATAAAATAAAGCAAAACAATAACAAAGTAAAAGATTGGAAGCGAGAGACTCCCCTTGCAGAAATCTTCCTTCCCGGCAACGGCGCCAGAAAAATTGCTTGATGGCGTGTAGATGTCCGCCCAGTTGGGAACCCCAAGAGGAATGTATGATGAGCATAGCAGCAAGTCTTCCCTTAGTATGAAACCAAGGTTTATCGAACTAGTAGGAGAAAGAACCAACTTCCGAAGGTTGATGCTCGCTAGCTTCACGACAGCTCCAGACAATTTATATATGGTGCCTCGTCTGGGGCGTAGCTTTGCACCAGCAGCAACATAGAACCTGCACACAACACAACCAAGTACTTTGCCCCAACTTACAGTAAGGTTGTCAATCTCACCAGTTTGCTGTAAACAAAGGATTAAACGATCGTGTGGTAAAACATAGTACTTTGCAAGAATGTAAATTATGCGAGTAAATAGTAAACGGTAATAGAAATGTAAAAGAATGGACCGGGTGATTGCTAGATTGTTGGGAACCCCAAGATTAAGGTTTGATGAATATAGCAGCAAGTTTTTCCCTCAGTAAAGAAACCAAGGTTTAATCGTTCAGGAGAAAAGCAGACAATACGACTGAAGGTGATGCTGACTGGCTTAGTAAACAGTAGAAAACAAAGGTTATGAGCGTATCGAGTGGAAAACAGTAGAAGTATGCGAGTAAAGTAAACAGTGCAAGTAAAGTAAACAGGTGATAGCAATATGATGGAAATAGGACCAGGGTCCACAGTTCACTAATGGTGTCTCTCCATAAGATAAATAACACATGCTGGGTAAACAAATTACAGTTGGGCAATTGATAGAATAAAGATAAACATGATATGTCAAGAAGATCACTACAAGATTTACTCTGGGCATTACAACAAAATACATAGACCGCCATCCAACTGCATCTATGACTAATAATCCACTTGTGGCGAATCAATCCGAGAACTCCACAAGTATTAAGTTGCGAACAACAGATAATTGCATTAAGCAAAGTGTGTAATGTAAACAAAGCATATGCCCTTGAGCATATGAATGTTTTTTTCTCCCTAGTAGCAACAGCACATCTACAACCTTAGAGGTTTCTGTCACTCCCCCAGGTTAAATAGAGGCATGAACCCACTATCGAGCATAAATACCCCCTCTTGGAGTCACTAGCAACTACTCGGCCAAGATAGCTACTAACAACGGAGAGCATGCAAGATCATAAACAACATAGAGATAACATAAGATATAATTCAGTACAGCAACTCAATCATAACACCAATATTCATCGGATCCCAACAAACCAAACATGTAGAATTACATAACAGTGATCTCAATCATGTAGGGCAGCTCATGAGATCTAAACATGAAGCACATGGTGGAGAAGACAACCATCTAGCTACTGCTATGGACCCATAGTCCAAGGTAGATGACTCACTCATCGCTCCGGAGGCAAGCATGGCAATGAAGAAGACCTCTGGTGGCGATTCCCCTCTCCGGCAGGGTGCCGGGAAGAGCTTCTGGACCCTCCCGATCTTCGGGTCGACAGCGGCGGCGGATCGCGATGTGTTCTGGAAATTTGATCGGGTACTTAGGTTTTTTCCATCGGGGGGTCTTTATAGGCGAAGGGGCGATATCAGAGGTGGAGCCAGGTGGCCTCACGCCTGGCTAGCACGGCCCAGGCCCTGGTCGCGCCGGCCTGGCATGTGGGGCCCCTGTGGCTCTCCTCCTACTCTCCTTTGGATGACTGAAAGCTCCCGGACAAAATAAGACTTCAGGAACTTGTTTCGTCCAATTCCGAGAATATTTCCTGTGTATCACTTCTGAAACACAAAAACAGCAGAAAACAGGGAACTGGCACTGTGGCGACTTGTTAATAGGTTAGTTCCGGAAAATGCATAAAAGTGCCACAAAGTGTAACGAAACATTAGGCAAATGGTGTAAAAACAAGCATGGAGCATCAAAAATTATAGATACGTTGGAGACGTATCAAGCATCCCCAAGCTTAACTCCTGCTCGTCCTCGAGTAGGTAAGTGATAACAAAAGAATAATTTTTGAGGTGACATGCACCTACACAATCTTGATCATGTATGTAAGCATTTGTGAGCTGGGATCATAAGAACTTAAAACATGGGCATGAAAGATATAATATTGACAATAAGAACTTAGCAACCATGTTGTAAACATGCAAATGAACACAAACAAAAGATCATGAAAATAAAACAATGAAAGTCAAATGTGTGTTCAAATCATAAGGAAAAACATACAAATGGTTTTCACCTTGTCCTTCAAAGAGAGCAAAACATAAATGCATAGGACACCTTCAAGTTTAAGAGGGCGACTAGATACAAATAATTTGATAACAAGTGAAACCAACAATATGAATCAATCAATGAAAACTTTGGGACAATGCATATTACACTAAGAATGACAACTATGCTCTCTTAATGGTGCATAAAGATAGAAGGTGGTGACTCAACATGAAAGTAAAAGAAAGGCCCTTCGCAAAGGGAAGCAGTGATTGCAAGTTTTATAACCTTCAAAAATTATGGTACTTACCGGCTTTGAGCTCTCATTTCCCCCATCATAAGCATCTTGAATGGTTAAAGTTAATGCGAGAACAATTATCATGCATATGCTTGACAAATCATAAGTTGAAAACCTCGTGTCCCGTGAATACGAGTACCCAAACCTCATGCTACTTTACTTAGAGTCCCAAGCAAGGCTCTTGTCATTGTAAATATATGCATATAATTGAGAATCGCCAATGGGGTACCTCCGTGCCCGATGACATGGAACAAGCCCACATCAAAATGACAGGACAAGCAGACAATGAATACCTCGACATCTCTTTTATTTGCCATTTGTTTAGCTTTTTATTGTGAGATGCGTCGTCGAATGTTCACCATGGGTATGCTACAAATTTCCACCATGAATTATGCATGGCTTAGATTAGCGGCCCGGCGTTTCCCTAACACATATACAAACTCCATGATCCCACAAGATTCCCAATTCATTTCACACCGCGGGCATCCATAAACAAAAGATCACGATATCAACTCAAATAAGAAGTGCAATTTTGAAAGCTTGCCCATGACTGCATGGCTGGGCTAGTCTCCAACTTACAACTTGCAAGCATAACAACTCAACATAAGAGACCACAATGTCAAATTTTTAAGAACAGGAAAAAGTAAAGTGTGTCTTCCGATTCGTGAGAGCTTTACTGACCGAATTTCGCATAACACTGGTAAGAGTTTAATTTGAAAAGAAAATAAAAGCAAGTCAAATTTACTTGGAATAGCAAATTGCTAGTAGGTATGTATGGTGGACACTTTGGAGAACTTTGGCTTTTAGGAGTTAGATGCGTGAGTAGAGCTCATACTCAGTACAAGGCGAGGGCTAGCAAAAGACTGGGAGCGACCAACTAAGAGAGCAATAATAGCCATAATCATGCAAAGCGACAAAGCGACATTAAAAGAAGCATAAGATGGCATCAAAAGTCAAAAACTAAATGATCATAGAGGCTATTGGCGACTTTGTAAGAGTCTAACATGTGTGAGCATGTGCCAAGTCAACCCAAATAAAGCATCAAGGAGAAAACCAAAATAATGCTTCCATACAATAAAAACAACGCATGATTTTTTCAAAGGCTCATTAAGCAATCTCAGTTATTTGAGACAAGTCATGCTACAGCAAAACCACTAAGCATACTATCAAAAAGACATCAAGCATGACATGAAAAAGCCTAAGCCGCAGTCTACACAAGCTCCTTCTTGTACCACTTTTTTGCACAAAGCTTTTTCTCTTTTCCAACACCATTTAAAAAATTTATAAACACCTGTTTTGATGAAAACCAATAAAGATCAGAGGCAAAAATACACCTTGATGAAAATATATGACAAGGTCTGAATGCAAATCAAGGCGAAAATGAAAACCAAAAGTAGTTGCGGAAAAAGAAGAACACCCGGTGAAATTGTAAGAATGAAAAACGGAGTGTTCTTGGCAAATGAAAACGAGTACAACTCCTCCAAAGGAAATTTGTTGGGGTCCAACCATTTATTGCAGCAAACAAAACTAAACTAACTAAGAAAACTAAAACAACTAACGCTCCAAAAAAACACATAGTGCATGAAGCAATAAAAATATAGTGTTTTGAAAGGTGACCTGATTTTTGCCGATGAAGCAGGTGTGCCTCGGGGGCATCCCCAAGCTTTGACGCTTGTACTTCTTGGATATTTCTTGGGGTGATGCATGGGCATCCCCAAGCTTGAGCTTTTGTCCATTCTTCAACTCATCTCATCATTCTCCAATCCCTACACTTGAAAACTTCCTTCATACAAAACTAAACACAAATCTATTAGCAACATTAGTGTAGCATAACATATAATCAACCTCTTTTTGCTTCAGGTTTCAACTCAAAACCACCACATATATAGCACATACTACTGTATCAACTTCCCCAAAAGTTCCGTGATCAAAAAACTCAAAAGAAAGCGATAAAGCGGCAAACACAAATATTGGCAGAAATCTGTCAAAACAGAACAGCTGACAAAGGTCGAATTTTTGAGGGGTTTTCTGTTGCTCAAATCAAAAAGTGTTCAACTAACGAAAGTTTGGATATAACCTGGGGCATATGCACAAGAAATCGCAGGTCCAAAAGATATACAGAGAATTTATACGAATTTTTACGGTGCAGCACCGAAAACAGTTTCAGGACAGCAACATCCCCAAATCTTTACCTCACTCGAATTAGAGGCTTCTCTTGGCACAAAAACAAAATAAACAAGATAAGGAGCGGTCATTACAGTAGTAATGACTTCCAAGACTCAAATAAAAGAAAAAGTACTGAAAGTAAAACATTGGGTTATCTCCCAATAGTGCTTTTCTTTAACGCCTTTGAGCTAGGCGCAGAAAATTGCGAATCAAGTAATAATGAAAGGGGGATCAGGATCCACTATAGGAATAAAGAAATGAATACTATCCAATTGAGGTTTTGAGCATCCCTTGTAATCACGCTTTGGTACACTATTTTCATCAAAAAGATTTTCAGGACAAATCCAACTAGTATTAGCTACCAAGGCATTATGAATTCCTACAAGCTTACAAGGTATTGGCAATCTAGAATCTTCGTTGGGTGTACCAACAATTTCAACTAGCGAGCCAAGCTTATTAAACTTCTTAAAAACTTTCCTAGCCTCAATTGCAACATCTCTAAATTCTATACGCAAAGTTTCCAAGATAAAAGCTTTCTTTTCGGGATCCTCAATTTCGTGAAGCTTAAGGAACATGTATTGCATAAAAGGATTAAGACTAGCAAACCTAGTTTCCAACATGTGAATTAAATAAGCAGAAGCAACTTCAATACTAGGAGCTAGCTCAACCAAAGATTTTTCCTCAACTTCCTTATGCATACTAATATGATTAAAGAACTCCTTAATGTTACTTTTTCCAATAATTGAACCACTACCTACTGAGAGGTCCTCCAGAACGTACTTAGGGATCAACATGATGAACTAAAAGTAAAGAAATAACAACTACCAAGGATTCTAATTTTTTTGGGGTTTTGATATAACACAATGCAGGTAAAATAAATAAAGTAAAGCAAAACAATAACAAAGTAAAGGATGTGCGTGCGAAAAACTCCCCTCGCAGAAGTCTTCCACTCTTCCCCGGCAATGGCGCCAGAAGAAGGCTTGATTGCTAGATTGTTGGGAACCCCAAGATTAAGGTTTGATGAATATAGCAGCAAGTTTTTCCCTCAGTAAATAAACCAAGGTTTAATCGTTCAGGAGAAAAGCATACAATACGACTGAAGGTGATGCTGACTGGCTTAGTAACACTCCAACAAGGGCGCCGTTTAATGATACTTGTTGACTCGTCTTCGGCCAGTAGCAACGCGGAACCTACACACAACACAACCAAATACTTTGTTCCCAACTTGCGATGAGGTTGTCAATCTCACCGGTTTGCTTGAAACAAAGGTTATGAGCGTATCGAGTGGAAAACAGTAGAAGTATGCGAGTAAAGTAAACAGTGCGAGTAAAGTAAACAGGTGATAGCAATATGATGGAAATAGGACCGGGGTCCATAGTTCACTAGTGGTGTCTCTCCATAAGATAAATAACACATGCTGGGTAAACAAATTACAGTTGGGCAATTGATAGAATAAAGATAAACGTGATATGTCAAGAAGATCACTACGAGATTTACTCTGGGCATTACAACAAAATACATAGACCACCATCCAACTGCATCTATGACTAATAATCCACTTGTGGCGAATCAATCCGAGAACTCCACAAGTATTAAGTTGCGAACAACAGATAATTGCATTAAGCAAAGTGTGTAATGTAAACAAAGCATATGCCCTTGAGCATATGAATGTTGTTTTCTCCCTAGAAGCAACAGCACATCTACAACCTTAGAGGTTTTTGTCACTCCCCCAGGTTAAATAGAGGCATGAACCCACTATCGAGCATAAATACCCCCTCTTGGAGTCAATAGCAACTACTCGGCCAAGATAGCTACTAACAACGGAGAGCATGCAAGATCATAAACAACATAGAGATAACATAAGATATAATTTAGTACAGCAACTCAATCATAACACCAATATTCATCGGATCCCAACAAACCAAACATGTAGAATTACATAACGGTGATCTCAATCATGTAGGGCAGCTCATGAGATCTAAACATGAAGCACAAGGTGGAGAAGGCAACCATCTAGCTACTACTATGGACCCATAGTCCAAGGTAGACTACTCACTCATCGCTCCGGAGGCAAGCATGGTTGTCGTAGGAATTTGGAGACAGCAGCCATGGGGAGGCTTATCGGAGGGGCTCGACGTTGGTGACGATGGGTCCGGCTCGGGATTGTGCCTACAGAGACACCACGATTTACCCAGGTTCAGGGCCCTCCCGGTTGGAGGTAAACCCCTACTTCCTGCCTGCTTCGTATTGATTGGATTGTAACGATTACAGTGCTCCTCGAGCTGTTCGGCTAGAGGAGGAAGAAGAAGATCGGATCTCCTCCCCTATGCTAAGGGTCCAGGCCCCCTTATATAGACGGGGGCCTGGTTACAGGTTTCGGTCACGCTTCGGCCGGCTGCCGGCTCCTTGGCGGCGGCGTCCTTGGCCTCATCTCCCCTGGCCACGCTCTGGCAAAGGCACTTTATAAAGTGCCTTTTCCTCAGGCCGGCATCTGGAGAGCATATCCCCTCTCCTTTGCCTCGGATCCTGCCGTGGGGAAGGATCCTCGCCCTCTCATTGGTTGGTCGTGGTCGTGGCGCTCGTCACTCCTGGCTGCGCCTCTGTCGCTCTTGTCGGGGCCGTTCTGCTTTTGGCGAGACGGCCGTCGGGGGAGTTTTGTCTCCATCGCCCGGCTCCAGCTCTCCTCGGCAGAGTCGTCAGCCGGCTGCTGGCGCAGCCGGCCCTCCTCGAGTGGAGCCGGTCTCCTAGCGCCGAAGCTTCGGGGATTCCTGGGACGCCAGCCGGCATATTGCCTGGCTCGTGGTGCGCCCCCTAAGTCATCCCCACGACACTAGCCCCCGAAACTGGCGAAGTCTCATGGGCTAGCATGGGGCTTCGGCGGGTTCTTCTTTTCGCCAAAGTCTTGCTCGTCCTCGTAGAAGTCTCAGGATCTCCGGTCCGGCTGGGTCGATCCAGCCATCAGGGCTAGGCCATGCGGAGTCTTTCCGGCCGTCTCGGGATGAGCCGGCTCTAGGACGCGGCCCGGCTGGAGGCCACGAATCGATGCGTTGCCTCTTGGGAAATTGTGCTGCCTCGAGTCGTGTTCCCACGCAACGGCCGGCGCAGTGCGCCAGTGAGCCGTCTAGTTGTCTAGACCTCGGAATCCCCTTCGCCATAACTTCTCGGGTCGTCATGTGAGGTGGGCTGGCATACGTCAGCGGCACGTCCCATCAACTCCTCCCACGATCCGCTGCGGCAACCGCTGCGGTGGCGCACGACGTGGGAGTTGGTTACTGAAACGTCGGGGGTTGCCCTCTTGCCCTTCTTCTTTAAATACCGGACGCGTTAGCTGCGCAGGGCATTCCCCACTTCTCCCCTCGCCTCTGGACATGTCGTCCCCTAGCGATTCGACTGCCAGCGACATCAAGGTCCCAGAGGGGAGCGAAAGGGAGGTCGAGGCGCCGGGAGCGACGCCTTCCGTATCTCGGAAGCGCGGTCGCCCAAAAGGGAGCCGAAACAAGAGCACCTTGGAGGCCCTCGCTGCGAAGGCCTCCGCCGCCGCTTCATCCTCCTTCGCGCCCCAAGTGGCCGGGGCTTCCGGCGACGCGGGCATCCCGGAGAAGCGGAGACCAGGGCGCCCGAAGGGAAGCGGGAAGAAGCCCGCCTCTGCGGCGACTGCTGCTCCTTCGTCGTTCCGGGTGACCAGAGCTTCCGGCGACGCGGGAGTCCCAGAGAAACGGAGACCAGGCCGCCCGAAGGGAAGCGGGAAAAAGAAGGCTCCCGCGACGGTCGCCGCGCCTTCCTCGTCTCGCCGCGGGCGACCGCTGGGCAGCAAGAACAAAAAGGCCCCCGCCGTCTTCAGGGTCGGCGCCACTTCCACGGGGCCCCGCGCGGCGGCCCCTCCTCAGCTTGGCCCGTCGCGACCCTGGTTGGAGAGACCGGCGCTCCAAACGCCGACCTACGTTTCGGCCCAGGGGTGGTCCACCTGTGTCGTTCCTGCGCTCGCCGGGTCTCGGGACCGCCTTCGCCTTCCGTCCCAGTTCGCGCGCTCGATGGAAGGCCAGGAGATGGCCTACGCCAAGCTGCGGGAATGCAGCGGCGGCCAGCCGTCGTACCACGCCGAAGTCTACTACGACGGCCAGGGGGAGTGCTACTTCCGCGACGGGTGGTCGAAGTTCTTCTTCGACTACAGCGCGCACGAGGGCTGGTTCATCCTCCTCACCCGCCATGACGGGAAGAAGGAGTTCACCGTCTGCTTCTTCGACGCCACCCTCTCCGCCCGCACTTACGCCCCCCAGCCGTGAAGGACGGGAGCTTCTCCGGCCTCCGGCGTGGGCTGGGAAGGCGAGGATCTCCCAGGCGAGGAACTCTTGGCATCCTCTTCGTCGTTCCTCTTGCGGGCGATTCTGACACGGACTCGCCTGAGGATCCTCGGCATCCTTAGGGTAGTATTTTAGGGGACTTTTGTAATCGTCAGGCTCCTTAACGAACTCTTCTAGTTTTCTGCAAGTCTTTGTTCGCTTTTCATCGCTTGCTGTGTGAATGTCTTTTCTTCACTGTGTACTCTTGCCATCGCGCAAAATGCCTTCTGCTTGACATCGCTGCGCTGCGACGGTTCTTCCCTTAGCGAAATCGCTTGTTGTGCAAATCAGTAGGCAGAGTCTACGATAGTCACTGGCCTGTGCAAACGCTTCGGGCAGGGCTCCTCTGGCTTCGATGCGGAAGGAACGATGCTCCTGCCAGCCGGCTCTGGGGAGTGCGGGCTAGCTCCGGCTCCAGTGCGAATGGACCGGCACTTCTGCTGGCCGGCTCCAGGAAAGATGGGCTAGCTCCGGCTCCAGTGCGAACGGAACAGGAGGCGCATCTGGTACCGGCTCGGGCAAGGGTCGGAGCCGGCGCGTTTTCCTTTCCCAAGTCTTCGCACGTTTCGAGCCATGATTGGAGCAGACCTCCTAGCCTCCAGCTCTAGCTGTTGCTTTGCGAGTCTTAAGTTTTCGATTTCGTTGCTTGCTTGTCGATCGTGTCGCAGCGCCGGCTGCTCGAACAGCCGGCGAGGTACTGGAGCTGGCCTGCTTCTGAGGGCCAATTCCCTTTCCCCCTAGCCCCCGAGTTTTGGGGTAGCTGGACTACCAACTAGCCCGAAACTAACTTCTCGCGAACGATGCCAACCGCCAAGCGAGGCAGCTCTAGCTTCGAACCTCTTGGGCGTGGCTTCTCAACCCATACGCCAAAGATCGTATCTGTCAGCTACCCGCTGGCTTTGCACTTGTCCGGTTCCCTCAACCTTTTCCTTAATCTTCCCACCCTTCGGCCCTTCTACCCCCAACCGGCAGCCTGGTGCCGGTTGGTCTCCCTTGGGCCGGCAGCCGAATGCCGGCCTAGGGTGGGAGCGTGCCGCGGAGTGAGAAGTAGTACTTCAGTCTATCGGGCTCCCGACTCGTGCTAGCCTACGATTAGTTGACAGATACTACCCTTAACGCTTGGTTGAACGGGTTTTTTCTATCGCTTGTGGTTCTGCTCCGCGGCTTTCCTTCGTATGTGGCCTGCCGGCTCCTATCCGTCCGGCTACGCGGAGCCGGAAGGTGGAGGCTGGGCTCGAGACCTTCGTCATATGCAGTACTCATCCGGCTGGCGAGAGATCGATCGTTTTCGGGGCTGCCGGCTGTGGCTCGGTGCCTGGAGCCGGCTGCCAGTCAAGTGAATAACGCAGGAAGCAAAACATACACGAAGTGTTTTCCTCGGAGCCGGCCGTAACTTGCCGTTCCGTTTTCCTTTATTCATTGACACATTTTTCGGGGTACAAGCTTTTGCCTTAGCAGAAGAAAGGTCTTAAGAGACTGACATTCCAGGGACGCTCGGTCTCCTTGTCAAAGTTGTCTGCCTTGTTCTTTCTGGGCTCTTGTGCGTCGATGAGGTAATATGCCCCATTGCCCAACACCCGGCTGACAATGAACGGTCCCTCCCAGGGAGAGGACAGCTTGTGCATGCCTTTAGTGCTTTGGACCAGCCGGAGTACGAGATCACCTTCGCGAAACGCGAGCGGGCGAATTTTCCGGCTGTGGTATCGTCGCAGCTGCTGCTGGTAGAGCGCCGATCTAGCCAGAGCCTGCTCTCGAGCCTCCTCGAGGAGGTCGACACCATCTTCGCGAGCTTCTTTTGCTTGTTGCTCCATGTACTGGACAACTCTGGGAGCATCGAACTCGATGTCCGTGGGTAACACCGCCTCTGCTCCATAGACTAGGAAGAAGGGTGTGAAGCCCACAGAACGGTTTGGAGTGGTGCGCAAGCTCCAGAGCACTGAGGGTAGCTCCTCGACCCAACAGCCGGCTGAGCGCTCGAGAGGCTCGACCAGTCTTGGTTTGATGCCGGCTAGGATCAGCCCATTTGCCTTTTCCACCTGTCCATTTGACTGTGGGTGCGCCACCGATGCTAAGTCCAGCCGGATGCCTTTCTGACCACAGTAATCAGCGAAGACTCCCTTCGCAAAGTTTGTCCCGTTGTCGGTGATGATGCTGTGGGGTATTCCATATCTCGTGATGATCTCGTTGAAGAACTTGATCGTGGACGAGCCGTCGAGCTTCTTGATTGGTTTGGCTTCGATCCACTTAGTGAACTTGTCCACAGCAACCAGCAGATGCGTCAAGCCCCCGGGTGTGGTCTTGAATGGCCCTACCATGTCCAGGCCCCAAACAGCGAACGGCCAGGCGAGCGGGATGGTTTTGAGGGCTGCCGCTGGGGTGTTTCTGTGCTTGGAGAAACGCTGGCAGCCATTGCACTGCTTCACCAGCTGCTCCGCGTTCTGCTTAGCCGTCGGCCAGTAGAATCCATGGCGGAAGGCTTTGGCCACCAAGGCTCTGGAAGATGCGTGATGTCCACACTCCCCTTGATGTATTTCTCTTAGCAGCTCTATCCCTTCTTCCGGCTCGACGCACTTCTGGTAGATGCCTGACACGCTGCGCTTGTACAGCTCGCTGTTGATTAGGGTGTATGCCCCGGCTCGGCGCTGAATTTGCCTAGCTTCCGCTTCGTCTTGCGGCAGGTCCCCAGTGATGAGGTAGTTGGAGAATGGTTCTGCCCATGAAGGTATCTCCCGTATGTGGAAGACACTGGCGACCAGAGGGTCAGCAGCCCCCGGGTCCGTCGTCGAGCCGGCTTCGCCTGATTGTCCGGCTGGGGGAGCGGGCGTGGAGCTGGCAATCCCCTTGTCCTTCGTCGAGCCGGCCGCGCTAGGCTGGCCGGCTGCCTCCTCCAGTCCGGAGACGGCAGCCCCCGGGTCCGGTTGTGGTACCTGAGCCGGGGCTGGATCTCCAGGCACGTAGATGGATATGGATTCCGGTGAGGGCTTGATGGACGGCTTGCGGATGATCTCCAGGGATACCCCGGCTGGGATGTCCTGCTTGGTGGAGCCGATCTTGGACAGCCGGTCTGCCTCCTCGTTGTTCGCTCTGGGGACATGGTGGAACTCGCGGCCCTCAAAGAATCCGCAGAGCTGCTGCACGTAGAAGCGATAGGAGGCCATGTTGGCGTCCTTAGCGTCCCAATCTCCTGAGACCTGGTGCGTTACCAGGTCGGAGTCTTTAAAGCAAAGGATCCTCCTGATTCCAATCTGCTTGGCCATCTTGAGCCCATGCACCAGGGCCTCGTATTCGGCGACGTTGTTTGACGCACGGAAGTGCATCTGCAGCACGTACTGCAGTTTGTCTCCCTTGGGCGAGGTGAGGACGACGCCGGCTCCCATACCCCCGAGCAACTTGGAGCCATCGAAGTGCATGCGCCAGTAGGTGGAGACCGGAGCCGGCGGCAGATACTGGTGCTCTCCCCAGTCCGCGAAGAAATCCGCTATGATCTGCGACTTGATCGTCGTCCTGGGCTTGTACTGAATGGTATGAGCTGCGAGCTCAATCGCCCACTTGGCCACCCTTCCTGACGCGTCCTTGCATCCGATGATCTCCGAGAGCGGAGTGGTGCTCACCACCGTGATTGGGTGCTCCTCGAAGTAGTGCTTCAGCTTCTTGGCCGCCATGTACACGCCGTAAGCGACCTTCTGATAGTGCGGGTAGTTCTGCTTGGAGAGAGTGAGCACCTCACTCAAGTAGTACACCGAGCGCTGAACCGGCAGCTCTTTGCCTTCCTCGGTGCGCTCCACTACGATCACCACGCTGATGACGCGAGGAGTCGCCGCGATGTAGAGCAGCATTGGCTCTCGCGGAGCTGGCGCTGCCAAAACTGGCGCGGTGGACAAGGCTCGCTTGAGGTCGTTGAAGGCGTCATCAGCGCGCTGGGACCAAACAAAATGGTCTGTCTTCTTCATCAGCTGGTACAGCGGCATGGCCTTCTCCCCGAGCCGGCAGACGAACCGGCTAAGCGAGGCCAGGCAACCAGCAAACTTCTGCACATCTCTGAGCTGGGTGGGCTTCTCTAGGGCCTCGATGGCTTTTATCTTCGAGGGGTTAGCCTCGATCCCTCGCTGGGAAACGATATAGCCTAGGAGCTGTCCAGCCGGCACACCGAAGGTGCACTTCTCTGGGTTGAGCTTCATGCGATAGCGCCGCAGGTTGGTGAAGGTCTCCCTGAGATCGTCCAGGAGCGTGTTGCTCTGCTTGGTCTTCACCACCACGTCGTCCACATAGGCATGCACGTTCCTCCCAATCTGCCCTTGCAGACATCGCTGCATGGTTCGCTGGTATGTGGCTCCAGCGTTCTTCAGGCCAAATGGCATGGTGACGTAGCAGTAGGCTCCATATGGGGTGATGAAGGAGGTCTTGATCTGATCCGGCTGGAAGAGCGGGATCTGGTGGTAGCCCGAATAGGCGTCCAGGAAGGACAGCAGGTCACAGCCGGCTGTGGAATCGATCACCTGGTCAATCCGTGGCAGTGCGAAAGGATCCTTGGGACAAGCCTTGTTGAGGCTGGTGTAGTCGATACACATTCGCCAAGTGTTGTTCTTCTTCAGAACCAGGACTGGGTTTGCGAGCCAGTCAGGGTAAAACACTTCCATGATGAAGCCGGCTGCAAGGAGCCGGGCAATCTCCTCGCCAATTGCTTTCCTCTTCTCTTCTGCAAACCGTCGCAGCGGCTGCTTGACCGGCTTGGCGTCTGGCCGGACGTTGAGTGCGTGCTCAGCCAGCTCCCTCGGCACACCAGGCATGTCCTTTGGAGATCATGCAAAGATGTCCCGATTCTCACGGAGGAAGCTGGTGAGCTCGCTTTCCTATTTAGCAGACAAGCCGGTGCCGATGATGACGTACTTGGAGGGGTCACTCTCGTCCAGCAGGATCTTCTTGGTGTCGTTGGCCGGCTTGAACTGCTCCACCGGCGACTGGCGAACCGGCACATCTTGCTGAGTCAGCTCCACGCGGTGTAGAAGCTGCCTCTTTTCCTCAGCGACGACCAGCGCCTCCGCCAGCTGCGAGCTCTCCCTGGCGCAGGCCAGGGACTTCTTGAAGTTCCCCGAGACCGTGATTACGCCTCTGGGCCCCGGAAGCTTCATCTTCAGATAGGCGTAGTGCGGGACGGCCATGAACTTGGCCAGGGCCGGTCGGCCTAGCAGGGCGTGGTAGGGACTGCTGATGTCCACCACCTCGAACCAGATTGGCTCGCGGCGGCTATTCCCCTTCTTTCCGAAGAGAACCTCCAGCTGCACCTTGCCCGAAGGGGTGCAAGAATGCCCAGGCACGATGCCATGGAAGGTGAGCCGGCTAGGTTTCAGTTGAGCAAGCGGGATGCCCAACTTCTCCAGAGAGCTTCGGTAAAGAAGGTTGATACTACTGCCGCCGTCGATGAGCACGCGGGAGAACCGGCACATGTGCGTATCGGAGCATACAACCGGGTCCACGACCAGAGCGTATTCTCCAGGGCTGGGCATCAGCCTTGGGTGGTCCTCGCGCCCCCAGGTAATGGCCGCCTCAGACCAATGCATGAACTGGGGTTCTGCAGGCATCACGGCGTTCACCTCTGCCTCATGCCAAAGGTCGTTCCTTTTGTCCTTGCCGGGCGTAGTGAAGATATGATACTGCTCCACGTCCGTCGGGAAGTCGTCGTCTTGGTCCGGCTCACCTCCAGCCGGTTCACGCCGTTGGTCCTCCTGACCTCCAGCCGGTTGCGCTTGCGGCGCTCCAGGGATCTGCCGAGCGCGCTGCTCCAGCTCTCTCATGAAACGGCACTGACGCGTGGAGTGGGTCGCTTCCCTGCCCGGGGAGGTGTGAAACTTACACGGCTGGTCAAGCGCAGCATCGAGGGTGTACTTGCCCTCTTTGCGCCCATGACCGCTGCCTGTAGCCCCCGGGCCTCCTTGGTCTAAAGCCGCTCGCATTGAGCTAGCAGATCCCCTGGAGGACGCCTGAACGTGGTCTAGCCACAGGTGGATGTGCAGCGCCGTTGGGTGAGCCTGGGATTCCGACCCTGGCGCTGACCCCGCGGTCAAGCGTGGTCCGCTCGCTCTACCACCTTGCTGGGCGCGGCAGCCTTGGGCGTTGCCGCTCGGAGCGCAGCCGCCCTGTCCACGCCCTCCGCGGCCTCGGCCTGCCGATGGCGACCGCTGGATCTGGCCAGGGAAAGTGGTGGCGAAGCTACGGCTCAGGTCGCGGGCGAGCTCGGCCGGTGCGTCTCGGCGCACGTCGTAGAACTCGCCGAGCGTGGTGCTCGCGCGGCGTCGGTTGGACTCGTCCTCAGCCGCCTTGCCAAGAAGGACGAGGCGCGTCCGCTCCAGGGCCTCGGCGACCCGAGCGGGATCGATGACGCGGTCGAGGGGAGCGCGCAGGTCCACCACGGAGACGTCCGGGGCGTCCCGCTCTGGGAGTGAAGCATCTTGCTCCTGTGGAGGTGGGCGCTCGAGCGACGGGCGCTCGGGGCGCGGGGAGTCACCGCCCTCATCCTCTCCCAGGGCCATCACCTCAACCAAAGCGCCAAGGTTGCTGCTTTCGCCGCAACTCGAGCCTCCGCCGCAGGGAGAGTCGAAGACGTCGATGATCTCCTCCGGGAAGGACTTGGCGACGTAAAAGCGGTGGCTGCCGACGTCGAGGAAGGAGCCGCCGTTGCCGAGGCCGTTCTTGAAGTGGGCCAAGTTGTCGTCGACGCAGTCGAAGGTGCCGAACCTCCAGACGAGGCCGGAGGCGACCTTCTCGGCGGAGGGTCCTGGCCGGAACTTGACTCCGCTCGCCACCGCGCTTTGCCCCACGGTGGGCGCCAACTGTCGTAGGAATTTGGAGACAGTAGCCATGGGGAGGCTTATCGGAGGGGCTCGACGTTGGTGACGATGGGTCCGGCTCGGGATTGTGCCTACAGAGACACCACGATTTACCCAGGTTCAGGGCCCTCCCGGTTGGAGGTAAACCCCTACTTCCTGCCTGCTTCGTATTGATTGGATTGTAACGATTACAGTGCTCCTCGAGCTGTTCGGCTAGAGGAGGAAGAAGAAGATCGGATCTCCTCCCCTATGCTAAGGGTCCAGGCCCCCTTATATAGACGGGGGCCTGGTTACAGGTTTCGGTCACGCTTCGGCCGGCTGCCGGCTCCTTGGCGGCGGCGTCCTTGGCCTCATCTCCCCTGGCCACGCTCTGGCAAAGGCACTTTATAAAGTGCCTTTTCCTCAGGCCGGCATCTGGAGAGCATATCCCCTCTCCTTTGCCTCGGATCCTGCCGTGGGGAAGGATCCTCGCCCTCTCATTGGTTGGTCGTGGTCGTGGTGCTCGTCACTCCTGGCTGCGCCTCTGTCGCTCTTGTCGGGGCCGTTCTGCTTTTGGCGAGACGGCCGTCGGGGGAGTTTTGTCTCCATCGCCCGGCTCCAGCTCTCCTCGGCAGAGTCGTCAGCCGGCTGCTGGCGCAGCCGGCCCTCCTCGAGTGGAGCCGGTCTCCTAGCGCCGAAGCTTCGGGGATTCCTGGGACGCCAGCCGGCATATTGCCTGGCTCGTGGTGCGCCCCCTAAGTCATCCCCACGACAATGGTGATGAAGAAGACCTCCGGTGGCGATTCCCCTCTCCGGCAAGGTGCCAGGAAGAGCTTCTGGACCCTCCTGATCTTCGGGTCGATGGCGGCAGCGGATCGCGATGTGTTCTGGAAAATTGATTGGGTACTTAGGTTTTTTCTGTCGGGGGGTGATACGTCTCAAACGTATCTATAATTTTTTATGCTCCATGCTTGTTTTTACACCATTTGCCTATTGTTTCGTTCCACTTAGTGGCACTTTTATGCATTTTCCAGAACTAACCTATTAACGAAGTGCCACAGTGCAAGTTCCCTGTTTTCTGCTGTTTTTGTGTTTCAGAGTGATACACAGGAAATATTCTCGGAATTGGACGAAACCACATCCTGAAGTCTTATTTTACCCGGAAGCTTCCAGAGATCCGAAGAGGAGTAGGAGGTGGGCCACCAGGGGCCCACACACACAGGTGGCGCGGCCAGCCCCTGGCCCGCGCCACCGTGGTGTGAGGCCACCTGGCCCCACCTCTGACGACGCCCCTTCGCCTATAAAGACCCCCCGACGGAAAAAACCTAAGTACCCGATCATATTTCCAGAACACATCGCGATCCACCGCCGCCGTCGACCCGAAGATCGGGAGGGTCCAGAAGGTCTTCCCGGCACCCTGCCGGAGAGGGGAATCGCCACCGGAGGTCTTCTTCATCGCCATGCTTGCCTCCGGAGCGATGAGTGAGTAGTCTACCTTGGACTATGGGTCCATAGCAGTAGCTAGATGGTTGTCTTCTCCACTATGTGCTTCATGTTTAGATCTCATGAGCTGCCTTACATGATTGAGATCACCGTTATGTAATTCTACATGTTTGGTTTGTTGGGATCCGATGAATATTGGTGTTTATGATTAAGTTGCTGTACTGAATTATATCTTTTGTTATCTCTATGTTGTTTATGATCTTGCATGCTCTCTGTTGTTAGTAGCTATCTTGGCCGAGTAGTTGCTAGTGACTCCAAGAGGGGGTATTTATGCTCGATAGTGGGTTCATGCCTCTATTTCACCTGGGGGAGTGACAGAAACCTCTAAGGTGGTAGATGTGCTGTTGCTACTAGGGAGAAAACAACATTCATATGCTCAAGGGCATATGCTTTGTTTACATTACACACTTTGCTTAATGCAATTATCTGTTGTTCGCAACTTAATACTTCTAGGGTGTTCGGATTGATATCCCCGGGAGTGGATTATTAGTCATAGATGCAGTTGGATGGCGGTCTATGTATTTTGTTGTAATGCCCAGAGTAAATCTCATAGTGATCTTCTTGACATATCACGTTATCTTTATTCTATCAATTGCCCAACTGTAATTTGTTTACCCAACATGTGTTATTTTATCTATGGAGAGACACCACTAGTGAACTGTGGACCCCGGTCCTATTTCCATCATATTGCTATCACCTGTTTACTTTACTCGTACTGTTTACTTTACTTGCATACTATATTGTTTTCCACTCGATACGCTCATAACCTTTGTTTCAAGCAAACCGGTGAGATTGACAACCTCATTGCAAGTTGGGAACAAAGTATTTGTTTGTGTGTGTGCAGGTTCCACATAACCTTCAGTCGTCATTGTCTCTTCCCTCCTGATCGATAAACCTTGGTATCTTAACTGAGGGAAAACTCGCCGCTATATTCATCATACCTTCCTCTTGGGGTTCCCAACGGGCTGGTTATCCACCACGCACAAGGACAGTCTGCTCCCACATCAACTATACACCACCACACGCAGCAGCTAGTTTTCTGGCGCCGTTGCCGGGGAGGAAGAGAAGACTTCTGCGAGGGGAGTTTTTCGCACACACATCCTTTACTTTGTTATTGTTTTGCTTTACTTTATTTATTTTACCTGCATTGCTTTTTATCAAAAACCCAAAAAAATTAGAATCATTGGTAGTTGCTATTTCTTTACTTTTAGTTTATTATGTCTAGTTCAGTTGCTACTACTATGCCCCCCGAGGACATGATCTTTACTTTTAAGCAGAAAGATGAGGAAAGCTTTAAAGAAGCTTGGTCTAGAATTTATGATTGGCATGGAAAAACTGAACCTAAAATGACTTTGAGTTTGCTTCTTAGTAGCTTTTACTTTGGACTTTCTCTTCGTTATAGATATGGTTTGGATGCTACTGCAGAAGGAGATTTCCTTCATTGTGATGGAGATCAAGCCTTCAATATTATAAAAAAGTTGATTACAATTTATAGCATGCCAACCTATTTTGATTCCTCTCTTGTGCGCATTTTTAATAGACTTAATACTCTTGAGACTCAAATTGCTAGTTTGAATTCTAGCTACAATACTTTGCGCCAGCATTTTGATTATGTGCCAACAAATACTGAACCTTCGAGTTGGTATCCTACGATAAAAGTCACCATTAGTGGTGAAACTTTTCATGCTCGTTGTGATATTATGTCTGAATTTTGTCTCATGCCAAAGGATGTTTATGAATCTTTGAGCCTTTGGAAGCTTTCTGAGGGAGGAGAAGGAATTTCTCTTACTAACAATGCCACTATATTTCCCCTTGGAATAGCTGAAGGAGTTTTTACAAAAGTCCTAGGAAGAATGATATCTACTGATTATCTTGTTATTGAATGTGTAGGAAAAGGACAAATCACACTTGGAAGATCCATTCTGAAGCTCCTGGGCGCCGTCATCGATGTGGGAAAAGGCAATATAACATTTACCTCTCCACCTTGCAATAACCATGTCTTCCCTAGAGTCAAGAGCAAAGGTAAGAAAGGGAGACGTAAGGCACGTGCTGATCCTAGCACTTCATCACTTGATATTACTTGATTTGCAATTTTCTGCGCCTAGCTCAAAGGCGTTAAAGAAAAGCACTCTTGGGAGATAACCCAATGTTTTCTTTTCAGTAATTTTTCTTTTATTTGAGTCTTGGAAGTCATTACTACTGTAATGACCGCTCCTTATCTTGTTTATTTCGTTTTTGTGCCAAGAGAAGCCTCTAATTTGAGTGAGGTAAAGATTTGGGGATGTTGCTGTCCTGAAACTGTTTTCGGTGCTGCACCGTAAAAATTCGTGAAAATTCTCTGTTTATCCTTTGGACCTGCGATTTCTTGTGCATATGCCCCAGGTTATATCCAAACTTTTCTTAGTTTAACACTTTTTGATTTGAGCAACAGAAAATCCCTCAAAAATTCGACCTTTGTCAGCTGTTCAGTTTTGACAGATTTCTGCCAATATTTGTGTTTGCCACTTTATCGCTTTTTTGAGTTCTTTTGATCACGGAACTTTTGGGGAGGTTGCTACAGTAGTATCTACTATATATGTGGTGGTTTTGAGTTGAAACCTGAAGCAAATAGAGGATTAATTATATGTTATGCCTACACTAATGTTGCTAATAGAATTGTGTTTAGTTTTGTATGAAGGAAGTTTTCAAGTGTAGGGATTGGAGAATGATGAGATGAGTTGAAGAATGGACAAAAGCTCAAGCTTGGGGATGCCCATGAATCACCCCAAGAAATATCCAAGAAGTACAAGCGTCAAAGCTTGGGGATGCCCCCGAGGCACCCCTTCTTCATCGGCAAAAATCAGGTCACCTTTCAAAACACTATATTTTTATTGCTTCATGCACTATGTGTTTTTCTTGGAGCGTCAGTTGTTTTAGTTTTCTTAGTTGGTTTAGTTTGTTTGTTTGCTGCAATAAATGGTTGGACCCCAACAAATTTCCTTTGGAGAAGTTGCCTTGTTTTCATTTGCCAAGAACGCTCTAGTTTTCACTCTTATTTAAAATCGAGTGTTCTTCTTTTTCTGCTACTGCTTTTGGTTTTCGTTTTCGCCTTTATTTGCATTCAGACCTTGTCATATATTTTCATCAAGGTGTATTTTTTCCTCTGATCTTCATTGGTTTTCATCAAAAGAGGTGTTTATAAAATTTTTAAATGGTGTTGGAAAAGAGAAAAAGCTTTGTGCAAAATAGTGGTACAAGAAGGAGCTTGTGTAGACTGCGGCTTAGGCTTTTTCATGTCATGCTTGATGTCTTTTTGATAGTATGCTTAGTGGTTTTGCTGTAGCATGACTTGTCTCAAATAACTGAGATTGCTTAATGAGCCATTGAAAAAATCATGCGTTGTTTTTATTGTATGGAAGCATTATTTTGGTTTTCTCCTTGATGCTTTATTTGGGTTGACTTGGTGCATGCTCACACATGTTAGACTCTTACAAAGTCGCCAATAGCCTTCATGATCATTTAGTTTTTGACTTTTGATGCCATCTTATGCTTCTTTTAATGTCGCTTTGCATGATTATGGTCATTATTGCTCTCTTAGCTGGTCGCTCCCAGTCTTTTGCTAGCCCTCACCTTGTACTGAGTATGAGCTCTACTCGTGCATCCAACTCCTAAAAGCCTAAGTTTTCCAAAGTGTCCACCATACATACCTACTAGCAATTTGCTATTCCAAGTAAATTTGACTTGCTTTTATTTTCTCTTCAAATTAAACTCTTACCAGTGTTATGCGAAACTCGGTTAGTAAAGCTCTCACGAACCGGAAGGCACACTTTACTTTTTCCTATTCTTAAAAATTTGACATTGTGGTCTCTTATGTTGAGTTATTATGCTTGCAAGTTGTAAGTTGGATTCTAGCCCAACCATGCTGTCATGGGGCAAGCTTTCAACATTGCACTTCTTATTTGAGTTGATATCGTGATCTTTTGTTTATGGATGCCCGCGGTGTGAAATGAATTGGGAATCTTGTGGGGATCATGGAGTTTGTATATGTGTTAGGGAAACGCCGGGCCGCCAATCTAAGCAATGCATGATTCATGGTGGAAATTTGCAGCATACCCATGGTGAACATTCGACGACGCATCTCATAATAAAAAGCTAAACAAAAGGGAAAAAAAGAGATGTCGAGGTGTTCATTGTCTGCTTGTCCTATCATTTTGGTGTGGGCTTGTTCCATGTCATCGGGCATGGAGGTACCCCATTGGCGGTTCTCAATGATATGCATATACTTACAATGACAAGAGCCTTGCTTGGGACTCTAAGTAAAGTAGCATGAGGTTTGGGTACTCGTATTCACGGGACACGAGGTTTTCAACTTATGATTTGTCAAGCATATGCATCATAATTGTTCTCGCATTAACTTTAACCATTCAAGATGCTTATGATGGGGGCAATGAGAGCTCAAAGCCGGTAAGTACCATAATTTTTGAAGGTTATAAAACTTGCAATCACTGCTTCCCTCTGCGAAGGGCCTTTCTTTTACTTTTATGTTGAGTCACCACCTTCTTTCTTTATGCACCATTAAGAGAGCATAGTTGTCATTCTTAGTGTGATATGCATTGTCCCAAAGTTCATTGATTGATTCATATTGTTGGTTTCACTTGTTCTTAAATTATTTGTATCTAGTCGCCCTCTTAAACTTGAAGGTGTCCTATGCATTTATGTTTTGCTCTCTTTGAAGGACAAGCTGAAAACCATTTGTATGTTTTTCCTTATGATTTGAACACACGTTTGACTTTCATTGTTTCATTTTCATGATCTTTTGTTTGTGTTCATTTATATGTTTACAACATGGCTGCTAAGTTCTTATTGTCATGATTATATCTTCATGCCCATGTTTTAAGTTCTAATGATCCCAGCTCACCAATGCTTACATATATGATCAAGATTGTGTAGGTGCATGTCACCTCAAAAATTATTCTTTCTTATCACTTACCTACTCGAGGACGAGCAGGAGTTAAGCTTGGGGATGCTTGATACGTCTCAAACGTATCTATAATTTTTGATGCTCCATGCTTGTTTTTACACCATTTGCCTATTGTTTCGTTACACTTAGTGGCACTTTTATGCATTTTCCGGAACTAACCTATTAACGAAGTGCCACAGTGCCAGTTCCATGTTTTCTGCTGTTTTTGTGTTTCAGAGTGATACACAGGAAATATTCTCGGAATTGGACGAAACCACATCCTGAAGTCTTATTTTACCCGGAAGCTTCCAGAGATCCGAAGAGGAGTAGGAGGTGGGCCACCAGGGGCCCACACACACAGGTGGCGCGGCCAGCCCCTGGCCCGCGCCACTGTGGTGTGAGGCCACCTGGTCCCACCTCTGACGACGCCCCTTCGCCTATAAAGACCCCCCGACGGAAAAACCTAAGTACCCGATCAGATTTCCAGAACACATCGCGATCCGCCGCCGCCGTCGACCCGAAGATCGGGAGGGTCCAGAAGCTCTTCCCGGCACCCTGCCGGAGAGGGGAATCGCCACCGGAGGTCTTCTTCATCGCCATGCTTGCCTCCGGAGCGATGAGTGAGTAGTCTACCTTGGACTATGGGTCCATAGCAGTAGCTAGATGGTTGTCTTCTCCACTATGTGCTTCATGTTTAGATCTCATGAGCTGCCTTACATGATTGAGATCACCGTTATATTATGTAATTCTACATGTTTGGTTTGTTGGGATCCGATGAATATTGGTGTTTATGATTAAGTTGCTGTACTGAATTATATCTTTTGTTATCTCTATGTTGTTTATGATCTTGCATGCTCTCCGTTGTTAGTAGCTATCTTGGCCGAGTAGTTGCTAGTGACTCCAAGAGGGGGTATTTATGCTCGATAGTGGGTTCATGCCTCTATTTCACCTGGGGGAGTGACAGAAACCTCTAAGATGGTAGATGTGCTGTTGCTACTAGGGAGAAAACAACATTCATATGCTCAAGGGCATATGCTTTGTTTACATTACACACTTTGCTTAATGCAATTATCTGTTGTTCGCAACTTAATACTTCTAGGGTGTTCGGATTGATATCCCCGGGAGTGGATTATTAGTCATAGATGCAGTTGGATGGCGGTCTATGCATTTTGTTGTAATGCCCAGAGTAAATCTCATAGTGATCTTCTTGACATATCACGTTATCTTTATTCTATCAATTGCCCAACTGTAATTTGTTTACCCAGCATATTTTATTTTATCTATGGAGAGACACCACTAGTGAACTGTGGACCCCGGTCCTATTTCCATCATATTGCTATCACCTGTTTACTTTACTCGTACTGTTTACTTTACTCGCATACTATATTGTTTTCCACTCGATACGCTCATAACCTTTGTTTCAAGCAAACCGGTGAGATTGACAACCTCATCGCAAGTTGGGAACAAAGTATTTGTTTGTATGTGTGCAGGTTCCGCATAACCTTCAGTCGTCATTGTCTCTCCTCTCCTGATCGATAAACCTTGGTATCTTAACTGAGGGAAAACTCACCGCTATATTCATCATACCTTCCTCTTGGGGTTCCCAACGGGCTGGTTATCCACCACGCACAAGGACAGTCTGCTCCCACATCAACTATACACCACCACACGCAGCAGGGGGTCTTTATAGGCGAAGGGGCGATGTCAGAGGTGGATCCAGGTGGCCTCACGCCTGGCTGGTGTGGCCCAGGCCCTGGCCGCGCCGGCCTGGTGTGTGGGGCCCCTGTGGCTCCCCTCCTACTCTCCTTCGGACGACTGGAAGCTCCCGAACAAAATAAGACTTCAGGAACTTGTTTCGTCCAATTCTGAGAATATTTCCTGTGTATCACTTCTGAAACACAAAAATAGCAGAAAACATGGAACTGGCACTGTGGCGACTTGTTAATAGGTTAGTTCCGGAAAATGCATAAAAGTGCCACGAAGTGTAACAAAACATTACGCAAATGGTGTAAAAACAAGCATGGAGCATCAAAAATTATAGATACGTTGGAGACGTATCACCGGGGTCCACAGTTCACTAGAGGTGTCTCTCCATAAGATAAATAACATGTTGGGTAAACAAATTACAGTTGGGCAATTGATAGAATAAAGCAAGCATACAAATGTCATGAGGATCACTATAAAATTCACTTGGGCATTACAACATAATACATAGACCGTAATCCAACTGCATCTATGACTAATAATCCACCCTCCGGATGTCATCCGAGCAACCGTTGGGTATTAAGTTGCAAGCAACAGATTATCGCCTTAAGCAAAGTGTGTAATGTGAACAATACAAATGTCCTTGAACACAAGATTGTTGTTTTCTCCCTAGTAGAAACAGCACATCTACAACTTTAGAGGTTGTTGTCACTCCCCCAAGTTAGCAGAGGCATGAACCCACTATCGAGCATAAATACTCCCTCTTGGAGTCACTAGCATCTACTCGACCAAGATATCTACTAGCAACAGAGAGCATGCAAGATCATAAACAACATAGAGATAACATAGAGATAATAAATCACTAGAGCAACTTCACAAAGTACCAATATTCATCGGATCCCAACAAACACAACATGTAGAATTACATAATGATGATCTTGATCATGATAGGCAGCTCACAAGATCTAAACATTAAGCACATGGAGGTGAATACATCCATCTAGCTACGGCTATGGACCCGTAGTCCAAGGAAGACTACTCACACATCATTCCGGAGGCAGGCATGGTGATGAAAAAGGCCTCCGGTGGTGATTCCCTCTCCAGCAGGGTGTCGGGAAGAGCTTCTGGACCCTCCTGATCTCGCGTCGATGACGGTGGCGGCTTGCAATATGTTTCGTGGAAAATTGATCGGGTCCTTAGGTTTTTCTCGCCGAGGATAATATATAGGCAGAAGGGCAGCGTCAGGAGGTGGGCCAGGTGGCGCCACCACCTGGTGGTGTAGGCCAGGGGCTGGCCGCGCCACCCCATGGTGTGACTGGCCGCTTGTCCCCCTCCGTCTCTGCTTTGGACTCCGTCTCGTGTCAGGAAAAATAGGAACTTCGGCTTTTGTTTCGTCCAATTCCGAGAATATTTCATGTGTAGCTTTTCTGAAACACAAAAACAGCAGAAAATAGGAAACTGGCACTGTGGCATCTCGTTAATAGGTTAGTTATGGAAAATGCATAAAAATGCCACAAAGTGTAACAAAACACAAAGCAAATGGTGTATAAACAAGCATGGAGCATCAAAAATTATAGATACGTTTGAGACGTATCAAATACTTACATACAAAATGTTATAAAAGATGATGCTTTACCAAAATATGACAGGACTAATATGTGTTTTGTTCTTATTAATGAGAAGGAGGAATCCTCCAAAGTTTCTTCTATCGTCTCTATCCATAAACCAGGGTATGTGGAGAAGCTTCCTTTCAAGCCTCTCCCTCCTAAAGAAGGGAAGAAGAAGAAGAAGAAGAGTAAAAGGAGAGAGGAAACAATATCTTCCCCTAAGCAAGTTGCTCCTATTATAGTTTTTGATGAGTCTAAACTCGATGATGTTCCTATGCCTGTTACCTATAGTAGTGATCATGATTGGGAGAAGCACTCTACTTTTGATATTGAAAATCTCTATGGTACCAATTCTAAAAATGATGAGGATAATAATTGTTGTACTATTAGTGATATCCATGTTTCTTCCAATGATGTGATGGGTTTCGCAGCATAGTAAATCAAAAAATTTCCTACGGATGCGAACAAGAAAGCCAAGATCTAATCTAGGAGATGTAATCAACGAGAGAGGTAGATGAGATCTTCATACCCTTGAAGAAATCGCACAGCGGAAACGTTCAACAGAACGTGGATGATGTAGTCGTACTAGCCGTCTCCTCCCCGCGATCCGATCCGATCCTACACCGCAAGTGGCGGCGCCTCCGAGAGATGCACACGTACGGTGCAGCGACGTCTCCTCCTTCCTTGGTCCAGCAAGTATGGTGGAGAGATAGATTAGATCTGCAGCACGACGGCGTGGTGCTTATGGTGGAGAGTTTCTGCGGCAGGGCTTCGCCTACGCACAGTCGCGAGAGAGGGAGGTGGAGGGGCAGCAGTTGGCCGGCGACTAGGGTTGGAGTGGGGGGAGGCTGCGCCCCTGCCCCTCCTTATATGGGGGGCTGGCCGGCTGCCTTGCCCCTCCTCCAAGTCCTAGGGTGGCGGCCTAGGGGGAAGAGTGGGGGGCAAGTTTCCCCCCCTCCTTCTGGAAGGTTCCCTTAGGGTTTCCCCTAAGGGCTGGCCGGCTGGGACTTAGGGGCCTTGTGCGCTTGGCCCAAAGTGGCTAGGACACTTCCCCTTAGGCCCACATAGGCCTCCGATAAGTGGGCCCATGTTAGTCCCACTCCGGAAACTTCTAGAACCTTCCGGTACAATACCGATAAACTCCGAAACGATTCCGGAATCCAAAAACTGCTTTCCTTTATATGAATCTTATTCTCCGGACCATTCCGAAACCTCTCGTGATGTCCTGGATCTCATCCGAGACTCTGACCAAAAACTCATAAACCAATTATCCATTCTATCCTAGCGTCGATGCACGTTAAGTGTATGACCCTACGGGTTCGAGAATATGCAGACATGATCTTCTATCAATAATCAACAGCGGGATCTGGAAACCCATATTGACTCCCACATATTCATCGATGATCATATCGGATGAACCACGATGCCAGGATTCAATTAATCCCGTATATGTATTCCCTTCGTCACACGATATTTTACTCGCCCGAGATTCGATCGTCGGTATCGGCATACCTAGTTCAATCTCGTTCACAGCAAGTACTTTACTCGTTCCGTAATCCGATATCACTTTGTGATTAACTCCTTAACCACGTGCTTGCAAGCGGTGTTGATATCGATTACCGAGTGGGCCCGAAGTATATCTCTCCGACTCGGGAGGGACAAATTCCATCTCGATACATACAACCCAACAAGTACTTTCCGATCACCTGAGAGACACCTTTATGATCACCCTATCATAGGATGATGTTTGATGACCTCAAAGCTTTCTTCCGATACGAGGGAGTTGTATTATCTCATGGTCTAAGGAATACAATACTTGACATAGAAAAAAGCTTCGCAAAGATGAACACAATGACACGATCTAATTGCTCTGCTTTATTTGGGTCTGTCCATCACATCATTCTTCTAATGACATGATCTCATTATTAATTGACAACTCATGTCTATGGTTAGGAAACCTTAACCATCATTAATCAATGAGCTAGTCCATAGAGGCGTACTAGGGACACGGTGTTGTTCATAAACCACACAAGTATTAAAGTTTCCGTTTAAAAAAATTCTAGCATGGAATATAAACATTATCATGAACAAGAAATATGATAATAACAATATTATTATTGCCTCTAGGGCATATTTCCTTCAGTCTCCCACTTGCACTAGAGTCAATAATCTAGTTAATACTTGCGCCTTTAACACCTATGGCATTCCGGTGTTATTCATACGCGTTGCACGTGGTAAACCTTATCTACGGGTCTGACACTTTCAGGTCCGTTTGTATTTGCATATTCTTTTGCGTCAGCACGCATTACTCATCTTGTATGAGATAGCATCGTATAAACTTGGTCTTCTGGTGAGACCTTTGTTTCTTGGCCGAGACTATGTTCTCACTACTGTCATACAATAGGACTACATAGTACTAGCACACTTAGAAAAAATAGCGATATCCACCGTGCGTCGAAATACTCATTGGTCCGCACACATCGGTATGTATGATTTCCAATAAGTTTGTTGCTCGCTCCATTATTCCGGAGAACGGGTTTTTGATCATCTTGCCCATGAGGCATGGCTTGCACGTGTCAAATGATTCAAAATCAAGAGACTCCAAAAGTCCATCAGAATGGAGTTTCTTTATGCGTTTTATGCCAATATGACCTGGACGACAGTGCCACAAATAAGTCGGATTATCACTATCTACTTTGCATCTTTTATGCCGCTTCTAAAGCGATTATATACTTAGCCCTCGTTGCAGTGTCCGCCACAATATTAACATTGGAACTCATCCAAGTCATCATGGAACTTTCTTCCATCTTATTATGCCACCTTCTAACTCAAAACAAATGGCTTAAAACTGAGATAAAATTTTACTTGTATGTGTGACAAAGCCAATGTAACTCATTGCAATGAACCATTTGTCACTTCTGCATACAGAACATATTCTTACTTCTTTGAAAGTGCATAAGAATATCTTTACTATTGTCCAACGATCATCATATGAATGCTATAACCTTTAGAGCATTGGACACATCTGGATCTACATATCATGGTATACAAAATTGATAAAATCATTCTTGTGGTTTCACTCATCAAGTGTCAAAACAATTGATTCTTGCTCCAACCTCTTCCATGCAACAAGAACCGTTCTTATTGTTTCCATATTGAACAAATTCAATATTTCATCTATGTATTCTGGCAAAACTATATTAGTGCCTCAATCTATCTGCATAGACATTGATACTTAATATTCTGGTTTTACCTAAGTCTTTCATCAAAAACTAATTTTAATGAAAACTTAACAATATCAAGAAAAACACATAATTTCTAATGAACGATATGTTATCTACATAAAGCATTAGAAATATGTCTTAGCGCTCCCACTTACTTTCTTGTAAATACAAGCATCTTCAAATATCTTGATGAAATTAACACTTTAACATTTTCATCATTGAAGATTCCAACTTCGCTATGCTTACTTCTACCATAGAAGTTTGCATACATATCTAGCAACCTTTGAATCAACAAAACCCATTGGGTCGTGTCAGTTACACGTCCTTGGTGTGCATTCCGGTAGAGGAACGTTGTTTCGTTTATTCAACTATCATATCTCAATATGTAATTGTTGCTAGAATAATTCATATGACGAAGTCAGGGCCCATCATCGCTTCTTTGTATATTGTTGGTTACTATTATCTAATAATATCTCGTCCTCAAATCTTACTATTTGATTACGACCAACTTGGTTAAATAGGAACTTCGATGTCGTGACTACAACATATTGTAGACGCGTGAGCTATGAATGTAGTTGCCGCTTCCAGAACATTTTTTGGTGCTGCGCTACTCTGATCATCTTGCTCAGATTCAACAACCTCATCAAGTTCTATCTTCCTTCCACTTAAACCTTTCGCGAGAAACTCCTTCATAAGAAATTCACTTCTTTTAGTGACAATCACTATGTGTTTGGGTTCATAATAGAAGGAATACCCATCGACATTCTTTGGGATAACCTACAAAGACTTACTAATCCGATTTTGGTTGTAAACATTTTACACATATGCCTTGCATACCAAAATTCAAGAAAAGACAACTATAACTTGTATGGTGTCATTTCGGCAGATTATGATGGCACTCTATTCAGTGAAAAGCGGTAGTCTCTAAAGCATAATCCACAAATTATATTGGTAGTTTATTTCATCATTGATCTAACCATGTCAAACAAGGTTTGATTACATCCATCGAAAACTCCATACTCCTATGGTGTTTATCATGATGCAAGTTTGTGGAACAATTCCTCTAACTCTTAGATGTTTGCTAAACTTGTAACTCAAATATTCTTCTTTATGATCTAATCATACAACTTGAATATTCTTGTTACAACAATTTTCACTTCATAAATTGAACAATTTCATACTTCTATCTCATCAAGTAGATATACCGTACATCTATTCGAGTCATTGATGAAATAGAAAATACACCACGCTTGACTTCATACATGAACTACATACATCAACATGTACGATCTCCATGTAGTTAGTCGCTTGTTCTTTCTATGGCCCACGAACGGAGTTTAATCATCTTTAGGAAAAGTCTCACAAGCGTCAATCAATTGAAATCAAATGACTCGAAAATCTATCAATATAGAATTTCTTTCATGTTTTGTTTCCAATATGACTTAAACGGCGGTGTCACATATAAGTGAAATTTGTTTTGTCTTGCGACCTTTAGCATTAGTGTTATAAATGCCTATTTCACCAACAAGATAATAATAATCTATCCATCGATTATGGAAGACGGTAATAATTTGAACAACCATTGCTCTCATAATACTAGAACAAAATAACAATTATTAAGTTCTTAACATATCTAGAAGGCTAGGTTTTATGCCGACGAGAAGCACAATAACACTTTTATTTGTATCTCGACATGCATCATTACCATATTCTTTTACTAGTTACTTAGGTCATTGTACTTCTTGTATTGTGTTGCTTTGTATGACATTTCATACCAACAAATCAGTATCGAATACCCAAGAATTACATTGTTAACGAGCAAAAGAATTCATCTATAACATGTATATCATTTATATACCTGAGCTGGACAATTCCAGTCTTTTCCTTTTTCTACCAAATAATTTTGCATATCCTATTTAGCATTTCCTCTCTTTTTAGAAGAATCTATCGACATCAATAGTGGCGTCAATCATTTGACACATAGTCCAAAGGATTTTTAGTCAAATACTAATAGCCTTGGATTTTGCACTTTGAAGTGGATCGCCATCATCATATGATTGGTATTCTTCCAGATTCCATTCTTTAGTATTCTTTTGGTATAGCAAAACAATTTAGCCGATACCTTTTCATTCGTCCTATCATGACATCTTTCATGATGAAACTACTATAGCTTATAAGGATGAATGCAAGTATAATATTAGTTCCCAAACTTTTGGGTGATCGGGACGCCTAGCATCTTCAATCTTCGCATATAGTCATACAATATGAGCATATGTTCTTTTACTAAATTATACTTCATCATTTTGCAAACAATCAAAGTCTTAGATATCAAATATCTTTCACTTCTTATTTGTTTCTGAAACAATTCTTTCAGCTCGATGATCACTTTGATTCTCAAACAATTTTGAAGATCAATTTATCATGAAGGCAAACATATGATCTTTAGATACTAAACTTGAATCGTTGCTCTTAGATTAATACAATTTATTAAATCATATGGAGCAAGCAAGGTTTGCTAAAGTTTGCAATAGGACTTAATCTTTAGTCTTGACATTCTAACTAAACGGCACTAGACTGAAAAGTGATTATCCAGAATTCTATAGTTCTTTTAACTCAATTAAGCTAAGTGTCGGTGGGAAACGGTGCCAAAAACTACAACGACTTATGCAAATACAACAAGATTTAGTTCAAGATAATTAGTTCAAGTTAATCAAATTACTAATGAACTCCCACTAAATTCAACATCCCTCAAAGTTGTTTAGTGAAGCATGATCCAAATTCACTACACCGAGACCGATCATCACGTGAATGATGTAGCTTTAATGGTGAACATCAACATGTTGATCATATCATCCATATGACTCATGCTTGACCTTTCGGTCTGTGTGTTTCGAGGCCATGTCTGTACATGCTAGGCTCGTCAAGTCAAACCCAAGTATTTCTGCGTGTGCAAAACTGGCTTGCACCCGTTGTATGTGAACGTAGAGTTTATAGCACCCGATCATCACGAGATGCTTCAACACGACGAACTTTCGCAATGGTGCATACATGGGGAGAACACAATTTTATCTTGATGTTTAAGTGAGGAATCATCTTAAAATGCTACCATCGCGATCTAAGCATAATAAGATACATAAAAGGATAAACATCACATGCATATAATTTTATGTGACATGGTATAGCCAATCTCCGCGCAATGATCTCCATCTTGTGCGCGTCGGCATGATCTCCATCACTCCACCATGATTGCCTCCACCACGAATAGCAACTACAACTATTGCTAACTACTTAGCGATAAAGTAAAGCTATTACATGGCATATAAGAAGTTGACACGCAGGTCATACACAATTATAAAGACAACCATATGGCTCCTGCCGGTTGTGAACTCATCGACATGCAAGTCGTGAAATATTACAAAACATGATCATCGCATACATCACATATATCACATCACATCTTGTGGCCATACCATATCACAAAACACTCCCTGCAAAAACAAGTTAGACGCCTCTACTTTGTTGTTGCATGTTTTATGTGGCTTATGGGAGTAGCAAGTTAAGAACAATTCTTACCTACGAAAAGCCACAACGGTGATATTATGGTTGCTAACATCCGTTGTAAATCTCATGACTACTATAGTGAGAGAAACTAGCATCCACCAGCCGCATGTGTGGAACAAGCCACACGTCAAGTGCGGAGCCGGTCTCGCGAACGAGGTCGCGTAAAGTTGGCCTGGACCGCTTCGATCTCACTATGCCGCGCCATAAGAAATACAAAACAAAGAGGTTTGCAACATAAAACATCAACGCCCGCAACAAGCATGTTGCGTTCTACTCGTGAAACACATCTACGCATAGATCTAGCTCTGATACCACTGATGGGTTTCGCAGCATAGTAAATCAAAAAAAAATCTACGGATGCGAATAAGAAAGCCAAGATCTAATCTAGGAGATGTAATCAACGAGAGAGGTAGATGAGATCTTCATACCCTTGAAGAAATCGCACAGCGGAAACGTTCAACAGAACGTGGATGATGTAGTCGTACTAGCCGTCTCCTCCCCGCGATCCGATCCGATCCTACGCCACAAGTGGCGGCGCCTCCGAGAGATGCACACGTACGGTGCAGCGACGTCTCCTCCTTCCTTGGTCCAGCAAGTATGGTGGAGAGATAGATTAGATCTGCAGCACGACGGCGTGGTGCTTATGGTGGAGAGTTTCTGCGGCAGGGCTTCGCCTACGCACAGTCGCGAGAGAGGGAGGTGGAGGGGCAGCAGTTGGCCGGCGGCTAGGGTTGGAGTGGGGGGAGGCTGCGCCCCTGCCCCTCCTTATATGGGGGGCTGGCCGGCTGCCTTGGCCCCTCCTCCAAGTCCTAGGGCGGCGGCCTAGGGGGAAGAGTGGGGGGCAAGTTTCCCCCCCCCCTCCTTCTGGAAGGTTCCCTTAGGGTTTCCCCTAAGGGCTGGCCGGCTGGGCCTTAGGGGCCTTGTGCGCCTGGCCCAAAGTGGCTAGGACACTTCCTCTTAGGCCCACATAGGCCTCCGATAAGTGGGCCCATGTTGGTCCCACTCCGGAACCTTCTAGAACCTTCCGGTACAATACCGATAAACTCCAAAACGATTCCGGAATCCAAAAACTGCTTTCCTTTATATGAATCTTATTCTCCGGACCATTCCGGAACCTCTCGTGATGTCTTGGATCTCATCCGAGACTCTGACCAAAAACTCATAAACCAATTATCCATTCTATCCTAGCGTCGATGCACGTTAAGTGTGTGACCCTACGGGTTCGAGAATATGCAGACATGATCTTCTATCAATAATCAACAGCGGGATCTGGAAACCCATATTGACTCCCACATATTCATCGATGATCATATCGGATGAACCATGATGCCAGGATTCAATTAATCCCGTATATGTATTCCCTTCGTCACACGATATTTTACTCGCCCGAGATTCGATCGTCGGTATCGGCATACCTAGTTCAATCTCGTTCACAGCAAGTACTTTACTCGTTCCGTAATCCGATATCACTTTGTGATTAACTCCTTAACCATGTGCTTGCAAGCGGTGTTGATATCGATTACTGAGTGGGCCCGAAGTATATCTCTCCGACTCGGGAGGGACAAATTCCATCTCGATACATACAACCCAACAAGTACTTTCCGATCACCTGAGAGACACCTTTATGATCACCCTATCATAGGATGACGTTTGATGACCTCAAAGCTTTCTTCCGATACCAGGGAGTTGTATTATCTCATGGTCTAAGGAATACAATACTTGACATAGAAAAAAGCTTCGCAAAGATGAACACAATGACACGATCTAATTGCTCTGCTTTATTTGGGTCTGTCCATCACATCATTCTCCTAATGACATGATCTCATTATTAATTGACAACTCATGACTATGGTTAGGAAACCTTAACCATCATTCATCAATGAGCTAGTCCATAGAGGCGTACTAGGGACACGGTGTTGTTCATAAACCACACAAGTATTAAAGTTTCCGTTTAATACAATTCTAGCATGGAATATAAACATTATCATGAACAAGAAATATGATAATAACAATATTATTATTGCCTCTAGGGCATATTTCCTTCATGATGATGTGTTTACAACTAAACACACCCCGGAAGATAGTTATTTTGTTGAATTTTCTCCTACTACGATTGCTAAGAATGACTATGTTCATGTGGGGAGTATTAATTCTTTTATGCATATGGCTCATTATAAGAATGTTTTATGTGATAGTTATATTGTTAATTCTATTCATGATGCTACTGAAAGTTATTATGAGATAGGGAAACATGGTTTTATGGATCTCAACAATATTAAGTTTCCCCTCTTTATGTTGAAATTCTTGAAGTTGCACTTGCTTTGCCTTCCTATGCTTATTGCTTTGTGTTTTCATGACTTGTTTCTTTACAAGATTCTTTTTCATAGGAAGTGGTTTAGACTTAAAAGTGTTTCATGTCTGCTTTTTGATGCTCTCTCTTGCTTCAAGCTCTTTTGTGGCGCTTATGCGTGCATCTTTTAAAATTTCTGCACCTAGCTCAAAGGCGTTAAAGAAAAGCACTATTGGGAGATAACCCAATGTTTTATTTTCAGTACCTTTTCTTTTTGTTGAGTTTTGGAAGTTATTACTACTATAATTACCTCTCCTTATCTTTTTTTATTTCGTTTTTGTGCCAAGAAGAACCTCTAATTGGAGGAAGGTAAGATTTGGGGAAGTTGCTTTCCTGAAACAGATTTCTGTGCTATACCGTAAAAATTTGTGAAAATTCCCAGAACGTTATTTTGATCTGCGATTTCTTTTGCACACGCCCCAGGTTGTTATCTAACTTTCATTAGTTTTGCACTTTTCGATTTGAGCAACAGAAGATTTTCAAAAAAATTGATCTTTACCAGTTGTTCTGTTTCGACAGATTTCTGCCATTATTTGCATTTGCCTCTTGATGCTCCATGCAGCAACACAACTCAATAGTTTAACTCTAAATTCTGAACTCCCTAAACCCTAGCCACCGACTCTTTTATATATGAGACTTGCAGACCAAACGTTTGGATAGGCCCAAAGCGAAGGCCCAAACCAAGACACAAAAATAAAACCTACGTGGCCCACAACATGACCTGGCTACGAAATAACATGAACACAACTATAAATTGTTGACACAACCTTAGACTAAATCATTACTTATCATAGGTTGTCCTGGCGTGCCAATCTTCAATGAGCTTCCCTCATCTTGGTGGAGTCTTGAAATTGGGCTTCACCTTTGCCTTCATGGGGCCCTCATTATCCTCATCAAAAGGGGTCATGCTTGATTTGTGAAAATTAAGCTCTACATAAGTACAAAGAATTGCCTTTAGGCACACTAACTAGGAAGCATCTACCTAAATCGTTAATGAGCCTGTCATCAACATATTGAATTACTGGAAAGTCATTTATGCTAGGAATTGGAAGAGGAACTTGTCGAAGGTGAAAGAGCATGTGCCCCATGTGTGGTTTTGGTAATTAATGGCAATCCCTATGGACTACTGTTTGCATTGAGTTATATTTGTAGGATGTCCGTAGACAACGCTTGAGCCATATGTTGGTTTCAAGGTTGTAAGAAGATGAAAATAAAGAAGATTATTCTATGACCAAGGTGATATTCATGGTGTGATCCAAAGAATGTTCATAAGGGAGTTGAGCCTATAGAGAGTGTGTCTTGAGAAATAATATGGAGTAAGCGCTCATGTGCATTCTCAGGACATCATCATTATGGAGAAATGAGATGAAGTGTAATGTTGATCAAGTCAATATGCGAAGACGAAATTAAGATAGTGCAATGGACTCATGAAGATGGAGCTAAGCAAGGCTCTCCCATATTGGGGTATGGGGGAGTATTTGGAGATGTCTTCATGAAGCACGTGCGGGCAAGCATGATCAAGAAAGGTGTTCCATCTTGAGGGAGTCAAGACCGTCATCATCTAGCTCAAGTGAAATGCGCAAGGCAAAGGTATGATCTTGATAGGGTTTCTTTCTTACCGGTCTCATAGTGTGGGAGACTAGGTTTTAGGATCGATAGTCGTACTATCAAGAGGGGCTCTCGAGTAAATAACTTAATCATATCGTTCAGAGAGATCTCAAACCTTTGCATCCTTGGCATCATCTTTCTTGGTTCTTATTTGGATTTTCTCTATGTGAGGTTTTAGAGCTTGTGATTATCTTCATGGCAATCCCAAGCTCATCAAAAATGGTTTGTGGATGAAAAACTTGTTGAGTTTTTGGTGTTGAAGGTTTTACTGGTTTGTATTTTATAGAGAGGCAAAACCTTTCTTCATTTGGTTTTACCTTCCATGGTTGGACTATAATGTTTCTAAGCATAAAGTTATAGAGCTCGTTGTTGCGATTGCAACGAGTCCAAGATCATCAAAAATGGAGTCCGGATCCAAAAGTTCTTGAAGTTTTTGTATCATGTTGTTTTCAATTTTTTCAGTTAAGCGGTAGTACCAGTCCACTACCGTGGTACTACCGCTTAAGGGTCGCGGATGTATTGAATCTCAAGCGGTATTGGCCCGGTAGTTCCCCAGTAGTACCGCCCCTAGGGGCGGTAGTACTGCTCCTGAGCGTGTTTTGGCTGCAACGGTTGGATTTTTGGGGAACTATTTATGGGGCCCTTCTTCCCAATGGTTCACATGCCTTCAAAAAAGTTTCCCCTCACCATTGTTGACCTCTTGGATCTTGCTTTCTCTCAATCCCTCCAATGATTCTTGCTTATTCTTGAGGAAAAAAGAGATAGGAGATCTAGATCTACTATTCTACCAATCAATCTTTCCTCTTTGTGAGGGAATCCATTGGATCTAGATCTTGGAGAAATTTGTGTTCTCCTCCTTTGTTCTTCCTCTCATCTCCCCCCATAGCATTAGTTGCTTTTGTGGGATTGGGAGGGAAGGACTTGTGCACTTTGTGTGTTCTTGTCATTGCATCGTTTGCATAGGTTTGAGTTCTCCTCGGAGATTCGATGGTGAAAGCATGAAGCTTATTTCCTCTTCGGTTCTTGGAACCCTAGACGGCTCAGTGGATTTATTGGGGATCTCCAATTAAGTTGTGGAGATCTTCTCAAGCTTTGTGGTGCCTCCGTGGCTATTTCTTAGGGACCTCTAATTAAGTTGTGGAGATCTTCCCAAGCTTTGTGGTGCCTCAGTGGTGATTTTTTGGGAGCCTCTAATTGAGTTGTGGAGATTGCACCAAGCTTTGTACTGTTTCGGTGATCGTACTCAAGTCTCCCATAGTGATCGGATCTTCCATCTTGGTGGGAGGGCTCGAGGAGATTATGGTGAGCCTCCGTGGCATTTGGGGTGCCTTGTGCCTCCACATCGCTCCAACAGAGATTAGCACCCGCAATGGTGTGAACTTCAGGATACATCATCGTCTCCGCGTGCCTCGGTTATTTCTATATCCGAGCTCCTTTACTTATACAATTTACTTTGTGATAGCCATCGTGCTTAAAGTTATATATATATCGACATTGCTATTACATAGTTGCTTATCTTGTTTAGCATAAGTTGTTTGTGCACATAGGTGAGCCTAGTATATCTAGGTTTTGTATGCTTGGCGAATTCCCCAGCCGCCGCCGCCGCGTCCCCCTTCCCTCCTCCTCCCCCTCCGCCGCCATCGGCGCTAGCCGCCAGGCTAAGCCCGTGCGGTGCCGGCGGCGGCGGCCTTGCCTCCACCCGCGAGCTCGTCGAGGTGGCGCGGGGCTCGCCTCGACCGGCGGCGGTGCTCTCTGGTTCTCGGCGTTCCGATGGCGGCGGCGCTCTGCTGGGCGTGGCTCGGGTGGCCGGTGACGAGGAGGCTGCTCCTTGGCGGTGGGGCGGCGCAGTGACGCGGGCGATGTCCGCCCGACCCAGATCTGGGCCCTTCGGGCCCCATCTGGGGCTGGGCGGGCCGGGCCTAGGCGTGGCTGTACCACCTCCGGCGGCCGGAGAGGTGACTCGGGCGAGGGTGGCCGGACGGCGGCGCGCCTACTGCAGCGCGGCGACGGGAGCTTCACGAGCCCACGGGCTCGGCCGGGCTAGAGGGGCCTGGTCTGCTCTTGTTGCTGCGTCCGGTCGGTAACCGCCATTGGCGGAGGAGGCCGTGCCCTCCTGCGTGTCCGCTGCTCGGTCGCTCCTTGTTCCCGGTTGTCCTTCTTTGTTCCCGTCGGTCTCGTTACTTAGGTCTCGGTGAGACGGCGGTGGTGCTTGCAAGATCGTGGTGGCGCGAGCTGGTGGACGGCGAGCTTGGTGGAGTGCGATGGAGCGTCGGGGGCGTGGTTTTTTTGGGGGTCTGGAGAAATCCCTGTCGGAAGGCCGACACCGTTGCGGTGACGCCCTTGGGTGCCGCCATTCCTTCTTGAAGGGCATCGGGTGTACCCCTTTTCTCCGCGCCCCTCCGCGTACCGGGGGAAACCCTAGGACTAGTCCGGGCAGCAGCGTCGACATCGTCGCTTCCCTTCTTGAAGGTGCTTGCTTGGTATGCGGAGCTTCAAAGTACGAAGAGTGTGGTGGGAATTATCCGGAGGGCGCAGGGATTGCGGAGCATCATCGTTTTCGTCAACCCGACGCTCTGGACTTTAATTTCTTTTCTTTGTTTCTTTTTGTTTCTCTGTCTTTCCTTTTTTCCTTTTGGGCTAGTTTGTGATGCGGCCCCAGCTAGCTCGGTGTATCGTGTGGTTGCTATATTAATATAGCGGGGCGAAAGCCTGTTTCGAGAGAAAGCCACTCGTAAAATTTTAAATTGCCTATTCCTCCCCTCTAGGCGACATCCGTGTCCTTTCAGAAAACCTTGCTCTATTTAAAGTTATCACTCATGCAGAGCCACCTCAAAAAAGAGGGGTGAGCGGATCACTTTGTCTGACCACCCTAGATAAAATCATTGAGAACCAACCAATCCATTTACTCCCAAAGCCTTTTGCACTTAGAATGCTCAAAAAGTCAAAATTGTAGAGTGCTATATTTTATCACACCATCAACAAAGAAGAATAATGGCGGGCCTAAAAGCTACATGTCTGTTATACATGATGGGCCGCCAGCCCACCCTCCGGAGGATTCCCATTCACTGCAATGATGATTTTCAAGAAACATTAGTGGAGGCGGTTATATCCTCTCGGTATATGTCCATATACTCATCTTTATATGTTAGGTTACATTTTAATATTTTCTCCGTTCGATCACTAAGTAATATATATCCCAATATAGATATATGTATTGTCTAAATACATTATAATAGAGATAGATATTAGTGGTCAGAGGGAGTATACATATAGGCATGTACACTACTGTGTACATTTAATACACTACTGTGTATGTTTAAAAAAATGGTGAAGCAGTTGCAATCGGTGAGAGGAGAACTCTTTGTAAAGAAAGAAATTATTTTCCCTCCATGAAATAAGTTTCCCATACCATACGGCACCGACCGTGTCAGATCACTATATACTTGTTCCGAGAATCCAAGTTGAGCACCGCTGCATTATCACAAGACAACTGTAAGCATTTATTCCCTTGATAATATAAACAACAATCCGCAGGACACGCGGCTGGGTTGGAGAATCTATCTCCAGCGCACAGCCCAAGAACACGGCATTTATTCCTCTCAACGAACCCCATCTGCGATCTTTCTCTTGAATTAGTATCAAGTTAGCTTAATCTAGGGTCCGTCAATTTTCATACCCAAAACTGAGGGAATCGTCGAACTCGCATCCTCACTGGCACTGCAAAATGACTGAATCATCCCCATTTTCTTATCGTGACACCAGAAGTCCGGAATGCAAGAGTCAATCTCTGCAAATCAAGGGTTAATTTTATGGTTCGTATGCATTGGCTTGAAGAGGCCCAACCAACCGGCCAAGAGGAACAGGCGAGGCAGCGAGCAACATGGCCTCCACTAACTGCTGTCTGTTGCTCAACCAACCTCTTCAGCCCTCAGCCCTTAAAAAACCAGCAACAATATGCGGAGAAATAGCAAAATTGGTAGATAAATGTTTTTTCCTTCGTCCTTGGCAAGATCTAGAAAAATTTGTTGACACCGAGTAGCGCTTCATCTTGAGATTGTAAGAACGCTGATGATCCTGTGCTCTAGATCCGCATGAATGCTAGTACTACAAGAGGGACCAGATTTGTATTTTATTGCTACGAACACCGGCTCACATTCGTCCATTACACAAAATCAAAGTACTATTAGAACATACAAGAAACAACGGATCATATTGCTTGATGAACATGCATGGAAGATGTGATGTTGAAAGAATAACAAATATCTCTTCATATTAAGGTACAACAAATCTCTCTCTCTTTTACTTTACAACAACAACGAAGATCCCCGCAGGGCAGGCCATACAACAGCTGAACAGCGGCAGCAGCAGCAGCAGCAACCAAAGCAATTAACTAACAAATACAGGTAGTGGTGGTATAGCAGCTGTACCGCCTGAACTGAAGAACACAACACGAGGGAGGAACCAGCAGCTTATTTCTTCCTTAGCTCGGACGGATCCGTGGCAGCAGCAGCAGCTTAGCCTAGCCGCGGCAGCGCGTGATGCGGGAGCATCCGCGGTGGTAGGGGTTGGCCTGGCCGCCGGGTCGGCAGTTGTAGTAGCTGGCGCCGCGGCGGTTGCAGGGGACCTGGTTCCTCCTGAGCGCGCCGTAGCTGATGTAGCCCCTGCTCTGCAGGAAGCGGCGGTGCGACTCGGCGGACGGCGACCCGAGCTCGCCCTCCGCGTCTTCGAAGTCCTCGCCGTCCGCGTCGGCGCCGCCGCACTCGCCCACGGTGCCCCTGCACTCCCTCCCGCGGGAGGCGAGGAGGCCGTGCAGCTGCATGTGGTCGCCGCCGGCGAGGGAGGAGGCGGAAGCGGAGGTGAAGACGGCGAGCGCGAGGAGGAGGAGCAGGGCGAGGGTCTTGACGCCGGCCATGGCGCGGCGGCGGCGGGGAATGAATGCGCGTGGGGGAGCGTACCTACAGCGAGGTCTGAGCTGTCCTGGTGTGACGAGAGGAGGAGGGAGGAGAGAGATGGGTGAGCAGAGGTGTTGAAGAGGCGAGGTGGGACTAAATAAAAAGCGGTCCCAACTTCAGACGCGGAGGAGCAGCGCGGCGCGGGGCGGTGCAGAACAACTGGACACAACTCATGAAGAGGCGTGTAGTCAAAGAGAAAGGCCATGTGCGGCGATGGAGGAGGTGAGCGTAACAGCAGTGAGCATAATCGTCGACGAGGTGTCTGGCTCGGGCACTAATCAATCAGTTTAGCTGCGAAGCGCGTTGGATGATTAGACTGCTGTAAATGTACTGGGACAAGGGTCGTGAGAACAGGGAGGATCGTGGGGGTGGTGGCACCAGCTTTTCAGGTGGGTTCCGTGTGGATTTTGGCCGTCGTCCGTTGCTCTGCTAGGGGGTTATATTTGGTCCATAGACATATTTTACAAAGTTAAAGTTTGGCAGCCGTATTTTGGTTGACATGTGTTCGGTTTTTTTCTATACTTTGGTTTTCTATATATTTTATTTCTTATATGGTTCACTTATCATAGAGTTATTGTTTTTATTGATTTTTGCTAAAATTTGGTTTCAAATTTAATAGCTAGATTTTCTTGACTGCCATTATTTTATAGCTAGCCACGCTTTAGCTTGACAAAATATGAGTAGTAGACTAGCTGCCCGCCCTTCTATATTTCCGTGTGACGTGATGGTATCAAACAGGATTCAACCAATTATTTGTTCTGTAAAATTTGGACCACTACAAATGAATCTACTGCGTAATTCACATGTTCCTTTAAGCAAAGGTAAGAGCATCTCCACCGACGCTTTCGATATAAATGGGGAAAAATCGCACCGCCTAGCCAGGACTCGCTCAAAATCTATCTGTCGTTACAGCTCGGCATGTCAGAAGGTGGCGGCAGCAACGCAGAGACGGCGGAAAGGTCTGAGTTGTCGACGGCTCAAACATCGTTGTGGCGGCTTCCAAACAATAGCAAGAGCGACAGCTGAAGCGGGAGGACTGCGGGCTGATCCCCTAGACGTCGCGAACTATTAGTGCATGGAAACGGGAGCAGCAACTGTGATTCATCGAGCGATTTGCAGGGGTGGGAGAAGAGGCGAGCACATGGGAATGACGAGCTAGGACATGCGGAATGTCTGGGTCGTTGTCGTGTGGTTCGCGCCTTTGAATGTCGTTGTCTAGAAGTTGCTCTGGTTCCTCTCCGTTGGCCAGAGTTGGAGAATGGGTGGCCGAAGCGCACCTACATGGGAGGGGAGGGCCGGGAGGGGGTGATCCCTTGTCCGAAGCGGGCAGGAGGGCGATCGAAATCTTGCCAGAATCGTGAGTGGGCGAATTGGGGACGACCGAAGAAGAAAGATAGAGGGGAAAATGGAGGAAAAATGCAAAAGCTCACATGTTATCCCATACACAAAAATGATATTTTTATGGGAAAGTTCTTTTGGCTCCGGGTATCGGTGATCATGTTGTTTTAAAAATCAAAAATCATAGTTAAGAGTTTCAGAAAAGTATGAAATAAAAATTCAGACATAGTCTATAATGTAACCTACAAACATGTAAATTTTTAATGTGAAATTCTTTGTATTATATGCTACATAAATATAACAAAATCCGATAAGATTTGGAGATTTGAAAATGTACATACTGAGATCCACGCACTTATCATTTTTATGTAGCTAAAATTACAAAGTATTTGAATTGACATTTTGCATGTTTGTGGAATAAATTATTTTCTACATCCGTTTTTCACATTTTTTTGAAACTCATAAATATGATTTTTGAAATATCCAAAATAGTGAGATCACTGGTTCCTAGGAGCCAAAATTCTCCACTCCATGTTTATACCATATTTGTTATGGTTAATCTGCTTCATACCGTACGATATTCCAGGGGCGGACCCAAGTGTAGCTAAGTGGGGGCATAGGCCCCCACTCAAATTTTCGAATTCCTATAGTATTTGTGCATATTTGAAAGAAATTTCTTTAGATTTTGCAAATTTATACAAGAAATGCCCCCAGTCAGTTGATTTGCCCCCACTCCCATATTTTTCTGGGTCCGCCACTGCGATATACTATGGTATACCGTAATGATGGTTTACAGTTCAATATTTTACGGGTCGCATACTACGAGGCTTCCTCGCAAAACTCTCACATTTGAACATACCTATTCATATATGTTGTCTTAATCTATATTAGTCTACGCTACGTGCTAAGCACTACATCACACTTACAAAAAGTTTACTGGATTCATTTTTTATGTGGCTAACCATCCTTTTGTTATTCTTTCTTAAATTCTCTAATGTTCTTTTTCTTATTGTTTATTTTTTTATTGTAAAGGAGCGTGATAGCAGTGGCATAATCTATGCATAATCGATCGTTGTATCTCCCGCTAATCATTTCCGCTGCAAAGCTGTAATGGGACACGAGTCACGGGAACATGGAGGATCGTGGCTCGTGGGGTGGACGGTGGTGCCAGCTTCATTTCAGGTGGGTTTCCTGTGGAATTTGGCCGTTGTCTGTTGGTTTGCCAAATTTGTAAAGTGGTTGTCCTGTTGTATTAAAGCAGGTTTTTCCACAGTAGCACAAGTGTGTAGAAATTGTACTCTGTTCGAACTAAAAATAAATATCGATGACTTAGTATAAACTCTGCTCTAAGTTAGTACAAAACTAGTGACATTTATTTCTGATCGGAAGTAGCACCAGATTTTGATTATCATTAGATTTGTAAATCCGGTGCACTGTAATGAATATATCACAAATTTTACATGTTCTTTAGTTTTTTTGATTTTTATAAGAAAATAGCTATCACGGAAAGGGCAACTCCAACAGGATGAGCCAAATTGATCTTCCCTTGTCCACACATGTACCCCCAACGCAACCACCCATTTCATATATTTTTTGTTTAGATAATTATGCATAGATAAAACTTGACATAAATTTAAACTAACTAGACATAAAAATAAAGATAAACTAAAAATAAAATCATAAATCTCAGGTCGCCCAACCACCAGTGGTGCCCTACAGCTCGTCGTCGGTCTCAATCTTGATGAGGATCGGCGACATGGCCATTGTTGCTGGTGACCAGGCTGGAGTTGCCTCCTAGGTCGCGCGAGCAGTCCACGGTGACCACGGCTCCCATGGAAGTGTTGCACCGTGGGAAATGTTGGCGTTGCCACCTCCATATAATCGATGCTCGGAGGGTCGCGGCTACATCTAACCACTTACCGAGCTCCTCTAGCTTGGGTGCCACAATCACATCCTTGAGGGCTTCGTCGTCCTCCTCCTCCTTGACCACCACTTGCATGGGAGCTTTCTTCGATGGGGGTAGCCTATACGTCACCAGGCTGGCGGGCGTACATCTCCAATGCGGTGTGCCATGCACGAATCAGATGACTTGAAGTCCACTTTGTCGTCAGTGTCCTCAAGAACCAACGATAGAGGTCGTCCTTCATCTCGAACTGACGATCCTATGTCAGGCCATCATGCAGGTCCGGTGGGAGGAGCGCACAGCGACATCTGATCTTCCTTCAATGTGCCATGTTGGAAGCAGAAAAGGGTGGCACCAGAAGCTTCAGTTGGTTTAGATGCCACCTAGTGGGGAGTTGGACACCCAGCCATGGCAGGGAAACACCCATGTCCCCTAACTCCCGCGCCAATGGTTACGTTGACGCGGTTCCACGTCATTCATGGGGGAAGGCAAAATGCGGCAGGGACGGCACCGTGACAGCGTCGTCCGGCCGACAAAGATCCGACCTCGCGGTCGTGCTTCCCAGATAGCCACCACTTCTTTGGCATCTCGTCAATGAGGAGGTGGGATGACTAGGGCTTGGTTTGACGACTTGGTGGGGCAGTGGGGATGGGGATGGGGATGGGAATGAGGATAGGGATGGGGACTGCCCTGCCCCTAGGCGGTAGATGAGTGGCTGACGGGTAGACCTGGGAAGGAAAAAATGCATGTCCATCTTCTGTCCACGTGGACTCAAATCTAGCCTAAATTTGGAACTGAAATGGATTGGTGGGGACAAAATACGTCCCCCTCATTGGAGTTGCCCTAAATACAGCGTAGAGTGGTATTAGTGTGAACCCAAACAATTCTTTGATATGATATCTCGAGGGGAAAATAGAAGTAGGGCAAATGGCAAAAGGTCAGCTGGTAGAATGTGCTATAGTACTAAGCGACTATGCGTGCAACCTTTGAGTTCCCTCCCTTCCACAGCACGATGCACGTAGGCAAAAATCATTCCCGCTCCTTTGTCAGCACACCGTAACTCACAAAGACAGCAACTCTTTGCAACGCTTCGTGGTTACCTTGCCAGCTTCTCTTCCAACCCAAACAATTCATCTAAAGAAACAAACAACTTGATTGATACTATGATGATATATGGACTCGAGGGGAAAATACTAGGTGGAGCGATTGGCGAAATATTGACATATCAATAAGTCAATATTATGGGCGTCTGCCGTTCACCTCCACGGTGCAGGAAATAAAGTGTCAAAAAAAAATAAGTCAATATTATTTATATGCGTTTTTCTTAATCAATAGTATCCTCCACTACGTGCTAAGCGCTACATCACACTTACGACTCCAACTCTTATCGGATTCTTTTTTTATTTGGCTGACCATACTTTGCTTATTCTTTCTTAAATACTCTAATGTTCTTTTCTCATATGAGTATTTTTTTTGTGGAAGGACTGCACCGCCCCGAATTTCAGTATCACAATATTCAGGTACCACATATTTACTCTCACTGTCTCGGCTTAAATTGCACATGATCTCGAATTGATGCTTGCACCATGGTCGATGATGCCAACGCCGCCCTTCGCGACGACCCCCTCTTTGCGGAAGTAGCCCGGGGAAGACGGCGATCCGTTTCTTGAACGAACCATGGTGGTACTCCCTTGGCTTTCACCGGTGGTTGAGTCATTGCCGCCACCAGCGGGGCGATTTTGTTTTATATTTGGGTTGTAAATAGTTGCCTTCTTCCAAACTATCTTCGACACACCTCTATAAGGGTATTTTACCTTTAACTTTTATTTTGATTTACTATGACACACGAGCTAGTGACAAACTAATATTGTCTTGATGACGGAATAGTTTCTTTTTTGCTTATTTTCCGTTTCTTGAGTAATAGGAACTCCACAATATTAAAAGGGGTAATCTCGATGAGCTTAGTGGGAAGGTGTCCTATCTCTTGTTTTCATATCCTACCACCAAAAAGCCTCAAGACTTCGCCAAAGTTCTTAGAAAAAATCAGCAGTTTGAAGCAGGAAAACTGCCCCCAGTTTCCATCCGGCGATGCCAGGCTGTGCGCCGACGTCCCGCTGGAAACCCGGCGCCACCGGGCCATGCGCTGGGTCGTTCGGTGCATACGCCGGACTCTAACCGAAAGGCTATGCAGAGAGCCTTTTCGGTTTAGAACCGGCGAGGCACCCGAACGCCCGGTGTTAAGGTTCGGTCCGTTTCACCAGCTGCCTAGTGCAGCTCCGGTGCGACCGGCATGTGCGCCGGGGCCCTGGTGTGAAGCCTGCGTGACCGGGCTGTGCACTGGGCTGGCTCGGCGCAGGGGCCGGCGACGCCGACTTTCCACTGGAAGGGCTTAGCTTCCCTACTCCAAACGGCTAGATTCTCCCCTTGGACAATAAATACCCCTGCACCTACCTTAAGGGGATAAGGTTGTTCATTCAAATCATATCATTGCCTTCTCTCTCTCTCCTCCATTAATGAGCTCACCAAGCTAGTGAATCTCCCATTCTATCCAACCAAATCCAAATTCCTTTGGTAGAAAGATAGAGGAGGCCCCGATCTACGTTTCTACCAAGCCATATTTCATTCCCCCTTGAGTTCATCGAGTATTGCTTGTTACTCTTGGATTTGTGGGAAACTCTAGGCGGCTAGGGTCGCTCGAAGGCATTCGACTTGTGATTTGCCCTGTGGAATATGAGGGTTTGGAGACCATCCATAAGGTCTACCGCGAGTGATTGCGCTCCTACTTCATGGAGGAGGCTCAAGGAGAAGAAGGTGATCCTTCGTGACGCTTGAGTACCCTTCGTGGGAACTCACATTTCTCCAACGGTGACTAGCTCCCCCCAAGGGAGTGAACATCGGGATACATCTTTGACTCCGCCCGCCTCAGTTATTTCTATTCGATTCCTTTACTTGTGTATTTGCCTTTGTGATAGCCTTCATGCTTGAAGCATCTTGTATTGCATCATATAGGTTGTCCATCTAGTTGTTGGGCTCAATCTTATATTCCGCAAAGCCTAAAACTTGTGAAAAAGAGAAGTAAAATTTGTAGAAATCTATTCACCCCCCCCTCTAGGTTTGACTATCGATCCTTTCAACCTCCCAATCCTCCATCCTCGCCACCAGTGCGTGACGGGGTCCTCACGTGTGCCATATGTGATCACTTGACTACATGGCATGCAATGCACGATCGCGCAAATTTGCTCAGCTGATGGGATTTTGTTAAACTGAATGTGCAAGCCAAGTTTAGTGTTTATTTGATTGCTTTTTTAAATTTGTTGTATGAAATACCTTCGGATAATCGCTCATGGACCAAGCACAAGTCTGTTGTCCGATACTTATGTGGAACTACCTTGGTACCTCCAGACTTGACAAATCCCCCTAGATCTCAAGCTCCTTTCAGGAACACGGAGTTTCACACCTAAAACATTCAAAACTGACATAAGAGCATCTTCACCCTAACCCCCAGTAACCCTATCAATGGGCCTATTGGGGTAGCAGACACAAAATCGACACTCAACCATCACCCAAATAACGACATATATGTCTAAGCGGCCAATAAACTATCAGACACTCTCCCACACTAGCCCAAACTATCGAGGCCTACTGGGGAGTGCCGGACATGCGTAGACAATACTCTATAGGAATATATTCTAAGTACTAGTGCAATGATTTATAAATTTATGTGCTTTCACAACTCTCCCATCTACCAACACTTGGTGGTGCCAAGCACCTCATTACATGATAGACAAGGCATTATGCACAGATAAATTCATTGCATGTATCATAGGTACAATCCCAAAGTATGACAAACCATAAAGTCTCAACACAACAGTAGATGCATAAAAAATATCATCTCATAACACAATAACCACCATAGGAATTACATAGATAGTTCCATCATCATGCAAGGCACATCATACAGACTTCAATAATGACAATATATAGAGAGATTGGACTGAGTTACCACCACAAACCCATAGTTCCCTAGTGAACTACTCACCCCTCATGGTGGGGAGCAAGGAGGAGGTGTTGTTGAAGGAGGATAAGTGGCCAGATGCGACTCCGGCAGTGATTCCCCCACCGATCGTCCTTCGGCTGACTCACAGCAGCCTCTGTTTTGTGTTTTTCATGTTTCTCTGCCGCCTCCTCTCAGGAAAGCCTAGGGGGCCCTTTAAATAGGTGGTTTTCGGTCAAGTCAAAGAGAACCACACAAAAACAGATGGTATTTGCTCGAAGCCCAAACGAGACATGGTGGCGCGGTCTGACTTGCTGACCGCGCCACCTGGTCTAATTTTGAGGCCTATTGGCCTCCTGCTGGCCCACTTCATCTCATATTGTTTGTCTCAAAATTTCCAAGCCGTGCTCCCTGACCTTGCCCTTCTTTGAGTCCTGTAGCTCCTGGAAAGTCAAAAATGCTAAAAAAAAAAGCGTTCTCTGACGAAGGGAGTTAAAACCAAAAGAGAGGGGATTGTTTGGAAAATCCCTGAAATCAATGCAAATCATGATTATAACATCTCGTAACATGTAAATATGTTGGAATATGTAACAATAAACTACAAAGTCCATGCATGAATTTTGCATGCATTAACATCCCCAAGCTTAACCCATGCTCGTCCTCGAGTATGAAGGTGATAAAACTAAACAAGAACTTTGGAGTTTATTGTTTCTATGAAAATAATAAGTAGTAATACATATGATCAATGATTCAATCTTTAAATTAACAGCAACAAGCAAATGAGATATGAAGTGGTACTTCTATTTCAACTCAATGATGTCCAACAATCAATAACAAAGTGCAAAAACAAATGAAAGTACTATGGGCATTAAACATACAAGTGCTTGTGCTTTGGAACTTTTTTCTTTCTTTCTTTATTTATTTATTTCTTTCTTCTTTTTTCTTTTCTTTTATTTTGAACAAATAACTACTGAAAGTAAGTAGGAAATACATGTGCCAAGCTTTGATGCTAAAGAGAAAATAAAATTAGAATTGTGCAACTCAAGTCAACGATTGTGAAGAGCAATTATGGTTCACATGATCAACACTTTACTAATTGTAAGTCTCATACCCCATTCTTAATAGTATCTTCCACCACACACTAATCAACTTTAGAATTACAATAGATTTTCATTTTGTGCATATAGTTTCAACCAAGTGCTCGCAGAGGGATACCTCCATGCCACTTGTACACAATGCCTTTTCAATTTTTATCTTTTTCCAAAGACAATACACATAAATGAACTCCTCTTAAAGTACCAACTGAGTAGTAAATTAAACTTGTTTAGCTAATGAGTAAGTCCATGTTGAAACTTTTACCATGATTTGGCATGGTTTTGGTTAGCGGCCCAATGCTCTTCTCTAACAAATATGCACACTCGAATCTTTAACATGATAACCCCCACTCATTTACACTGGAAAGATATGCATAACCCAAGGTGTATGACAACAACTTAATTAACATTGAAAGTCTTGTTCCATGAAAGCATGGTTTAACTTAACCCCAACTAATAAAATGACAAACATGCAACTTACATAAATGAACTCCACCATAGACTGCTACTATCCCATGAGCTTCGAATTGCACAATAAAAAGGAATATGATTTTGAATGCAAAGACATAGCATATATACTATACTTGGAACAGCACGGATTTGCTAGATGGGCGGCTAGCTGTGCATACCTCCGCAGCCGTCGGATGATGGGGAGCACATGCTCCACGGGCTCACATCTTGGAATGCCACCGTTAGCTAGCAATGGACTCCGTCCAACAATAGAGCACCAGGTTTTGTTTTTTGTGCATGAATGGCAATGCATCCACCCCGTTGTACAAAGGAGCAAGAACTAGAAAAGTGTAGTGTTTTGGAAAGTTTCCATATAGTATTTTGGAAAGTTTTCAAAAGCTTCAAAGCCGCATGCATTTTTTTTCAAAACTAGGTGTTGCATGTACTCTGTCACTGAATTTTGTTTTCTTTTAGAAGCTAGGAGATGTATACCCACCCGTTTGGTAGTTTATAAGTTTGCCTTTTGGGTTTCAGAAATCCTAAGAACCCCCATCCACTAGTGATAAGGCATAGAGGGACCGAGAGGAAACAAAAAATGAGAAGCCAGGAAACAAGAGCTCAACGGCGGAAAACCTTCTAGTGGACCGCCGAAATATGGCCGGGATTTGGAGACGACGGTGATTAGTAGGGTGCGGATGAGATCTTGAGATTTTTGAGATATGTGGTCAATAGGAAGAGAAGCACGTTGTAAAAAAACAAAAGTTGGCTCACAACTTAGGAGTGCGACAAAGAAAAAAAAGTGACTGAACACTTGGGAGGGGAAGAAACCAACAGTGGAAATGCAAAAAAAGGACGGTCGTGGCCACTTTGGAAAGAAAACAAAAGTGGGGATGCGAACAAAAACCAAAACCCCCCTAGAGAGCGCATGCATAAAATGAAAAAAAAACCAAAGAACATCTCTAGTGGGTGTGGGAGAGAAAAGAAACGAAAGTGAATGAGTGCATGTTATGCTATCCATACAACAACGTTAGAGGCCGCTTAGTTAGAAGTAGTGACCACCGTTTTGCATGTGCAAGATCCAATGGTTGGATGCCTATGCACATCTATCATGGTGGCTATCCCACTATTTCCCATACTTGGAATAGGATTTTTGCTATGTAGTTAGGTATGGTGGAGATTTTGTGGAGAAGTATGGCTCAAGGTATTCGGATATACAAGTCTTTTACTTGCTTTTTCTTTTCTTTTCTTGGCTATTGGAAAGGTATAAAGTCGCAAGCATGCATAATGTCTATAATGCTACACATTTATTAGTTAACTAAGTAAATCAAAGTTAACCATCAATGCACAAAGAAAAAATAGCACTAAATACGGCACTAGCAAATTACTATTCAATCAAAGCACATGAAGCATAGAACATAAGCATAACTTGCATTGCTATCTCCCTTTTCGTCTCAACTTTTCTCTTATTTTCCTACAGTACCTTTCTCATATATAAAGTATACCTACAGGTGGTGGTCTATTTATTCAAAACAAAAGATGCAAACTAAAAACTAAAAACTAGATGCACACGCTCCAAGTTTATGCAACGGTAAAGTGGTCCTTAAAAAACAAGGCAAGAATAGTATGCAAAATGAGGAGTTGATAGGTCCAGGGGGTTGCCATGTGGCATCCCCAAGCTTATGATGTTGTCCATTACTTAGATGCTCCCTGCTCGATGATTATTCCTTCCATGTGAAAAAACTTTACCACAAAACAATTTCCCACCTCTTTTCTAGAGTGGCTGACATTAGAGGGCACAAAGATAATATAAGTGCTACAAAGAAAACCCCAAATAAAATTTGTTGCAAGGTGTCCAGAGAGTGTATTAAGTTGCCAACATTCACTAAATATCAAAAGACTCAAAAGGAATTATATTGAGACTCAAAGAAATGCTCAAAACAACAAAAGACAAAATCTGCCAATATAAACAGTAGCAGTTGCACCCCTCTTAAATATGTCACGAATTTTTGCTATATTTTTATTCAGGTAGATGATTAAAAGTTTCAATTTATATAAATAATATAGGTCCATAGGAGTTACAGATACAATATGAAAAATCAGGCACTAAAAAGTGTTGTGTAGATTTTAGAAACTCCGAATAAGTATTGTAACTTTAAAACATCCAAGATGGGTAAAACTTGGCACTTTATTTTATGCTACAGTAGACACACTATAAACTAACTATCTTGCTATAGCAAGAACACAAAAATAAATATAACCGGGTTGCCTCCCGCAAAGCGCTTTTTTATAGCCATATAGCTAGGCTTTTCATACATTTTTAGTATGGGAATGATGTTGTATAGAGTAATTGACAAGGGTGTAGCTAATAAAGCACATTATCTTTGTACCCATGAGGCCCGTTAGATAGGCCCAAGCATAGATATAGTGGAAATACGAGATGATATCGTATACATACAATATAATTTGTATTGAACCCGACCGGATCCTCAAGACCTGGCCATCTATATATAGGGGCCAGGAGAGGTCAGCCAGTGATAGATTGAGATTGAGCCAATTGAGTACTACGCTTATTCTCAATACACATACAATCAAGCCTTGTTTGACTGACCTCTACCTTCGAGTTCATCTGATGCCCTCTTCCCCCGATCCTAAGTCCTTCATATAGGACATTTGTCGAGTTAACCCTCGTCAATTGGCGCCGACCATGAGGACTCTGGGCATTGGAATCATGAATTCGACGGCTTTTTTGCTTCCAGCGAACAGCAACTCGAAAGTCGACGAAAACGAGATATCTTTCGGGACCGTAGACTTTCAACCTCATCCACCAACCTTTACTCCAGTCTTTGCAAGCTTGGATCAGGAGATGGACCTGACGATTGGAAGCTTGAACTTTCGCGTCGGTTCTTTGGGTTCGATTCGCCTCTCAGATCCGACAAAATTGGATCCGTCGGCAAGAAAAACCGCGACAATCGCAATGTCAGAATCATTGGTAGGCTCTTCTAGCGAGGTAAACTCGCCGGTCTGCTTTGCAACAACGGAAAATATTGGAGAAAAAATTGAAGAACTCGACAAAACCATGGAGAACCTCGACTTAGGAGATCAATCAGAAGATTTCATGATCTGTTGCGACAACTTCTCAGAAAAATCCACGGACACGTGGAAAACAGGATTGGAGCTTCATGAGGACAACAAAACTACTTTTTTTAAGCACATGACCGTAGGGGAAGCCCCTACGGTATTTTTTTATATATTAACATAAGGCACCAACTGTTACAGGGGGATTAGTACAAGGATAAGGGGTCTAAGGAGGGTAGAAGTGTACAGTAGAAAAATGGTACATTTTGTATCAAGAAAAGGAATTAAGAATCCAATCTAGCAGCTGCTGCACTAAGCTAGGCTTCACTCTATACTGATGTAACATCAAGTCACTTTTAAAACGCACCCCCCATCTAGAGAGAGAAGGGCCTTGTTGATTGAAGATAAATCCGTTCCTTTCTTTCCATATGTTCCATGCTGCGCAAGTGAAAATCTCAAAGAAGCAAGGTTTTGAGAACACACTTTTAGCTTGAAGAATACGTGAAGAGATATCCAAGGAGTAGTCCCAATGGATGCCTGCTCTTACCCAACAATCCGTAGCAAAAGAGCAATGGAAAAACATATGCTCCCTCGTCTCAATAGAATGCGAATCACAGAGTACACAGTGGGGTCCATCTTCTAATATCCAATTCTTTCTGATCATCAAATCTTTTGTATTAAGTCGGTCCATCATTAGCAACCACGCGAATACTTTCAATTTTGGTAAGCACTTTGATTTCCAGATCAAGTTAATAGCCTCATCAATTGGCAAGGAGGAGAATATAAAATTGTAGTACTTTGCCGACGTGTAGGAGTTACCCCAGACAAATGTTCTTGTATCATTTTGAGTCTGATCCCCTGAAATGTTCTGAATGATTTGTTGCACCTGAAGTAGTTCATCATTAGCTTCCACAGAAATAGGCAGGACAAAACTTTCAAAGAGATCAGTGGTGAGCCTCATGTCCGCAACAGAAGAATCTTCATTAATAGAGAATGAGAATAGTCTTGGATAATCATCACAGAGCAATCGGTCTGTACACCAGTAGTCCTTCCAGAATAGCACTGAGTCTCCGGTAGCCACTGTTGCACTTGTTATACTTCTGTATATATGCACTAGACTGAAAACATCTCTCCACCAAAAGGATCCTCGTTTGGATTGTGCATGAGGAGGTGAGTCCGGAGAATAAAGCGACCAAACTAATTTGACCCACGGGATATCAGCTTTGCTATAAAATTTGTGGAGTTGTTTAAGTAACAGGGCATTATTTTGAAGCTCAGAATTTTTTATACCGAGACCTCCGAACTTCTTTGGTTTGCAGACCAGCTCCCAGGCTGCAAGAGAGTGAGCAGATGTGGCGCCTTCTTCTTTTGCCCAAAGGCAATGACGTCGAGATCGGTCCGCAATTTTAATTATGGTTTTATGCACTTTTAAAGAACAGAGATAATGATTTGGAAGTGTCGAGAGAACCGAGTTGACAAGCTGAAGGCGCCCTCCATAGTCCAAAAATCGGGCACTCGCATTTAGTCTTCTCTCCAAATGATCTACGATGGGAGTGAGATCCTGAATAGTTGGTCTGGTTGTGCCTAATGGAAGTCCAAGATAAGTGAATGGAAGGGTTCCCACCGCACAGCCAAAGGTGTTGGCTAGATTTAACAAAGTTTGATCGTCCACATTTACGGGCATTAGGCAAGATTTTGAGTAATTCACACGTAGACCTGTAGCCAAGGCAAAAGACTCCAGAAGATTTTTTAAAGCCAATAATTGTCGCGGACAAGCCTGAAGAATCAGTAGGGTGTCATCGGCATATTGAACTATAGGGAATTTTGAATTTGGTATTGGCAAAGGAGGGGACAAGATTCCATCATCAGCCAGACTATTAATCATTGATTGCAGAAGATCGGCTCCCGCCACAAATAAAATGGGAGAGAAGGGATCTCCTTGACGGACACCACGTCGACAAGGAAACTTTTTGCCAGGGACCCCATTAAGCAGCACCGAGGAGAATCCCGAAGAGAAAATACTCTGCACCCAGCCTAGCCAGCGATCATTAAAACCCCAACATCGTAGAATGTTCAAATTTGCTTGATGCTCAATAGTATCGAATGCTTTGGAAAAGTCCAATTTTAAGATCACCACTGGTTGACTTGATTGCTTACACTGATGAATATATTCATATGCCCATGCCACACAATCCTGAATAGTACGATTTTTTAGAAAGCCATATTGGTTCACATGAACAAGGTCGAGGATTTTTTCCTGAAGCCGATTTGCTAATAGCTTGGTGAGAAGTTTCAGACAAATATTCAGTAAAGATATTGGCCGGTAATCAGAAGGGCCTTCGGGCGAGTTCACCTTTGGGATTAGTGTAATGAAAGCATCATTAATACTTTGGAGATTAACTTTCCCATCCCAAAAATCTTGGCATAATTTATAAAAGTCGAACTTGATAATATGCCAACGAGCTTTGATAAAAAGTCCAGTAAAACCATCGGGGCCTGGCGCCTTATCAGTAGGAAGACTAGCCACCAAATTGTCAATTTCTTCGTGAAGAAACGGAGCCGAGAGAGAGTCAAGATTTGTCACACGATGGATGAAGTCTGAATATCTGAAATTCGGATCAATTGAAGTGGATAAACCAAGGCGATCTCTAAAGGCTTGCCATAAAATTCCAGCTTTCTCATTATGCTCTACGGCAACAGAACCATCAGACCTTGACAAAGAAGAGATTGTGTTTTTTCTGAATCTAATTGTAGCCATTGAGTGAAAATAGGCAGTGTTTTCATTGGCAAGCCTAGCCCACCTGGCAGTACAACGTTTTTTCCAGTATTCCCTTTTGCAGCTTAGTAAGTGGTGTAGACGCCTTTTAACTATATTTCTGAAATTCCACTCTGATATATGAAGAGCTCTTTGTTCTTCTAATCCATCCAACAGAAGAATTATTTCATTGCAGTTGTCAATTACTTTGTTTATGACAGAGATACTTGTGCTCCAAATTTTTAATGCCTTTCGCAGAAGTTTGAATTTTGTGGAAATGACTTTTGCACTATCCCCAACACAGTTAATGGCCCAAATTCTGTTGACAGTATCCATGAAGCCAGGCATTCTCACCCAATGATTTTCGAAACGGAAAATTTGAGCTTTAGGAATGGAGGAGCCAATAGAAATCGCACAAGGAATGTGGTCCGAAGTAGTTCTTGCCAGAGGGTTCACTGTGGTATTTGGAAATTTTAAAGTCCAATAGGAAGATGTGAAAAACCAGTCAATTTGTTCCAAGAGTGGTTCAGCCTGCATGTTACTCCAAGTGAAAGCCCTTCCCTTGATTGGTAGTTCAACCAAACCCAGATAACTGATTACCACATTGAAAGTATTCATATCAGTAATATTAGCACCTGGTCTATTACGGTTGTCGGAGTATCTGTAGAAGTTAAAGTCGCCAACCAGTAGCCAGAGAGCGTCTTCTGGGATATCTAGGTGGAAAAGCCAGGCGATAAAATTTTCTCTGGGTATACCATCACAAGGCCCATAAATATTGACAAGCGTAAAAATTTCTTCCGAGAGTGTAGACTGGAAATGGATTACAAGACCAAAAGATTCACGGAGCAGAATAGTTCCCGTGAATAAATTACTCGCCCATAGAACTAGAAGCCCACCGGATGCCCCATCAGAAGGTACAAATGCAAATTGGTCTAGGCGTCTGGGTGCAAAGCCTTTCATGAAATTCATATCAAAAGATTCTTTTTTGGTTTCTTGAAGACAACATTTCTCAGCAGAGTTGACACCCCGAATATTCCAATTTAAAATAAACCAAGTTCGATTAACAGTAGATGTTTGCATCGCATGATTCATAATAAAAGAATCAGCAAAGTTTTCCAAGCACTGGAGCTGAATTATTAATAAGCAAAATAAATGCGAGAGAAACCACTAGTCTTGCGTTCCTGCAGAAGGCGCTCCTCCGCGAGTTCAGCCGGGTCGATGAGGCACCTTTCCACCCCCAAGCGTTGCATTTCAGCAATCTGAAGAATGGCAGGAGGAGAAGCTCTTGGAACTGAAGACGCGCGGCGACGAGTAGGCTGATTGGGGAGTTCAACATGTACTCCATCATTATGCAGTTGGGTGGAACGGCGAACAAAGTTCTCCACTCTAGGCGTCGCCGCCTTGCGAGGGCGGCAACGTGCACGGACTGGAGCCTGCGGACCCTGAATATTCACCACATCTTGAGAGTGAGCCCTCGATGAATCAGCTTCAGGCATAGCATCAGCAAAGGTTAAGGGAGCATCATGAGCAGCAGTAGATAAAGCCACTTGATCAGTAACCAATTCAGGTATGTCGTTTGCAAGGACATCTGCAGTGATCTGCATTGATCCCTCAGTAGAATCATCAGTTGAGAAGAAGCCCGGGCTAACCAGATTGTTATCTATACTTGGTAGAGAATTTGAATTTTCCAAGACGGTATCATTGAACTCAGCAGGTTGAAACGAAAAATCCATATTTTCATCAGCCAGAGGAGCAGGCGTAGTGTCATCCATCTGTTAAGGTTCATGCACTAGCCACTTGAACCAAAAGTCCGAACTGATGGAAATGGCTAGTACAATCTACTTATACACTTCAACACCCCCTCTCACGTGTGACGGGAGACGAGAAGACAAGTCAACACGTGTAGAGAGGCAAAGAGGCAGCGGGAGGCTGGGCGCGGCAGGAGGCTGCGGAGAATTTAGAATAAATTGTGAAAGCCAGGATTTGAACTCGAGACCTGGGGCTCTGATACCATGTTAAGGTTCATGCACTAGCCACTTGAACCAAAAGTTCGAACTGATGGAAAGGGCTAGTACAATCTACTTATACACTTCAACACCATCAACTCATCATTAATTTCAGTAATAATCACAGAGCTAGTATTAGGCAGAGGATCATTGTTGGCAGCAAACGACTGCAGCATAAGCAGGTCTTGGACAGAGAACTTCGCTGCAATAGCCACATCAACAGATATGACACCAGACACACCAGCTGTTCCATCAGTAAATAACAGAGGACGAGCAGGAATCAAGCAACAGATATTCGCCAAAGATAGCATAGGTTGCATTGGCAAGACATCATTACAAACACCTGCCCTGATAAATTGCAGAGAAGAACTCCCAGGAAGCTGAACTTCCGAGACATAGTCAGCTACCATCTCAACTTCCCTAGTATGCATAGCCTTTTCAGAAACATTTACAGAGTCAAGCAGGTGAAATGGTGGAGTAGTGAGCAACTCTGTAGTCAAATTAGATGTAGGAGAAACACTAGGCATATCAGAAGCGAGAACTTGCCCTGAAACAGGAAGGACCCGTGGAGGCGAAGTGTCAAGCACGTTTAAATCCTTAACTGAAGATTGAGAGCCTTTTTTAACCCAAATTTTACGGACAGTACATCGGGAAGATAAATGCCCAAAACCTCCACATTTACTGCAGCAGATCTTCGGACAGGATTCTAGTCCATGCCCCAAAACGTGACAAAACGCACATAGAGGTTGCACACGACAATCTTTTATCTTGTGCCCATAACCATAACAGCCAAGACATTTGATATCTTTTGTGCAGTTTCTACGTAAGTGTCCCAAGTCTAGGCATCTAAAACAGCAGCGCATTGGGCCAGTCAATGAGTCATCTGTAAGAATACCAAGTGGGCCTGTAGATTGTCTGATATTCGGTCCCAAGATCCTATCCGGGCAATCTGAATTAATATGACCACTGTATTTGCAAAGAGAGCACCGCCCTAATAAGGTAAGAGTCAACTCATTAGGAGGGAGACCAAAGAAATTAAGAGCTTCCGAAATTGCCTCCTCCGAATAATTTGCTTGGCGTAAATCAATCGCGCATTCAAGCCAAAAAGGATCGGGAGTTTTGAATCCTTTTAAACAAGAGCTCCAGAAATTACGCCCCGCAAATTTTGGCTTGTAATTATTAGCTTTCCAAACTTCAGGGATACGAGCTGTAAACTGACCGAAACATAGAGACTGTGGGATTGGCTGAGAATCCACGGCGGCGATCACCGGAGAAGCCACCACTGACCCAAAATTTAAACTTTCAGTAACCTTGAGATCAGCAGCTGTATGCTCAACCACTGAAGCAGTCAAACCAGACTTTGAACCATCTGCTGAAGAATCCAAACAAAAACCGAATTTACCCAGTTCAGATGCCGAGGACTGATCCCCTAGCGCACTCTTCTTCAGAAAATTCAGATTCGGTCTAAAAGCTGTTGGAGAACGCTGAGCCACATCAAGAATTTCTTCAGTAGAATTCCAAGAATAGTTCTTTGCATGATGCAAACCAGAAGCCGAAGGATGAACTCCACGATAAAGACTGAAATGACAGATAAAATCAGGCCAGATCCTGTCACGCAGGCCATAGATAAAATGTCCCACTTTAATAGAGGCCACCGAGAAACGAAATCTCCGATCCGAAGTTTGAAAAACTCTGAAACCATGACAATCACCACCAATGCAAGACTGTAGGGCTAAACCCACTGTTTCTTCCGTGAGAGGGAAAGAAGCTGAAGAGAAGGAAACGACCAGGAAGAATTCCGAAGAACAAGAGGAGGGAGAGAAGTGAACTGATGATCCAAACCGCCGACGCACCTGAGCCTCGACCGCAAGGCCGGGGGAGAAGTCCCAGTGTAAGAGGGCATCCATGGAAACCTAGAGAAGGACGCCATTATCAGAGGAGAAGATGGGAGGAGAGGAGAAGGACGCCATAGGGAGAGGATGACAACAAAACTACTTTCTCAAGCTGCAGCAACAAGTTTGATAATCACTACCAAGTACTCACAATCATAGGAGACAACTCAGAAGAATTCGACGACAACAACAACTCAGAAGAAAATTCAGCGGAGCCAGAAGCAAAGAAACTTCAAGAACAATCATCGGATGCGAAAGAAGATACAACACAGGAGTCGGGACTCCTCCAACATAGACGTCGAGTCTCCAGCAAGTAAATAGAGAAGTAGAATAGATAGAACAAGGTATACTAAGCCACGAATTATAAGGGCAAGACCCTCTAGACCTAGAACACATGCCACCGGTCGGGTCTCTTGGGCCACCCCATGTATCTTTCCATTCAGCAAGTAATAAAAGACAAGTTCCTCATCTTCGAGTTTACAAGTCTGTTACGAGAGTCTATGAAAGCAACTACGAATAGTAGATTACAAAACTGCGGATAAAACGCACGAGAAACAAACATAGCGTTTTGAGTACAACTCTCTGACAACAGCATCAGAATAGTCAAAACACTCTCACTCTCACAAGAAAAGTTCATTACAAACACAAACTACAACTCCGCTTGATCCGACTGATCAACACGGAGCGGGTTTAAGTAATGATACTCACAAAAGAAGCTCGCATCAGTTTCAAGTAGCCTAGCAATAATCCTCCGCGCAGGTTGAAGTGTGGCGTCCATATGAACTCGTAGCGCTGCACTCCTGGAGCTTTGGGAAGAAGGCAAACTTAGAGACATAGTAACAAAATTAAGCCTTGGGTGCCACTTCCGTATCCATCCAAGAGCAAAATTGGCACCAGCCACCAGGTTGAGCTCTATCAAGCGATGAATACGTTGGTTTGTCTTGAAAACCTTGAGCAGCTGACCACAATTCTCTGGCGGCGGATTCCAGGGAAGCATGACAGGAAACATGGTTGTCAAGGATTTTCAACAACCATCGACAGATTCCCCGACATGTTGAAAGCGGTCCTGTAGAAGAACGATGGTGCTACGGCGCCACGGCACCGTGGGTCAATCCAAAAAGTATTAGTATCCGAATATGTCCTTTCAAAAGCCTCAAGTCGCTCCGAAACTCGATGGTTCTCGTCGACAGGGTTCAGGAAAATACCTAAAGAATTTAACATAGTAAGACATATCAAATCGCAGGAATGCAACCAAAAGCACCAGGGGGCTTCAAGAAACTTACATTGCAATTGCTCACATGCGGATTCAATAATCCCAACAAGAAAAGAGTCGCACTCTTCGAGATGAGCAATCTTCGCCATCAGGTCATACACCTGACTCTCAAGAGAAGACACCTGCTTCATCAAGCCAAAAGATTTCCCAGCTTGATCCATGGCAGTTTTCGCCTGGCGCTTCAACAATGATAATTGACCTTCAAGATCAGTAATCCTTGACAGGTGCTCTGCACAGCGACAAGGAGGCTGGGGATCAGAGGAAACCCCAGAATCTTGCAGATTCGCAAGTGGCGAGCCACGATCAAGTTCCGGTGTTCCACCACCATAATCAGGCTAGAAGAAAAAGGACAAGGCAAAGAAAAATTCAAACACAAAACATGCTGGAAGTCGCACTTCATAATACGAAGTATTTACAAGACAAAAGTTTTCTCGATCAAGTAGCAACAATAGACAACACTACGAGTTACATCAAAAGGACTGCTAATTCTATGGAAGCAGGCGGAAATCTACGCCACCTCGGTAGCAGGATCCGTCGAAGTAGAAGGTGCGGCAACATCAGGAGCAGGCGTACTGGAGGAAGGCACAGATGACCCAGGCACAGTAGTCGAGGAAGTCGACGGAGGAAGGATAAGGGACACAAGATTGGGCGTGTACTCCTTTGCCTTCTTGAAAAATTCCGTCATCTCTACCAGAGGGCAAGCGTATGAAGATCCAACCTTCTCCCAGTTCACTTCTTCGCCATGCGATTGGGCGAGGGCAATCCCCCCTTCGACACCTCGTTTCACCGAGATGTGCTTCATCGCACGGACAGGATCCTCGATGGTGTCGAAGGTTGCGACAAGCTTCCGAAGATTGTCGGCTGGCATTTCATCCTTTTTCTTTGGAAACAACCCGACAAACATGCAGATCAAAACATGGGGAGTTTGCTGGAGGATATTCCGAGCAAGCTTCCAGTTGGATTCCAGAACGTCTACTGAGTCCAGCAGGGGGTCTTTAGAAGTTGCTTCCCGAAGTTTCCAGAACTCTCCAAGTTTCTCTGCTGCATCGCAGAAACACAAATAAGACAAGTAAACACATATCAGCAAAGTGAAAATCTAGCAAGTATCTAAAGATAAGAGGAAACACTTACTGCCAATGGAGGTGGAGATTTTGTTGAGTCGCTTGACCACAGATTTCTCCCGCTTGATTTGCTTCTAGTTAGCATCAGCCCTCTCAGCAGAAACCTTGGCAGCATTGGCATTCTCCATAGCTTCTGCAGAAGCCTTCAATTCGGCCTCTAAAGTCGATATGCGAGCATGGGCCGTGGCCAAGGCGACTATAACAAAGGAGAAAGATATCAGCAACCATGAGAAACATGAGTACAATTAAGTAAAAGAAACATAAACATAAGTAAAAGGTACAACAAACAAACCTTGGGATGCATCAACAGTCTCCTGAATCTTGACACATTCAGCGCAAGAGAAAGAAATCTCTGCATCAAAGGCTGTAGAGCACAAATTGTGTAAGAATCTCAGAGTTCAAGAATAAACAAAGTGGATTACATAAAGCAATACTCACATGATCAGAGGAAGAGGATGGTTGATGAACCTCAAGGGAAACAGTTGCAGCTGCTGCCTTCTTCTGACGCTTCTGAGACGGTGCACCAGATATTTTCTTCGGAAGGCCGGGTGATGATTTAACCACCACGTTTTCCTCCTGAGAGCTTCCTCTGGAAGTAGTCAATGCAGCCGAGAGAGGAACTACATTGGCATTTTTCTTTGGCTTGTCGTCATCACTACAAGAAAATTATTCGGCATCAAGACAAAGAGAGAAGTCGCAGATATAATACTTTGATAAAGAGGACAGAACAAACTCATGAATCAAGCAGTTCAAACATTTGAAGGTCGGAGTCCTTGGCAGCAGCTGGCTCTTCTGGTGCCTCAGTTGGGCTCTAGGTACCCGAGGAAGCCATATCTTCTATGCGCTTCCGTTTCTTTTCCAGACCTTTATCCTCAGATTTAGCGGGAGGAGGCAACATGGAAGAATCGCTTACCTCTAGAGAAACTTCTGCTTCATCTCCGTCCTGATTTTCGACAGCCTCGGGGCTCCGGAATCAGCAAGGACCGGATCAACATCGATAGGTCCTTCCTCTGGCAGATGAGGGTGAGAAACCAAAAACTGGTGGTTCTGCAAAGACAATTCGAAGAAGAACACACAAATGAACAAACACGCAATATGAGGAAACAACAAGGAAGTCAACACTTTCAGGTTATTAGATGCATACCTCTGGTAAGGGGTGAGTGGAGTCAAAAAAATAGCTGTACAAGCTAGAATTTCCATCTGCGCAGTTAGAGTAGTCAATGATCTAACCCGCTTGTCGAGATCCTTTTTCTCTGGGTCCTGGGCAGACACTCGAGAAGGATCAGTCAAGCCGGAGTAAGACCATAACTTGGAAGCTCGAGATTGCAAGGGTTGGATGCGCCTCTGAAGAAAGAACGCCATAAGTTGCATCCCCATCAGTCCGCCCCTGCTGCGCTTTTGAGTCTCTGAATACGAGCCAGCAAAGGCTTGATGTTTTCGACCTTAGCTTCTGAAGGAGGAGCATCCCATGTTGTCATTTTTGTCATGCTCTTGTTGGCATCGAAAGGAGCTAGCCCATACTGATCAGAGTCAGCGGCCTTCTGGTCCTTCATATAGAACCACTTCTGCCTCCAGCCTTGCACTGATGCGGCCATCTTAAACTCTAAATAGTGCGATTTGGACCGCACAGATACAAAAGCCCCCCCCCCAGTTCAGGATTTTTGTTTAAAGAAACACTGGGTGGAGGCAGAAATGGAATTTCCAAAGGACCCAGTGTGGGTCGATTCCAAGAAAAGACTCACAGAGAGTAACAAAGCAAGCAATGTGAAGAATCGAATTTGGCGTAAGATGATGCAGCTGTACGCCATAGACAAAGAGAAGCCCGCGAAGAAATTTCTGGGCAGGAAGAGAAAGGCCACGAAGAAAAAGGCGAGGAACATCACCCGATATCCCTTCGGTGGTTTTGGAACACGCTCGTCACCGGGGAAGATGGCAGGCGCCGCTTCTGGGAGAAAGCCCTCCTTCTTGGCTTTCTTTAGATCCGCGTCATCAAAAGATGAAGGGACCCAGTTGTGAGCCATTTTCCCGATCCCTTTCTTGACCATCTTCACTCTGTGCGCGACCCTCTTGATGGGCATGTAATGGTGGAGCGCTCGGGGGCTGTGAGGAGAAGGAAAGCGCGAGAAACAAGAAGCAGTGGCGGCGGCAGAGGAATAACGAGCTAGTAAACAGTAAAAACAAATGTCCCTCTGCATATAAATCTTCTTCAAGAAGGAACATGGGACGCGACGTGGCGTACGAAGTGGAAGCGGCAAAGCCCACTAACGGGCGAAAAATTTGGAAATTACCGCGTTGCCCATGTGCAACGGTCGGCATCCAGTCAAATCATCGCAGATAGTGACCATATCAATGACGTCACGTATACCAAGTAAAGTCGACAAAACTATAAGTCAAAGAAAGATCTGAAACTATGAGTGTTTCCAAGGAACCCATCCATAGCCTTGGGGGCTACTTCTATCAGAAGTGTGGATCGCATACCGATGAAAAGAAACGAAAAGAAATTTTTATGCAGGATATGACCATGCGAGAAAGGCAAGGAGTAAATATTTTTTAGTCAATACCCGAAAATCTTTTTGACTATAGCCTCAGGGGTTACTCGCATCGGGAGCGCTGGTCGCGCACCCGACGAAATTGCAGATTATAAGAGTTATGGAGAAGGCATTGGAGTACATTACCGACTAACTTGTCAAAAGGTGAACTTTAGACATTTGCTATTCGTTAAGTCACTCCCATCGAGAGGGGTTTCCGACTAGCCGAGGATTATACAACCCGAAGATTTTGGATATTGAAACAGTCAAAAAAGGCTAAAGCGGTTAAAATTATGATTCTCGAGTTGCGTCATCGCGACAAAACTTGAATGTTGTTAATTGTAAAAGATCATGAAGGTAAGACATCAGGATCCGTCATGTATGGCCTAGTATACTGACTGACTGGTATGATGAGCACAGCGGCAAGTCTCCCTCAGTATGAAACCAAGGTTTCATCGAACCAGTAGGAGAAAGAACCCACTTCTGAAGGTTTAGCTGGCTTGGCGACGACTCCAGACAATTTGTTTATGGCGCCTATCTGGGAGTAGCTCTGGCACCAGCAGCAACGTGGAACTTGCACACAACACAACCAAAGTACTTTGCCCCAACTTCCAGTGAGGTTGTCAATCTCACCGGTTTGCTGTAAACAAAGGATTAAACGTATCGTGTGGTAAAAGATATTTGTTTGCAAGAAAATAAATAATACTTGTAGAAAATAAACAGTAATATGAATGTAAAATAATGGATCGGGGTCCACAGTTCACTAGAGGTGTCTCTCCATAAAGATAAATAACATGCTCGGTAAACAAATTGCAGTTGGGCAATTGACAGAATAAAGAATGCAAGCAATGCATGTACATATCATGAGGATCACTATGAGATTCACTTGGGCATTACAACATAATACATAGACCGTAATCCAACTGCGTCTATGACTAATAATCCACCCGCCGGTTATCATCCGAACAATCGTTGGGTATTAAATTGCAAGCAACAGATTATCGCCTTAAGCAAAGTGTGTAATGTAAATAATACAAATGTCCTTGAACACAAGATTGTTGTTTTCTCCCTAGTAGCAATAGCACATATACAACCTTAGAAGTTGTTGTCACTCTCCCAGGTTACTAGAGGCATGAACCCACTATCGAGCATAAATACTCCCTCTTGGAGTCACTAGCATCTACTCGGCCAAGATATCTACTAGCAACGGAGAGCATGCAAGATCATAAACAACATAGAGATGATAAATCACAAATCAACATGACATAGTACTCAATATTCATCGGATCGCAACAAAAACAACATATAGAATTACATAACGATGATCTTGATCATGATAGGGAGCTCACAAGATCTAAACATGAAGCACATGGAGGAGAAGACATCCATCTAGCTACTGCTATGGACCCATAGTCCTAGGTAGACTACTCACACATCAATCCGGAGGCAGGCATGGTGATGAAGAAGGCCTCCAGTGGTGATTCCCCTCTTCGGCAGGGTGCCGGGAAGAGCTTCTGGACCCTCCCGATCTCGCATCGACGACGGCAGCGGCTTGCAGTATGTTTTCTTGAAAAATAGTTCGGGCCCCTAGGGTTTTCCCGTTGAGGAGATTATATGGGCGAAAGGGCGATGTCAGGGGGTGGACCAGCGGGCACACCCCCTGGTGGCGCGGCCAAGGAGGGGCTCGCGCCACCAGTAGGTGCGGCTGGCCTCTGGTTCGTCTCCTGCTCTCCTTTGGACTTCGTCTTCATGTCAGGTAATTAGGGACTTTAGCTTTTGTTTCGTCCAATTCCGAGAATATTTCCTGTGTAACTTTTCTGAAACACAAAAATAGCAGAAAACACGGAACTGGCACTGTGGCATCTTGTTAATAGGTTAGTTCTGGAAAATGCATAAAAACGCCACAAAGTGTAAACAAAACTCAAAGCAAATGGTGCATAAACAAGCATGGAGCATCAAAAATTATAGATACATTTGAGACGTATCAAGCATCCCCAAACTTAACTCCTGCTCGTCCTCGAGTAGGTAAGTGATAATAAAACAACAATTTTTGAGGTGACATGCACCAACACAATCTTGATCAAACGATGTAAAGCATTGAGTGCTGAGATCAAAGTACTCTAAACATAGGCATAAAAGATATAATCTTGACAATAGAACTTAGCAACCATGTTATAACATGAAAAGTAACATAAACAAAAGATCATGAGTAATAATGCATTGAAAGTCAATTGTTTGTTTCAAGCATATAAAAAAACTTAGCAAAGTGGTATTCAGCTTGTCCCTCATGGAGTAGCAAAACATAAATGCATAGGACACCTTCAAGTTTAAGAGGGCGACTAGATACAAATAATTTAAGAACAAGCAAAACCATAATCATGAATCAATCAATAATAAATTTTGGGACCATGCATATTATACTCAGAATGAAAACTATGCTCTCTTAGACGGTGCATAAAGGTAGAAGGTGAAGACTCAACATAAAAGTAAAAGAAAGGCCCTTCGTAGAGGGAAGCAGGGATTTAACATGTGCTAGAGCTTTTCATTTGTAAAACACAGATAAAAATTGTTTTGAGAGGTGGTTGTTCTTGTCAACGACTAGCAATGGGGTTCTTAATATCTTCCATACTAAACAAGTTTTGAGAGAAATTGGCACATTTGTGCTCTTTTATAAAGCTTGGCACTCCTCCCCACTTTTCTTTTCACAAACCATGGCTTACCGAATCCTTCGAGTGCCCACCAACTTTCACATACCATGGAGGAGTGCCTTTTTTCTTTTATTTTTTCCCTTTTTTCTTTTTTGAAAGGTTACAATATGGGAGATAGCAAATCCGACCACTACGTCCCCATGAGCTGAAAACAGTGTCACAAAATGAGAATTATTTTGAAGGTTTTTTGAAAGGTAGCACATGAAAATTTACTTGGAATGGCTTGAAAATACCATGCATAGGAATTTATAGTGGAATCTTTGAAATAACTTGGTTTTTGGTAGTTGGATGCACGAGAAGGATTCCCTCTCAGTACAGATGAAGGCTAGCAAAAGACTGGGAGCGACCAACTAAGAGAGCAATAACGGCCATAATCATGCATAGCGACAAAACATTTTTAACCAAAGCATAAAGTGGTATCACAAGTTAAAAACCAAATGACCATAGAGGCTTGAGGCGACTGGTTTGTAGTCAAACATGGTGTGAGCATGCGCCAAGTCAACCCAAATAAAGCATCAAAGGAGAATACCACAATAATATGCTCCCATATAATAAAAACAACGCATGATTCTTTCAAAGGCACATTAAGCAATCTCAGTCATTTGAGACAAGTCATGATACAGCAAAAACTACTAAGCATATAATCAAAATAACATCAAGCATGATATGCAAAAGTCTAAGCCACAGTCTAAACAAGCTCCCATTTGTACCATTATAGGCATGAAACTTTTTACTCTTTTCCAACACCAAACAACCTTTTTGAAACAACTCTTAAAGATGAAAAGCAACATAGACCAGAGGTCTAAACACACCTAGCTCGAATAACTAACAAGTTCTGAACAAAAATCAAGGCAAAAAATGAAAGCTAAACGCAGTACTAAAAAAAGAGAACACTCGTTGAACAATAAGAGTGAAAACTAGAGTGTTCTTGGCAATGAAAAACAGAGTGTGTCTTCTCCAAAAGAAATATGTTGCAGTCCAACCATTTATTGCTGCAAATAAAATAAAATAAAACTGAAAAGGAAAATAAAGACGCTCCAAGAAAAACGCATATCATACGAAGCAATAAAAATATAGTGTCTTGAAAGATGACCTGATATTTGTCGATGAAGAAGGGGTGCCTCAGGGCATCCCCAAGCTTTGACGCTTGTACCTCTTGGATATTTCTTGGGGTGATATGGGCATCCCCAAGCTTGAGTTTTTGTCCATACTTCATCTCATCTCATCATTCTCCTTTCCCTACACTTGAAAACTTCCTTCATACAAAACTTCACACAATTCTTATTAGCAACATTAGTGCATGCAAGATAGTAAATCCACACTTTTGGTTCAGTTTCAACTCAAGTATAACACCCATTAAAGAATAAGCTACTTTAGCAACTTCCTCAAAAGTTCCGTGATCAAAAGAACTCAAAAAGAAAGGGATCAAGAGACAAACGCAAATAGTGGCAGAAATCTATCAAAATAGAACAGCTGGTAAAGATCGATTTTTTTGAAAATCTTCTGTTGCTCAAATCTAAAAGTGCAAAACTAATGAAAGTTAAGCAATAACCTGGGGCATGTGCACAAGAAATAGCAGATCAAAAATACGTTCTGAGAATTTTCATGAATTTTTACGGTATAGCGTAGTAATCTGTTTCAGGACAACAACTTCCCCAAATCTTACCTTCCTCCAATTAGAGGTTCTTCTTGGTACAAAAATAAAATAAAAATGATAAGGAGAGGTCATTCAGTTGTAATAAATTCCAAGACTCAACAAAAAGAAAAAGTACTGAAAAGAAAACATTAGGTTATCTCCCAAGAGTGATTTTCTTTAACGCCTTTGAGCTAGACGCAGAAAGTGGAAATCAAGTATTTTCAAATGAAGTAGCACTAAGATCAATTGTTTCCTCGATAACACCACTTGTCACAATAGGCACTTTAGATGCCCCCGAAGATGATTCAACCTACAAATCACTCTTAGTTAAACTAAAAGTTTTACCAATCTTAAAAACATTCTGCGGTTTTGGCACAGACACCTTGGGAACATATATAAATTCCTGCTCTTTTCCAACAAAAGCTTTCTCCTTCTTAAATTTAAGAGAAGAGAAAATTGAACTTAAAGTTTCCATAGACTCCTCTAATTTACCAATCCTAAGGTTTTGACTATCATGGATAATGCTAGCCTCTAAAACAGTGATTCTTTTACCGATACTTTCTATCGATTCATTAACCTGGCTAGCGTAATCAAGGAGATTCGGCAAAATTTTCTCTAAAGAGCTCAGTTTTTCTATAACTTCCTCCAAAGTGATCTCAGTTTTAACAAAATTAATAGGTCGTACTCCCACTAAACTTTCAATTAAAGTGCATGCTTCCAAAGCAGGAGTACCCAGAAAATTACCCCCTGCAAGAGTATCAAGAACATACCTATTCCAACTAGATATACCAACATAAAAATTCCTAAGAAGGATCATGGTAGAATACTTTTTTGTACATCTATGATGGGCAATACTTATTCTATACCAAGCATCCTTCAAACTTTCTCCCCCTTGTTGCTTAAAAGTACGAACCTTAACTTCAGGATTACTCATTCTAGCAAGACTAAAAGCAGTCAAGCAAAAACAACAACTATAAAGAAACTAATTTTTTTTGTATTTTTGATAAAAAGATGCAAGCAAAAATAAAGTAAAGAAAGTAAGCAAAATAATAACAAAGTAAAAGATTGGAAGCGAGAGACTCCCCTTGAAGAAATCCTCTTTCTCCTAGGCAACGGCGCCAGAAAAATGCTTGACTGGCGGTGCTAGCCACCCAGTTGGGAACCCCAAGAGTAAGGTATGATGAGCACAGTGGCAAGTTTCCCTCAGTATGAACCAAGGTTTAATCAAACCAGTAGGAGAAAGAAACCACTTCTGAAGGTTGATGCTAGCTGGCTTGGCGATGATTCCAGACAATTTGTTTATGGTGCCTATCTAGGTGTAGCTCTGGCACCAGCAGCAACGTGGAACCTGCACACAACACAACCAAAGTACTTTGCCCCAACTTGCAGTGAGGTTGTCAATCTCACCGGTTTGCTGTAAACAAAGGATTAAACATATCGTGTGGTAAAAGATATTTGTTTGCAAGAAAGTAAATAATGCTTGTAGAAAGTATACAGTAATATGAATATAAAAGAATGGACCGGGGTCCACAGTTCACTAGAGGTGTCTCTCCATAAAGATAAATAACATGCTAGGTAAACAAATTACAGTTGGGCAATTGACAGAATAAAGAATGCAAGCAATGCATGTACATGTCATGAGGATCACTATGAGATTCACTTGGGCATTACAACATAATACATAGACCATAATCCAACTGCGTCTATGACTAATAATCCACCTGCCGGATATCATCCGAACAACCGTTGGGTATTAAGTTGCAAGCAACAGATTATCGCCTTAAGCAAAGTGTGTAATGTAAACAATACAAATGTCCTTGAACACAAGATTGTTGTTTTCTCCCTAGTAGCAACAGCACATCTACAACCTTAGAAGTTGTTGTCACTCTCTGAGGTTACTAGAGGCATGAACCCACTATCGAGCATAAATACTCCCTCTTGGAGTCACTAGAATCTACTCGGCCAAGATATCTACCAGCAACAGAGAGCATGCAAGATCATAAACAACATAGAGATGATAAATCACAAATCAACTTGACATAGTACTCAATATTCATCGGATCCCAATAAACACAACATGTAGAATTACATAACGATGATCTTGATCATGATAGGCAGCTCACAAGATCTAAACATGAAGCACATGGAGGAGAAGACATCCATCTAACTACTGTTATGGACCCATAGTCCAAGGTAGAGTACTCACACATCACTCCGGAGGCAGGCATGGTGATGAAGAAGGCCTCCGGTGGTAATTTCCCTCTCCGACAGGGTGCCGGGAAGAGCTTCTGGACCATCCCGATCTCGCGTCAACGACGGCGGCGGCTTGCAGTATGTTTTCTGGAAAAAGAGTTCGGGCCCCTAGGATTTTCCCGTCGAGGGGATTATATAGTCGTAAGGGCGATGTCAGGGGGTGAACCAGGCGGTCACACCCCCTAGTGGCATGGCCAAGGGGTGCCCACGCCACCAGTAGGTGCGGCCGGCCTCTAGTCTATCTCCTGCTCTCCTTTGGACTCCGTCTTTGTGTCAGATAATTAGGAACTTCAGCTTTTGTTTCGTCCAATTCCGAGAATATTTCCTGTGTAACTTTTCTGAAATACAAAAATAGCAGAAAACAGGGAACTGGCACGGTGGCATCTTGTTAATAGGTTAGTTCTGTAAAATGCATAAAAACGCCACAAAGTGTAAACAAATCATAAAGTAAATGGTGCATAAACAAGCATGGAGCATCACAAATTATAGATACGTTTGAGACGTATCATATACGCACCTGAATGCGCTCTGCTAGTAATTTTCCGTATCCATGATGCGAAGAAAAATCCCGGTGGACGCACTTGGTATCCTGAGAATTACCTGAAATCTTTCTTTGTAAGTCCTAAATGCAGCAAAAGATTGGATTAGACCAGGTACCAGACTCAAGTCCAGGGGCTTGAGTTTGAAGTAGGTAGCAAGTGTCTGCCCTGGTAGTTAACTGGTCTCCTAATCCGTCAGAGACGCCAGGCTTGTTAACCAAAATCCCCTTGAGAAATAAAATAATATGAGTTGTTTAAATGAATACAGGGAATAGAAGAAGTCGAAGATTGATCAAGTCGAAGATATAAAGATTTGAGATTCAACCCGAATCTACAATTCTGGTAGAATTTCTAGGGCTACTGACAAGGGTGTAGCTAATAAAGCCCGTTATCTTTGTACCCCTGAGTCCCGTTAGATAGGCCCGAGCATAGATGTAGTCAAAATACGAGATGATATCGTATACAGACAATGTAATTTGTATTGAACCCGACCGGATCCTCGAGACCTGGCCACCTATATATAGGGGCCAGGAGAGGCCGGTCAGGGACAGATTGAGATTGAGCCAATTGAGTACTACGCTTATTCTCGATATACATACAATCAAGACTTGTTTGACTCACCTCTACCTTCGAGTTCATCTAACGCCCTCTTCCCCTAATCATAAGTCCTTCATCTAGGACATTTGTCGAGTTAACCCTTGTCAATAATGCTTATTGATTGACCCCTTCTAATTGTTAGAAGTTAGACAATATGATAAAATACCTGGCTCCCAAGGTGTGATCATACCAATAAACACATCTGACAATTTAAAGCATAATAGTGCACACTGTAAAGTATTCAACAAGTAATATCAAAGTCTAACTTTCTTCCTATGCATTGGAATTTTATATATGAATGAATCATAGCCAATAACAGTATAACAATGCATATCTACAGTAGGTAAGTGCAACTTATAATTATTAGTTCCATATAGAGGGCATTCATAGCCTCCTCTCTCATAATAGTTGCAATTAGTAGAGGAAATTTAACAAAATGACTATTCGAATCATGCATCTTGGAAATTTTTGGCAAATAAAGAGGATCATCAAATTTATTATGGCATTCATTAGCATGCTTTCCTCTTTCAAAGTAGTTATTATTACCAGTTTTAATAGTATCATGGCTTCTAAAAAAATCATAAGAAAGTTGCAAACCACATAGGTACTTCTGAACATAAGAATATTTCTCCTCTATGGTGTAAATATGATATTTCAAGAATAATATGGACTCTTATGTATGAGAGCATCATCACAACCAGCAAATTCATCATTTTTATCCTCATGTATACATGGGGAGTTATCAATAAGTATAGGACCATCATCTAAAGCATTATCATATAGGACATCCAAGCAACACTCATTATTATCAATAATTCCACTAGTATAAGAAGGGCATGGATTTTCAAAAATGACAATTGAGTTTTAAGTTTGAGTGTTACTGTCATCTTCAAGAGGTTCCAAAACATCCCCAAGCTTAGGTTGAACCATATCTTCTTTCTCCTCCTCACATACTTCCTCTTCCATGCTTACGTTTTCATCTTCTTCTTCCTGGAAAACATTAGTACTTTCCATGGCAGCAAGAGTTCTTTCTTTTCATTTAATAACATAAGCATTATCACTAAATTCATTTATGCAAATGTAGAGGATAACATATAGGTCACGTTTTATCATATGCGCATCTTTACTAGTTTCAACTTTTTCATTAATAAGAGAGTCTAGCTCATGGGCTCCAATATAAGCAATATACTTCTAAACCTATTCGATATCATGGAACAAGAGTCTACTCTTCCAATAAGAAGAAATTATAGGATCACTATTATATTTGCATTGATAATGAGAGTGTTTATAGCATTCACTAGTGCAACAAGTCACATCATGTAGTTCATAAAAATCAACAGCTAAATGGTTGAGATATCTAAGCAAAGCATCCATTCTTTTTCCTTCCTTCGATGATTGATAATCATTGTAAGTTTTCATAATCTCAACACAATTATCAACCACAGAGATACTACGAAGTTCCCCCATGGTTTAGTATGCAAAAAACAAAGACTGCACTATTTTTTATGGATTTTTGTGTATAGTAAAAGTAAAGACAAAAGTAAATTAATCTAAGATGCAAAAATAAACTAGAAACAAACCACAACCAAACAAGTTAAAGAAGTAAACCTCACAAGCTTAGACATTTACAAGAGATAAAACAAACTGAGATTAAAACAAATGCAAGATGCAAAACTAAAAGTAAAACTAAAGTCTAGTGTACACAAGAATAAAAGCTTAAGCGCTACGCTCTCCGGCAACGGCGCCAGAAAAGTACTTGATAACCCCCAAGTGCAGGGGATCACTGTAGCACCTCTCAATGTGGAAGTATGAGTATCGATCCACAGGAGCAAGAAGGAAAAGTTATTACTCTCTCCAACTAGAGTGTCACAATTCTAGTTGTTTATGCACTAAACAATTTTAAGTAACAAGGGAGATTGATTTAATGCAATAAAAGTAAAAGGAAACAAAATAGAAAAAGTGTCCCAATCCTCTAAATGCAAGAGGACAAGACAAGAGGTTTGCACTATGGGAACAATGTACATGGGTTCATGGTTCACTCAATCCTCTCTCTCTATGGTGATGATCATGTATCAGATGATAAAAGTAAATACAAGTGTTATGCCTTAACTATATGGCGGCTATATGTCCTAAAATACATAGTTGAAAGAAGTAACCTTATGTGTTCTGGTGTCACCCCAGAGCGTGGACTATCACTCCACCACGTCATACTTCTTCCTTTTTACCCCCGGATAAGGGGTGCTTTCTACACCATTTTGGTCGCTCGATGCTTATGTCGGCTGTCACCTCGGACACCACTTTACCCACATACATCATACTCTATAGGAATATATCCTAAGTACTAGTGCAATGATTTATAAATTTATGTGCTTTCACAACTCTCCCATCTACCAGCACTTGGTGGTGTCAAGCACCTCATTACATGATAGACAAGGCATTATGCATAGATAAATTCATTGCATATATCATAGGTACAATCCCAAAGTATGACAAACCATAAAGTCTCAACACAATAGTAGATGCATAACAAATATCATCTCATAACACAATAACCACCATAGGACTTACATAGATAGTTCCATAATCATGCAAGGCACATCATATGGACTTCAATAATGATAATACATAGAGAGATTGGACTAAGTTATCACCAAAAACGCATAGTCCAGGGGGTGAACTACTCACCCCTCATGGTGGGGAGCAAGGAGGATGTGTTGGTGAAGGAGGAGAAGTGGCCGGAGGCGACTCCGGCAGTGATTCCCCCTCTGATCTTCCTCCGGCGACTCGCACCAGCCTCTATTTTGTTTTTACTGTTTCTCCGCCGCCTCCTCTCGGGAACTTCTAGGGGGGCCTTTAATTAGGTCGTTTTAGGTCAAGACGAAGAGAACCACGCAAAAACAGACGACATCGGAGGCTCGAAGCCCAAACGAGACATGGTGGCATGGTCTGACTTGATGACCACGCCACCTGGTATCATTTGAGTCCTGTTGGCCTCCTAGTGGCCCACTTCATCTCATATTGTTCGTCTCAAAATTTCCAAGCCGTGCTCCCTGACATTGCCCTTTTTGAGTCTCGTAGCTCCTGGAAAGTCAAAAACGCAAAAAAGCATTTTTTTTTAAACAAAGAGTTAAAATCAAAAGAGAGGGGATTGTTTGGAAAATTCCCAAAATCAATGCAAACTATGATTATAACATCTCATAACATATAAATATGTTGGGATATGTAACTATAAACTCATGCATGAATTTTGCATGCATCACCATTCTTTTGGCATTACTCATTTCTGGCCCCTCTCCTCCAAATTCGTACTATGGCAAATTTGGCATCAACGGTGTGGGTGCCAGGATGTTTGACGCGGCATGCCATGGGCGTCGAAGGTAGCGTGTTGGGAGGCATCACCGGTGGTGGTTGGTCATGGGGTTCACATCAATGGTCTCGAAGATGGAATCAAATACCGGTGACAATTGGACAAAAGATTGCTTCACAAAAACTTCCAACCACAGAAGTGACCAACAGTCAGCTTGTCAAACCAATCAGGGCTATAGTCCAAATTGGTTTTGTTGCATCCCAACCCACAGAAGAAAAAAAACCATTGTGGTGTATCTTTGCAGGAAAAAAGTCCACATCAACACCTTGATTACCCAAATTTAATGATACGAAAGCATCTCCACCGGTGCCCCCCAAATAAGCGTCGGCAGGCGTGTATTGGGAGCGCCGGCAGACGCTTTCTTATTATTGGGAGCGTCGTTGCCCACCGGCGCTCCCAATACTGTCGGTCCCAATAGATCGCTGGCACCAAATTACAATACAAATTGTATGAAAAAGTAAACTTACACCCTTCAAAACATAAATAAAACAAATTATTTAGAGTTTTAAACTTACAACATTATTTAGAGTTTGAAGCACACAAATATTACGAATGAATATTTATTCATACAACAACTCAAACAGAAGATAAATCAAATCAATGTGCATTTCCTCTGAGAGTCCACAAATGTTCCACTAGATCCTCCTAGAGACGATTATGTTTGTCTCTGTTGCGGATTTCTTGTTGCATGGTGAGGAATGCAGAAAATTTGGCAGGCACTTCATTAACTTAGGCGAAAGGACCTTAGAAATCAAACGGTTGGTCATCTTCCACCTGTTCTTCATGCTCACTCTCGATAATCATGTTGTGCATGATCACACAATAGTTCATGCACTCCCACATTTGAGACTCTGACCAAGTAGGAGTAGGGTATCTGACAATAGCAAATCGTTGCTTAAGCACTCTGAATGCACGCTCTACATCCTTCCGATAAGCCTCCTGACACTTAGCAAAGTGAGATTGCTTCTCCGAATTTGGCGCAGGAATGATCCTCCTAATGTAGACCATTGCGGGTAGATACCATCGGCAAGGTAGTACCCTTTGTTGTACGTGTTGTCGTTGACCTCAAATTTCACCTCAGGAGCTTGTCCCTCCGCAAGTCTCGCAAACACAGGAGAGCACTTCAACACATTGATGTCATTGTGATTTCCCGCTATTCCGAAGAAAGCATGCCAAATCTAGAGGTCCTGATCTGCCACCGCTTCAAGTATGACACTGCACTCTCTAGTATGTCCTTTGTACAGACCTTGCAAAGCAAACGGGCAGTTCTTCCCACCCCAATGCATGAAATCAATGCTTCCAAGCATCCCAAGAAATCATCTAGCTGCTTGTGCCAAGATACTAGCAATGTCTTGTTCATTTGGTGCTCGCAAGTAGTCCTTTTCAAACACTGCCACCACCGCCCGACAATATCTGCCCACGGTTTCAAGCATGTTGAGTCAGCCATGCGTAGGTAGTCCTCATTTGTATCACACGGTGCTCCATACACAATGCACCGGAGGGCAGCCGTGCATTTCTAAACCAATGAGAACTCATATAATCCTGTGCACTCGGGCTTGCACACGAAGTAGTCGTCATACTCTCGCACGCCGAACACAATCTTCATGAATGTTTCCTTGTTCATCCGAAAACGCTGGAATTCCTTATGGGTATTTGTTGCGTCATCCGCAAAAAAAATCTAAGTCAAGCAAAAGAGCACCTGCAAGTCGATGTCGATTCTTGTTCTTCGTCTTCCCAACCCTTGAACCATCCCGGCGAGGGACGACAAGGAACGTCTCTCGGTAGCAGAGCGGTCAAAACCATCATCCGATGTTCATGATCGGCGGCGGCGTCAGCTTCGTCTTGCATCAACAGCTCCATCATCATTTTGTCATCGTTGTCCATTGCCTGCTTTGCAAATCACCAAACACCTTGCGGGCATGGTCGGCATAGGTGGTGGCGGCGGCTTCTGGTTGGGTGGCAAAGCGGCGGCGAGATGGCCAGTGTCTCCTCGACAGTGCTACGTGTTTTTTTGGTGGTCGGCAGTGGCAAGAGGTGGCAGCAACTGACGACAGCTATGGCGACTCTAGCGGGGGTGGGAGGAGAGATGGGATGGGCCGGTGGTATGTGTCTACCAAGAGGGGCTGAGGAGATTTGTTTGGTGAAATACAATGTGGCGCAAGGCGCCGGTGCTCCCAATCAGCTCCTGGCGCCTAGGGCTGACGCTCTCCAAAATGCACCGGCCTCCTATCGGGGCCGCCGTTGTGAGCCCAAAATCGTGCCGACCACCAAAAACGCTATTGGGAGGAGTATTGGGGCCACCGGTGAAGATGCTCTGATCAAAGACAAAAAAAAAGGTCCAGTCCGACTTAAAAGTACAAAGTTTGCACTTGCAATCACAACAAATGAGCTAGCCTCAAATCCTATGGCCCAAGCATTTCATATTTTAAGGCATACTTGGTCGAATGCTTATCTTGACGACACATAATACACCTTTGTGTTATAAAGCCACCTTTTATTGTTGGCTTCAATGAACACAAGTAACACAACTGCAATTACAATTGTTCACACATTGGTTGTCTCTAGGGGCAATATGTACACGTCAAAAATATTGCCCTGCCCCTACCAGCAATTCAGTTCTATAATATGTACAGATTTGTTCAGTCGATACCTACTTTTTTATGTACAACAACAAACCGAAAATTAGTACAAGGGGAGCAAAGCTTTGCTGCACCAAACCCTGGCAGAAAACGCAGCTCAGCCAAGATCAAAGGGAACGGGGGGGCCCAACTAACTTTCAGGTTTCAGTAGGCAGCCATGTCCCTAATGGTGGAGGTTTCTCAAGATGGGAAGCCCTTTCTTGTCGCGACGATTCAGCTCTCTCAGATTTCCCAGCAAACAAGAATCCATACACTTCAGGTCATGCACTCATAGAATATATAATAGCTTGCTCAGTGAATATCCTCCAAGAAGTTGGAAGCACTGCACGCACTCTTGCCACCGAGAATCTCTGAATGATCAATGCCAGGATAATCACCTTCATAGGGCACCACGGCTTCTCTTATCATGATTCGATGCTGTACAAAAAGGCACAAGGCAACCACCGGCCCTTCTGAGTACCTGAAGAGAACAAGAACGCATGACCTGATTCAATTCAAGTTTCAGAAACATCCAAAAGAGATAAAAGGCATATAATTTCATCAAACCAGATAGAAAAGGTGCATGTGTTTTTATGTGAAGAGTGTTCATAGCCAAAGTCGCATCAATGGTAGATCAAACATTGCTTTAGAGAAGTCAGAACTTACCAGTTAGTCCTAGTGTAAGATGAAAAATATGATTTCCTGGGTAGTCGGAAGTAGCATCTATCATAGCATCAAGGCTCTGGGTGGAACGGCTCAAGAGAACCCCAAGTTTTCCCGACCTTTATTTTAGTACGCAAAGGTACTGGAACAAGAAACAAACAGGAATCATTTTCAGCTTTGAAATGAAAATCAACTGATAACATACAGTTCAGTGTAAAAAATGATACCCAAGAGTGAAGCTGCATTTTCCATGCATATCTGTAGCAGCTTTGCAGCCTCTGCTACCATAGATGGGTCAACTTCAAGCACAAGTTCATCATGCACCTGCAAAATGCAAAACACAATTCAAATATATATATATATATATTAAATAAATAAATAAATAAACAAATCCAGATAATGGGTGAGATGACCATACCTGCAAAAGAAGGTGACAGTGCCCTCTGATTCCTGAAAACTTCTGCATAAGCCCATCCATGGAATCAACTGCGCTACTCCCACTGGTAATTGCAGAATGAAGCTTAAGCATAGCCACCTTGATAATATCTGCAGCAGAACCCTGCATATAATAGTGCGTTAATACAATGAACATAGCAACTAAAATAAGACTGTGCATAATAGTGTGCTGACCTGGCAAATAGAATTAACTGCCTGTCTTTGTGCTTTAGCTTTTTCTTTGCTATTTCCAGCGGTAATTTTTGAAAGAAAACGTCTCCGTCCCATCAAGGTCTCCACATATCTGGAAGATATTATAGTACTGAAGTTACATTGAGTAAACTTTGATGCGCAGGTACTACAAGAATGTGGAGTTGACAATCCATATTTCATAATAAGGTGATGCATGTGAATGCAGAAATATGTTCAAAAAGCACATGTGTCATTGATTTTGGATAGAACCAGGGGTCAGAAAAGTGGCCAGCACCGCTGGTTTTGCCAAAAAAAAAAAAACAGTCTGTCCTTTCTTCAAAATGCTAAAAAACGCCTCATCTACTCCAAGCTTCAAATCACTAAGAAGTTACAGTTGAACATTCTCAACAAAAAAGAGATAGAGGAAGAGAGATAACTAAGCAAAGAAGTAGTTTCTTGAACTCTGAATAGAACTACAATATCATACAGTATCTAGGTAGACTACCCCATCTCTGGAGATAAGAAATGGTATTCCTAGGCACTGATGTGATGCAACATATGTATGGAAAGGGTTTCACATAAGAACATGCAGTATCAGGTGGCATCACAGGAACCTTTAAAGTTATATTTTAATACATCAACCAAAGTTATCATGGACTATTCTCAATTTCCCTTGAAAGTTGCCAAAGAAGGCAGTTGTATGCTAATGTTGGAAAAGCAATCAGGAGATACATGTGAATGCTTAATAAAAATGTTGGGAATACTATTATTTTCGTTTACCTAATGAACAATTCTGAACTAGCATCAACAAAGAGAACATGTATCATATATGACAAGAACTCTACTGAAAACCAAACTCACCCTTTCTGGCGACATGATGCCACGGCTTCTTGTAGCCACGAAGAAACGCCAGGAAAGAATCTCTTAAAACTTTGAATTTTCTGTGCAGCTTCCTCTGGCCTGCATTCAAGTTGTTCTGCAAGGGAGTTGGCGCCCATTCCATAGAGGATGCCATAAATAAATCTTTTTGTGTTTTCTCGGTCCTTAGAAGAGATCAAGGACTCTTCTTTGCCAATCCATCTTGAAGCAATCATAGTAAACACATCAACATCTGGTTTACTCAGAAGCTCAATCAATACAGGATCCTTAGAAAAATGCGCCATAAAACGCAGCTCAATCTGTGAGTAATCAGCTGTTACCAACAACCAGTTGTCCTATTAGAGGAAAGAGAGGCCATGAGATTATCATTATAGCTGATTTAGGAGTATTCAACAAGCAAACAATGGTTGAATGAGCAATACTTGAGTCGGAACAAAAAAATCACGGGCATTTATTTCATGCTGATCAATCATTGACATGCTTGCTAAATCTTTATCATTCTTTCCTGTTGTGAAATCCACCACATGCTCCACACACTACAAATGATAACTCAGACAGTTCAGTCACTGGTAGATGAATAAGAATCAAACCAAACAAAATATAAAAGGTTAAACATAACCTGGAGATTTGGCTCTTCCATTGATAGACGGCCAGTAGCTGTTGATGTTTGCAGCCAATTTCCATATATGATGTACCTTTGGGATTGACTGCACAACTGAGCCCGTGAACAGATGGACCCCAATGTGCCATTCAACAGTTTGGCCAATGTTCTATGTTCCTTAATTACTGAGACAATTGGGTGCAGATCCCTGAAAAAAAATGTCACTTACTATTAAAAGAGGAACTAAATAAGGTGTTCGCATATACTGACCTCCTACCTCAACAAATATACTGGTAAAACAGGCAAGTTCAGCTAAAGCTACTCTTGTCTACTTTGCGGGGTGACGGATGGCGCGGCGGCTCAGGAGATGTTCGTGTTACCGTCACCCTGTCTGCCGCCCACTCTGGCGCCTCTGGTGGTAAAAGCCATCCCACTGCCTTTGTGTTCGACCAAATGTCTGAAAGGTAATTATTTCTTTTTCTTCTTCTTTCTCAATTTCTTTGTGATGTATTCCAACTGTCTAGTGTTGCTATTTCTTTGTTTGGTGGATTTTTGCACTTATTAATTTCTCTGTGAAAGTCTCGAGGTGGAAGAGATCGAGCCACATATCGCCAAGAAAACAAAGACGTCGAACTACAAGCTCAAGGAGGATGAAACTTTGTGCTATGCTTGGATGAGCATCGGGACATCAAGGTTTCGTCCAACTAATGAAGGTTCCTTTTGCAAGAGGATATCGGAATACTATGCAAGCCATGTCCTGGTTCCTTCCAACCAAACTCAAGGTTCTATCATCCAATGCTGGAGTGTAATTCAAGATTGTTGCAACCAGTGGTCAGATTGTGTTGACCAAGTGAAAAAACGGAGAGTAAATCTACATCCGAGAGCTATAGAAGCAAAAGAAGAGAAACTGGAACAGGCCCTTCACTGTGATGCATTGTTACACGGCGCTCAAAAGAAGCGAGAAGTGGCCGACAAGAGCCTTGTGGTAGTGGTGGTGGCTGTTGATTGATATCGTATGTTGCTTAATTTCATAATTTTGTTAAATTTATGAACTTTGATGTTCTATGTTATTGATTTGGACTCTGTATTGTGTTTGAAATTTCAAATATGAATACAGTGAATTTGAAATGTTACTGTGTGCATTAGAAATATCAAGGTCTGAATTGTTATGTTGGGCAAATGTAGGTTATGAAAACGGATGAGAGACATACCAACGGATAGTTTACTGGGTGTTAAGTTTAGGGGAAGGACTTGGGTGCAAGTCGCCCAAACCCCTGAAATTATTAGTTTAGGGAAGTGGTATAGGGTAGTTTAGTGAGGTGGTATAGGGAGTTAAGTTTTAGGGGAAGGGCCACAGATGCTTTTATGCACTGATTCGAGAGTATGCTCCCTAAAAATCGGTAACTCATGCGTTCTAAAACTAAACATCGTGTTGATGAAATTCCTCCAAGACTGTGACTAGTGTCTTAGCCCAAACGGATCAACAAATTCACTTCAGATTGACAACAACCATCATCAGAATAATGGTTACTAAGCATGAAAAAGTGTTCACCTCCCAAAATATGAGGAAAAGAAAAAAAAAACATTACCTCAAATGGTCTAGACACTGCTTGTCAGTGCTAGGATGCAACTTCCCTTTCTCACAACCTTTTGGGACTGGCAGTTTTAAGTGTGTAAAAAGAATGTCAGCAATGTCAGCATTTGCATTTAGTGAAAAGCTCTTGCCCACTAATTTGTATGCTTCTTTCTCTAGCTCCTTCAGCTTTTTTATTATAATATGCCTCGCTCTGAGACATGCATCCATGTCAGCACCAATTCCCCAAAGTTCCATATCAGCAAGAACATTTACCTGACCAAATAAATGTATTAGTACTATTAAATCATTCTGTAATAAATTTCATTAGGCAAAGGTACAGAAGATACCAATGGACCCTCAACGGTTTCAACCAAATCATTGAGCTTTTCAGAAACAAGTAACTTCCTCAAAACAGAACCGAGTGCTCTCGTCTGCGCAGCACGCCTACAGCAACCATTGTGAGCTGCTTTGTGCATCTGATTTCTCCATCTGCCATCCCTATTTGCTGCTGCGGCGGCCTCACTATGTAGCCGTTTCTTCACCAACTATTTATCAGATATAAGTTAAATGGCAGAAAATATTTGAAATAGCTCAGCACTAAAATAAGAAACAGTTCAAAGAAATCAGTTTTAAAACAATTTGGAAGAATGATGCATTATAAAAGTAATTGCGGATCACAGCATAAATATTATACCTTCTCAAGGTTTGGCGTTGTTTTGCTCTCCTCATCTGGCCAGAGAATCCATGCCACCAAGCATATGTCTAATCCGCTATAGACAGAGATTGGTGGTAGTAACACATATGTGCTGTCAAGGACATCAATGTTGTTCAATGTTTTATGGTCAAGGTGAAGCCTAGCAAGCCGTTGACAAGAAACACAGGGAGATTTAAGTGCCTGAATCTGGATTTTCAAATTCCATGTCAGTTTCCTGACACTCTTTTGCTGCATGATGCCAATTATTCTACTCCATCTTCTCTTAAATTCTTCCCACATTTCAATGGACTCATTATTACCACTTGGGGTTAGGTCTTTCGGGAAATTGCAGTAGTAGACGGGTGAATTTTCCCAACAAACAGCCAACCCAAGAATTTCAAAAATGGTCAAAGATCGCTTAGTTGATCTCTTAACAAAATGAAGATCAAAAGAAAAATCATTAACAGATGACCATTGATCAAGGAAACTGTTGAACCCTCCAGGGAAGTTACATGCATTGACAGGACCTTTGTCGGCCACATTTCTGCTGAGCGACTGACTGATAACTGCTGTCGATAAAGGTGATGCTTCTTCTTGCATAGTAGCAATGTTGACACTGTTCGTTATTCCTTCGCTTTCTTTTATTTGAATGGAAAAAACGGGGTGCATATCCTCCCTTACAATCTCTGTAGAAGCCCTTTCATCACCAATATGTGTACCTAAAGCTGACTCATGGCACTTAGCATGATCTCTCGCAGGAGACATCATGACATCTTGAGGTGGAGAGTCCTCACTAGCTGGAAGTAGAGGTGTGGTAAACTGAGGAACTTCTACCCCAAGTGATTTGAATGCTGAAAATGCTGCTACTCTGGCTGCTTCTGCCTCCTCAAGAACAATTCTACGAGCTCCGTTTTTTATTTTCTTGGCTATACCAAATTGCATTCTTCGTAAACCATAATCATCTAGTCAATAGAAAAAATGACATAAGGCAAATGCACAAAATATAGACAAATGATAGATATAGTAACTTCACCCTGAACTGATCAAAACAGACTACATAACAAATGATGGAAAACAAAAGCAGATGAAGGAAGTGAATGTTACTGTGGAACTATGGAAGTGCATTTGAACTATATGCAGGACATCTCCAAAACGCAAAAGGTCTTATGTAATTTGTGAGTTCCATTACTACTGCAACTGCTGATTTAATACTAGTGCTACTCTGCTACTTGTACACCACCACTTACCAGTACTACTGTTTACATAAGACTCGGTAAAATACATGAAAAGGTAGATAAAAAATAAGGCAAAATCTCAAGTGTAGATGGAGCACCAACCTTGACCAGACCAAGTAGATTCAAAAATAGCTTTTGCGATTTCAGGAACAGACGCTTCAGCAATGGTAACAGGTCTACGCAAACCAGAGTTATAAAGAGCCCTTGCACGTGAGCCCTACATCCATGTTATGTACAATAAGGTAAGAATATGAGTGGGAAGTGGCAACACTTGGATAAGTCATGTATGCATAGTGACACAACAAACCTTGACAAATGGAATTGATGTAAGTTCTGCGATCTCTGCCCTAACTCCAAAGGAGACACGGTTTTGAAACTTGGCAACGAGGCCTTCTAAATCATGCCAACCAATTCTCTGACAAAAGGCAGAAACCATTGAAGCAAACCTGCCAGCATTTTCCTGTAAGGATTGAATCGTACCTCTGGCAACTTTAAATGATTCACAAACATCGGTGACAGGAATCTCCTGAAAAAAATCAAAACTTTAAATGCATTAAAACGTCAGACATTAATCACACTATATATTTAAATGCAAAAGGACTCTGAAACAGTAAAGCCTTATAACTTGGCCAGTACAATATATAAATTTCAGGAATAGGAAGCTAACTGATATCAACTAGTTAAATTATACCTGAGCAAGCCTTGATATCATCAACGCCACATAAAAGCGCTTAGATACTCTAAGCGATTGATCATTAATAAGAGCATTTCCACCAGAACCTCCACTGGTGTTTTTCTTAGGCCTTCCACGAATAGGCATTGCTGCTCCATGAGCCATGTGCATCAAGAAAGGTTCTACTACTCCAACCCGATTGCCAACTGACTGCATTTAAGATTACCAACAAAAATTAACAATCCAGAAATTAAAGAAGATAAAAACTATGAAAATAAATTGCTTCGGTGTGCAAATGGTCTGCACCAATCATTGTTATTATGATGAAGCTGCTACTCGATGCTACTGCCAAGATAACACCACACAATAAACCAAATCACTGATAATAAATGATTCAGAAAAAAATCTGGATACAAAGAAAAATTGTTGTAGAACCTCCCAATACCAGCCATACAGGATCCTGACACAAAATAATCCAAGAAATCGGAGCATGTGTTTTGGGAAATGACAGCAAAATTGTGATAAACCTGTTGTTAGATAGCTGCTTGGATGGTGAAATGCATCTCAAGGTGGGCTGCAGAAGCAAGCCGAGCCGTGGGGGTCATGGCCTGGGATACGTGGTGGATGTTGGGGCACAGCCTCGCATGGCGATGAAGGTCGGCTGTGTTTTAGTGTATAAGTGGATTGCACTACTTCTGGGTCACCGGTCCATGCACAAGGCCTCGTGTGCCTACCTCTGAGTTCCACGTGTTGACTTGTCTTCTCCGTCACACGCGAGTGGGGGTGTTGAAGTGTATAAGTGGATTGTACTAGCCCTTTCCATCAGCTCAGACTTTTGGTTGCGTTAGCATATGTAACGTTCATAATACTGTTGGCACATGGGGCCAATTTGGGCCCTTTGCATATGGTTTTTGGTCATGTTTTTGTTCAGTAAATGGAGCACTATCTTGTTCTAATAGAATTGCAGCGCTCCTGCCAAGTGTTCCAAAAAAATGTCACCCAGAGTTTTAACACTAGCTCCTCTGACTTGTCATGATTCACCATGTGCTCGGAGGCAGCCAGGCCCGGCGGTACACAGGCTGTAGCACTGTCCCAGCACCAGCACTACAAAGAGCACGTAGTAAATTTCAAGGCTGTAAATGTGCGGAGTTTGGGCAGTTTCTGGCTTCGCCCCTGCATGTGCTCCCTTTTAAATGATTATACTTTCACGTGCAAACCAAATTAAAGCAGCTTAGCTGAGCAAAAGATAAATTAAAATAGCCAAGACAATTACATGAATTTTTGGCTGTTTCGGATGGCTGATCTGCAGCAAGCTTAACTGCATGCTAGTTCAAAAGGTATAACTTTAGAAGAGAGCACATAATCCAGAAAAAGACCCAAAGGTAATCTGATATTTCAGTCTCAGTTAATGTACTGACATTACGAGAGCAGTATCTTTTGGGGTAACTTTAGCTATATTTCTCTCTTCTCACCAGATAATACAGGTTGTAGTAATGTCGTAAAGTGGCATGAATGGGATTATCCAAATCATGAAGGCTGCAAATTGGACATTATTTCACATTTCACTAAGCTTTCTCGTTTACATTAGTACCAATGATAACTTAAAGCCAAGGTTGTTAAGTTTGCCTAGTCGAGTTGCAGTAATCATCTTTTTACTCATGTAAATACCATGTAGGTATGTTCACATTCCACCTCCACTCCACCAAAAGTAATTAGCTGACAGGTAGGTCGATCTCTAAACGATCTCCACCTTGGGGTTTTGCCAATATGTAATATAATTAAATTTATGGTTTTGATATTTGTACTTTTCTGAGTATTTTATGGTCTAAGTCAAATGTTATGAACATCTGTATGAAGATTGATGTGCCACATGAATGAAATCGTTTTATTACTTCAGTGGTACACTGGTATAGTGTGTAAGCATTCAGCATTTCAGGTAGTAGTAAACTTAGAAACTTTACCAAAGATACAATTACAATTTGAGCTGAGCGGAAAATTCTTGCCATTTTTCCAACGAAAACAAGCATAACTCGATAACAGTACAGAAGATCAACCCAAATATTAGGTAACAAATTTGTAGATGCAACAGAACACATGTGTACCTGCTCAAGGGTAGACAGTTGCATGAACCTCTCGTAATATAATTCCCAATCAGGTTCAACCTCTACGTTTATCGGAGTAACCAAGTAGACTAAATGCAGGTCAGATGCCAAAACGAAACCTTCTCTTGCCCTTGAAAGATCATCAAGAACAACCTGTAGTGAGAAATAATGATTAGTACTAACATTTAATGAAAAATAAAGAAAATACAGCAAGAAAAAGTAACCTACCAGTGATTCCTCAGGATTAAGAGAACTGCCAAAAGATGCTCGCCCAAGTGGAGTTGTGGAGTATATTTTGGTTTCATTGTTCCACTCAACAAACCTTTTATGGCATAACCAACGAAGGGAGTCTTGGGCAGACTTTACAACATCATCAAAAGGTTTGGTAGAATTAAGCAACGTACACCTCACATATCGATGGATATCACTTGCAGTTTGCACAATACCACCAGCAACAACCTCCATGATTGCATGAGTCATTCCATTTTTGTCTTCTGAGAGGCATGACTGCAAGGCAGGGCAATCACTTTTAACAATACCTGTTATCCTCTTTACTTCTTCAGGCCTACATACAAGTATCTGTATTTCAAACATATATGTATCAGAACAAACATTGTAATGTGTCCACAATGAAGTGTAGGTCATATATTCACAAACTTAAAATGCCAATGTAGGTTATATAGCTTACACTCTCTCCTTTTGTGTCTATTCCAGTTCGACCAGCGCGACCAGCCATCTGTCTATAGCGAGTCCCATCGATGAAATCACGACCTACCCTAGGTTGCCTGAATATAACTCGTCTGGCAGGCAAGTTTACTCCAGCAGCTAAAGTTGACGTGGCAGTCAAAACTCGAACAAGACCTTTACGGTAGCATGTTTCCACAATGTCTCTCTCCTCAACCTGACAAAAGAACAGGCTGTAACAGTCACTAAGACAGAACGGGACATAAATTATGAACTAGATTATTTGGTATGCATTCTCATCATGATCATAAAAGGTTGTATTTGCATTGGCACAGAAAACTGAAAGAGAAAGTTGCATGAGGTAAAAAGGTGAAGTTCTCAACAGCAGTAAAAGCTGGCATGCAAGTACCCGCAGCAGTGTTAACAGCACAATAATAATATCAAACTAAACATTCACCATTATATTATATTTTCATTGTATATGATGAAGATAAAATCTAATATAAAATTAAGTACCGTGAGACCAGCATGGTGGTACGCAACACCACATGGAAGGGTTTCTTCCAGTACAGGATCTAACCCAGCAGGACACCTCTTCAAGGCTTCAACTGCAGATGCTGCATCTTGGAACTCTGAGCCAACTTCTTTTGAGCAACCATAAGCTACTTTCAAATACTTTGCAATATGTCTTGCAGTTGATTCACAGCCTTTTCTGCTGGAGCAAAACAAAAGAACAGAATGACCCTCCACCACAACCTGAGGGGTGAAACGAGTGGGTTACAATCTATGGTAGGAAAGTGAGAATGACTAGAGAGTGCCTATTGAGTTTACCACTTTACCTCATTACACAACTCAACAATATGGTCTGGATCCTTACCACCAAGATCAGCTACTTTTGGAAGTACACGAACAATGTTCATGTCCTTATCAAATATTTGATTACCAACTTTGATAAATTCTTCCAGTGGGACAGGTCGAAATGTAGTTTGATAAAGTGCAGCCTGGTGTTGCACGAGAGACATCAGTTATAAAGAAGCTTTGCAATGAAGTATAATACCACTTCATACAGACAGTAACTTGCTATGACCTCGCAACAAATATTCATTCTAATCTTGTATAGACCATCACAAATTGGGTTTTGGGTGCTGGAAACTAAATTATAGTGAATAACTAAAGTGAACAAATCTCATAGTGCAGCAAGATAGAGTGAAAATGATCACAGGGCTAGCTCCTAGGCTTCACCAGAGATGTATATCACAACATAGCACCACTCATTGTTTGGTTAATAAAAATGTTTGTTGAACAATTTTTCCAAGGGAATAGACCATCACATAGTAGGTGCTGAATTTTAGTCAACTACTGATTAAAAATAATGAATGCATCAACTCTGTTTGTAGAATTTCTATTCATTTATTATATTTATGCTGCAATGTGTGCTGCATGTCCACTGTATGCAGTATGCTGGACCGCCACGTAAGGCGCTAGCTGCTGTCAACCTAGCACTGAGCACCTTTTAGAGCAATGAATCATACGAAGAAATTCCTCTAGTAATATGGTGAATGAACCCCACTGTTGAAAATATCTTAATTACTAAACTGCATACTGGTTTAAGGTGGACAACAACATTGACTAAAAATTAGATATGAACGAAAGAAACAATATAGTTCTCACTTGAAGCCAATCAGCTACGGCTGCAACGTTGGGCATAGTAGCACTCATACCAATAATCTGCAATCCATGAGTGCCACCCATCTTCCCACTGCTAGAACCTGACGTTTCTCCACTAGATGACTCTGAATTTCCCTCACCAGCGGCATACCGAAGCTTTGTCAGCATCAACTCCAAAAGGTACCCTCTGTGCTGATCACCAACCTATGACACAGTAGTATATTAGAGAAACTTTACATGCATGAACAGGAAAAACTTTACATGTTCTTTACAATGAGGTAGTTAAAGGAGAAAGGAGGGTAGAACTACTTCAGATGGCAATAGAGGTATGGATGCAATAGATAAAGATGTTCATCACATTATAACGGCTGCTTTTAAGGTAATTCTATTTTATATTACTGGGGTGCTGCCTTGCAAAGCACCTCGTCCTCCTCCTTGTGCATGACACATCACTACAACCTTAGCCACGAAACATGTACTTGCGCTCCATGTCCACGTATGAGCTGACAGTAGGGGTGAAAACGGAGCAGATACGGACGGATAGCAATGAAACCGTATTCGTTACCATATTTTTTTCGGATTTGGAATCGGAGCGGATAGTGTGCGGATACAAATACAGAATCGGAGTCTTTCGGTTACGAATACGGACCGAATATGAAGCGAATACGGTTTGGTTGCGGATAAACATTTTGTCGGATCTATCATTAATAATAAAGTAAAATTTGCTTGTAAATTTTTTTACATACGTAAATATATATTCATATAAAATTAGCTTGTGCCTTGCATGGTGTTGTTTGTCTACCATAAGACAAAATGTATAACTTTATTTTATCTTATCTCTCTAGTCACGCACTCAATAACTCATTGCTAGATATTTTTGTCGGATATTATCCGGATATAACCGTGAAATACGGTATATCTTCGGATACGGTCGGATAATAGTAAAACCATATCCTTTTCCGTTTCCGTTAATCACTAGCCGTATCCGTGACCGTATCCGGTAACTATCCGACCGAATCCGTTTTTGCCTTTCGTAAGCCTTCGGTCGGTCAGTCGATCGGAAATAATCCGTTCCGTTTTCACCCCTAGCTGACAGCCATGAACCTTTACGCCCTTGGCCACGAAGCATGTACTTGGTTACTTGCGCGCACGACCACAGGGTGTTCACCTCCCCCTCCACCAATGAAAGGCACACTTCTGGCGCTGGCCCTCTTATTGGCTAGAGCTCGCAACACAAGCAGCTAGCTGCCGAGACAGCAGTTGGAGGAACCCGCGGACGCTATGATCAGGGCTTCAGAAGGATAAGTTATCGCGAGGAGTCACTGGCCTGCTAGCAGAGAAGGAGGACACAGCGCCCTAAACTGAAGCTCCTGCACCAGAACAAGCAGTGTGAGAGCTCCGACCAGCTGACGGAGTTGGATCAGTCAGAATGGATGCAGAACGAGCAAGAGAAGGCATGGGAGGCAACGACTCCGCAGCCACCGGAAGTCCTTCAGAGGGAGTGGCTATCAGAATTAGAAGGGGAAAGCAGAGAAGATGGGCATGGGTATGCGGCACTTACCTTAACGTAGGAGATTAAGAAGGAAATTTTAAGACAAAGACATGAGAGGGATGTGAAGTGGAGAAAGATAGATCTGGAAGGTAGGAGAGATAGATATCTGACTCCTTCCCATGCTTCGACTGGAGTGGATTGGAACAGAGTGAAGGAAAGTAAAGGAATATGGAAGATAAACTGGAACTAAGAAACCAAACAGGTCAAAAGAGGGGGAGTTTTGTCATTCTCGAAAAATCTGACCAGATCAAACCATGCAAACTAATCAGTGCTCGCACCAGTGGCATTAAAAAAATGGTTCGGTGCCTTTGCAATGACACAGAAAATGAGTGCCTCTTTCTAGTGGCACAAGAAATATCAGGTACTTATGTAATGGCATGGAAAGAGATGTCTCTTTTGCTACCAGCTTGTGAAGAGAGAGAGAAGCTAGGGAATATTTGCAGAAAGTGTTACCAATCATGTCAACCGGCTAGAAGTTTTGATTGTTACAAATAATGTATGATTGACACAACAATAGCAACAAAAATAGTGAAGGACAATGTAGGAGGAACAACATGTTTCATCAACAGAGTTGAAATCGGAGCCCAAATTCAAGTCCACAGGTACTTAAATCCGCGTGCTGGTATTGTACACTACCCCATTCAGGTTAACTTCCTACAGCTGAAAAAATTAGACAATAGAGCAAATCCATGCCCTTATCTTACCCTTGAATTACAGAATTACTTACATATGATAAGCATGCGTATTTTTTATGGTGCTAATGTATTATTACTTCTAAGCATACAATTGTACATCAGTTCTAATGTATAAGTCAAATCCCAGGAATGCTGGATGTGATTTTGTCATGTGAGTAAACATAAAGACCAAAAGGTGAACCAAAAGATACAGATCTTGAGAAACATACTAGTTTAGATGAACTTACCATATGAAGCTCATCAATTACAATTATACCAAGTTCAGAAAGGCGACCATCCTCCAACAATTTGTTTACCAAAGAATTAGCTTTCTCTATGGTACATACAGCAACTGATGTATCTTTAGGAAGTGACCCTCCCCCCTGATTTCCATAATAGCTGCGGACATGCCTGCCCAGTGGCGCAAGAAGTTGCTCAAGATGTTCAGCCTGTAAAGAAAAATTGAATAGTCAATTAATCATAAGAGTCCAACACTCAGGTAATGAACAGTAGAAACATCGCCAAGCTCAGTACAGATATTTACCTTTTCCGCGCATAGGGAAACATAGGGAAGGACTAAAATTGCTATCTTTTGGCTGGACAATATTCGTCTCAACATCAGAACCTCAGCAACAAAACTTTTACCAGCACTGCAACATAAGAACAGCATAATGCCCACCAGTATATATAAAAATTAAAGGGAACGTTTACTGTTTTGGCTTAACATTATTCATAAATCATAGGAAGTACATGTAGAGTACTGAAACCATATATATATACATAAAAGCAACATAATCAGGTTGAATCATTGGGTACTAAGATTGACCAGCAGAAAGAGAGCAAGAAAACCTCCAAGTACCTCGTCGATGCGCAATATACAAGATTGCGTTTCTCCAAGACACCATCCACAAGTAAACATTCCACCTGCGATAGCATCGAATGTAAATGAATGAAAGATAAGTAATACAATTAAAAATAAGTATGCAACTAACACTCAGTGATCAAGAGTATCCTGTGTACATTAACCCAACCAAACATAAGAAGAGCAAATCAGCACATGTAACAGTAACACTAATTAGGGACTATA